>WNMK01000047.1:716278-844648 GCA_009819775.1 Phoenicopterus ruber ruber | reverse complement strand
CATCACCTTTCCAGCCTCATCAGTGTTGAGCTGATGTTCCCATCAGAGCCTGCAACTATGGAGTTGCCCCTGGGCAGTGCTGGGCTGCCAGGAGGGGTCTGCAGGGCAGAGCTGAGCACACAGCGGGTGGGATGGGCTCTGGGAGCACTGACAGGGAGGAGACATGGGCACAGAGCAACAGCTCCAGGCAGGGACAGCTCAAGGCAGCAGAGACATGGGCAGGGAGGGAGAGGGAGCTAACACCAGAAATGCCGTGGCAGCGGGAATTCAGAAAGCTCCTTGTTATCCCCTCCACTGCAGACATGTTCTTCGGAGCAGGCCTCCCTGGTCTGTCCTCCCACCCAGCAGAGCCTCTGCCCTCCAGGCTGTGGGGTCCAGGGCAGGAGCTGCCTCCTCTGCAGCCAGAGCTCCAGCAGAGCAGATGTGCGTCTCTCCTGACACGTACCCACGTCCTTCTGCAGAGAAAAGGCACTGAGAGCCACCGGCCTGGGCTGTCACCAGCTGGGAGCTGCTGTGCTCTGCTGTGTAAGGAGGCTTTACTGAGAGCCCGCTGTCTTTCTCTCCCTTTCCCCATTTGCAGAAGGATCAGGGCATTGCTCCTCTTCCCACCCCCACCCCCTCCAGCCCCCCCCCCGCCTCTTCCTGCTGCTCCTTTTCTTGCTTTTGGAAGCTCTGGGGTTTGGGAGGTGGGGGCATGAGGGGGTGTCTCAGATGCATTTCAGACCCTGACCCTGGGGGGCTTTGGGCAATGCTGTGTGTGGGACTTGGGAACAAAGGGACTCTCCCTTCAGGAGACCCTGGGCTCTGTCTTTAGGGCACCTGAGCCTCTCCCTGGGGTGAAGATGCTGCAGTGCCCTTCCCCAGTGCTGGGGACACTCCAGCAGATAGGATGGGAACATCACGACAGTCCGGTTCTTCCCCACATGCACACTGCTGTGATCATGTCTGGAGACACACTGTAGGTGGAAAATGGATGTGAGAAAGGATCTGTCTCTGCCGTGAGTGATTCAGACACAGACTTTCCCGTTCAGGAGGGCGGAGTTGGCAGGGCTGGGTCCCTCCCTGGGCTCTTCCCTCTCAGGGACAGATGGCCTGGGTGCTGACTCCATCACACTGTAGTCAATAGGGACACTCCCCACATGGTCACTGAAGCAAATTCCTCTCACTCAACTGCAGGCGCCCATTGCCGGGAACAGCTACCGACTGCACGGGCTGTTTGACACCACTGCAGTAGTGCAGGTCTGACTTCTCTGGAGCCCACGGGCAGGGCCCTGCTCATCGCTCAGCAGCACAAACCTGAGCTCACACAAAAGAGGCTGCAGGAAGGTCCCCCAAAGAAAGAGAAGTCATTGTAGGGGATATCGATGGGAAATGGCATAAGACTGGCTCGGAGAAGTCTGCCCTCACTTGTCAATGTCTTCTCCTCTTTCAACAGTCTCCCCTTCCCGGAGTGAACAAATGTCCAATGGCAGCTCCATCACCCAGTTCCTCCTCCTGGCGTTCGCAGACACATGGGAGCTGCAGCTCTTGCACTTCTGGCTCTTCCTGGGCATCTACCTGGCTGCCCTCCTGGGCAATGGCCTCATCATCACCGCCATAGCCTGCGACCACCGCCTCCACACCCTCATGTACTTCTTCCTCCTCAACCTCTCCCTCACTGACCAACCCACCACTGTTCCCAAATCCATGGCCAACTCCCTGTGGGACACCAGGTCCATTTCCTATGAGGGATGTACTGCACTGAGGGAATGAAGGCACGGACTCCGGCATAGGTGGAAAGCGGAGATACTTTAATGCACATTTACAGGGTTTATAAAGCTTTCTTATCTATTACACACGCTCCAACACCTGTTCACGCGACTGGCATGCATAGTTACAGCTTTGTGATTGGTAACTCTCTCCTGTCCACGCGAAGGGCAAGCATTTCTTGATTGGTACCCTTAACCATAACAAGGAAATTCCTTAGTATCACAGCTAATTTCTTTTCTGGTTCTAACCGCTTCTACCTTCTCTTGCTTATCTCGCTGTGTCCCTTCGTTGACCTTTATTGTACTGCTGCTTCATACAGCTCTATTGCTTCGCTGTGTCCCTTCGTTGACCTTTACTGTACTGCTGTTTCAATCAGCTCTAAGCTGTCATAAAGCGGGTCACCTACAATTCCCCCTTTCTTTGTTTTTACAAGCCAAACAGAGCGCATTGAACGTTCAACCATTTTTAGCAAGCACTGCAACAAACAAGGCACTACAATAATAATTGCGACTAATACAATGAGCAAAACAAGTCCTCCTTTCGCTAATTCTGCTCACCATCCTGTTAATCCTAACCCTTTCAGCCAAGATTCTAATCCTACTGAGCTTGTGGTTAATTTTTCAGATAGCTCTCTCAATTTCTTTATCTGTTGAAATACTGTTTGAGAGTTATCGCTTAAATTCATACAACACATGCCTTCAAATTCTTCACATCCATGTCCTTGTGCTAATAACAGAAAATCTATAGCTGCTCTATCTTGCAAAGTGGCGTGACTAATAGAATCGGTATCTACCAGCAAAGCACTTAAAGCTTTTTATGTGGCATTGTTTTGCCTAGCAAGCCAACATCCTAATTTATTAAGTGTCGCAAGGGCTTTGGCGGCAGCGACACCAGGTGCTAGGATTGAGGCTACGATAGTCTTATCGGCCTCCCAAAAATCCACATTATCCTTACAGTCTTCTTGATAACGGTTCACTGATCGTTTTGATCGTCCATGGAGTCTGTTAATATTTAAAACCATGGACGTGTTTGGTGTTAACAATGCTAGGCGGCCCAGAGTACAAGGGCCTCCTGCAATATGAGAAGGAACACCTTGCCAAGCCCGGTCCCCACAGATGAGAAACACACCGGCCGGCAAGGCTAAAGGTGCGTTTGAAGACTTGGATGTGTTAGAGGTGGTATAATTACACCACACAGATGCGTTCTTGTAAACGGATAAGCTTGCTGTTACATCAATTACAGTGTTATCACGTCCAGTATAATTAAAGCTTAGACAGGAATAGGCACTCACACTTCCCAAAATATCCAATTCTTGTGGCTCCAACAGAACGACCGGCAAATAGCTAGCCCAACCATCCCAGTTGGTTACCGCTTCCTTACTAGCATTCCCTGTCAGATTAACATTCCATTTAGACATAATACGATGCCCTACTGAGGTACTATTAACAACAGCTACAACTTCCTTGTCTGAAAGCGGAATTCCAACTAAACATGTCGTAAACGGGTTGGCTGCGCTGGCCATCGAGAGGCACATGTGGTTCTGTCCCGTCATGTTGGCAAGTGTGACCCAGATGTTTGCTCTAGGTTGGATGGAGATCCATGAGGCACTGAAACCATAACAGCAGAGGATGATGATCCCAACCAAGGACGCACGCCACGGGCCGGTACCCATCGTGGTCCTTGTCCTGTGGAAACACAAGCATATCCTCGCCCCCAGGTTATCAAAGGATATGGTCCTTCCAATGTGTCAATATATGACCAAGGGGGCTTTTCTTTAAAATACCCTTATTCTGAGTGTTACCCATCTCTTCTGACTCCTTATGCTTCTTTTCTAGATTGTTTCTTATTAGCTATTGTGCTTCGTTTTCATTCCCAAACATCCCAAATCTCTGGGATAATCCAATACCTCTTTTTTTTTTTTTTTTTTTCTCCAATGGGACCCACGCTGAGTTACGGAACCACAAATCAGGACTCTCACTCGCTTCGCAGCTGCGTCTCAAACACACCCACCCACACCCACAACACACACAAATGCTTTTAACATAAAATACCTGGGCATTTACAAATAAGACATACAATTATCACTCCAGTTAGTCAGCAAAGTATTACATATTCATCATACGCCTATACATATTCATCACCTTTCCCCAAAAAGGCGGTCTTTATTAAAATGAGTTCGCAAAGGCGGTCTTTATTAAAATGAGTTCACTGCCTTTAACTCCTCCCAGCAGCTCCTCCCAGCAGCGGGGACAGGTCGAGGAGGGGGCGGGCGGGCAGCGTCACTGCACCTCCCCCTGTTTCCTTTTGGGGACATTCGGTAGCAAAGTGTCCCGTAGTGCGGCAGCGAAAGCAACGTTTGTCTCCGATTTGCAGAGCTGCTGCAAAAGCTCCAGCTAATGAGGCGGTGTGATGTTGTAGTGTTCACCGGCATCGCCTGGAGTATTTTTTTACAGTCCGTGTTCGCATTTTCCACAGCTAATTTTAACATTAAGGCTTCTTTTGCTTCTCGGTTGTCAAGCTGCTTATTTAAAGAGTCCCGTAGTCTATCAATAAACTGCATGTATACTTTTTTTTTTTTCTTTTTTTTTTTCTCTCTCTCTCTTTTTTTTCTTCGGCGGTGGGCGGCGGCAGCTGTTTGGTGCGGACGGTGGTGGTGACTGGCTGTTCGCTCCGCCTCCCGCGGTGTGATGGTGACTGAGGCCGGCCGTGGGGGGGCTGCTCCCTGCTCCGGGCTCGCTGAGCTCCACTCTCCGCTCCCAATACTGGCCTTAGAGAGCCATGGTGGCCAGGGGAGGGGAGGCTGCTCCAGTCCGCGCCGCGCGAGGAGGGCTAATCCTATTGGATCTCCCTCCTTTAATGCTTCCCGGCACACTTGTTCCCATCGTGCCCGTGGGTCGAACCCTCTGAACCCCGCCGGAGTAGGGGCAGAGGTTTGCGCAGGAGCCGAGGGGATCATTGGGTCGGGCTTTGTCGGTGGTGTTTTAGTTTCCTTTAAATCTATCAGATCTCCCTCATCTGATGCCTTTTCTGGCTCTGAGCGCAAATCAGTTGTGAGTACTGCTTGAGCGGCAGCACTTTGAACCTTCTTTTCCGCCTGCCCTGATCTTAAAGTTTCAGTTACTAAACGCCATGTAGTCATAACTTCAGCGGCAGTTGTACTCCCTCTAGAAACTGCTTCCCATATCGTTTCTCCTGCCTGTTCCCACGTCTTTACATCAAACACAGCAGAGACAGTAGAGGGGGCGCCTTGCTTTTGCAAAAACTTCAGCAATAACTTGATTTTATGAGTCATACTTTACTTCCCTTTTTGTCAAAAGGTGCGTTAATAACTTAACTATAGCTTCTTCTTCCGCAGAAATGTTAGCTCCCATTATAAATGCCCAGCCGCTCACCTGTCCTTCAGGCGATGTCCCGGGGTGGAAGCCGCAGTCCAGCTGCAAGCTTGATTCGTTCGGCTGGGTTCCCTCCGGACGCTCCGCGTTGCTTTACTGGATGCTCGTTCAGCGTTGCTTCTTCAGACGCTCGTGCAGCGTTGCTTCTTCAGACGCTTGTGCAGCGTTGCTTCTGTGGACGCTCGTGCAGCGTTGATTTACCCCATCACGTCGGGGTCACCATTTGAGGGAATGAAGGCACGGACTCCGGCATAGGTGGAAAGCAGAGATACTTTAATGCACATTTACAGGGTTTATAAAGCTTTCTTATCTATTACACACACTCCAACACCTGTTCACGCGACTGGCATGCATAGTTACAGCTTTGTGATTGGTAACTCTCTCCTGTCCACGCGAAGGGCAAGCATTTCTTGATTGGTACCCTTAACCATAACAAGGAAATTCCTTAGTATCATAGCTAATTTCTTTTCTGGTTCTAACCGCTTCTACCTTCTCTTGCTTATCTCGCTGTGTCCCTTCGTTGACCTTTATTGTACTGCTGCTTCATACAGCTCTATTGCTTCGCTGTGTCCCTTCGTTGACCTTTACTGTACTGCTGTTTCAATCAGCTCTAAGCTGTCGTAAAGCGGGTCACCTACACTGCACAGCTCTTTTTTTCTCTTTTCTCTGGTGTAACAGAGTTTTATCTTCTGACTGTCATGGCCTATGACCGCTACGTGGCCATGTGCAAACCCCTGCACTACAGGACCCTCCTGGGCAGTAGAGCTTGTGCCCACGTGGCAGCAGCTGCCTGGGGCAGTGGGTTTCTCACTGCTGTGCTGCACACGGCCAATACATTTTCAATCCCCCTCTGCCAAGGCAAGGCCCTGGACCAGTTCTTCTGTGAAATCCCCCACATCCTCAAGCTCTCCTGCTCAGACGCCTACCTCAGGGAAGCTGCAGTACTTGTGGTTAATACTGCTTTTGTATTTTGGGGATGTTTTATTTTCATTGTGGTGTCCTATGTGCAGATCTTCAGGGCCGTGCTGAGGATCCCCTCTGAGCAGGGACACCACAAAGCCTTTTCCATGTGCCTCCCTCACCTGGCCGTGGTCTCACTGTTGGTCAGCACTGCCATGTTTGCCCACCTGAAGCCCTCCTCCGTTTCGTCCCCATCCCTGGACCTGGTGGTGGCAGTTCTGTACTCAGTGGTGCCTCCAGCAGTGAACCCCCTCATCTACAGCCTGAGGAACCAAGAGCTCAAAGATGCCATCAAGAAAATGGTTCCATGGACATTTTTCAATAATGAAAGAATTCCTACATGTCTCCACAATTGATTCCCAAAGTATCTGATTCCAGACTGGGTTTTTTGTGCTTTGTTTTGTTTTGTTTTATTTTTAATATCATTATTATTATTATTGCTGTTCATAGAATCATACAATCGTAGAATAGTTTGGGTTGGAAGGGACCTTTAAAGGTCATCTAGTCTGACCTCCCTCCCATGAGCAGGGACATCTTCAACTAGATCAGGTTGCCCAGAGCCCCATCCAGCCTGACCTTGAATGTTTCCAGGGATGGGGTTTCTACCACCTCTCTGGGCAACCTCTGCCAGTGTTTCACCACCTTCACTGTAAAAAATTTCTTCTTTATATCTAGTCTAAATCTCTTCTCTTTTAGTTTAAAACCATCACCCCTTGTCCTATCACAGCAGGCCCTGCTAAAAAGTTTTTCCCCATCTTTCCTATAAGCCCCCTTTAGGTACTGAAAGGCCGCAATAAGGTCTCCCCGGAGCCTTCTCTTCTCCAGGCTGAACAAGCCCAACTCTCTCAGCCTGTCCCCATAGCAGAGGGGCTCCAGCCCTCGGATCATTTTTGTGGCCTCCTCTGGACCCGCTCCAGCAGGTCCATTTCCTTCCTATGCTGAGAGCCCCACAGCTGGACGCAGCACTGCAGGGGGGTCTCACCAGAGCGGAGCAGAGGGGCAGAATCCCCTCCCTTGCCCTGCTGGCCACGCTGCTTTTGATGCAGCCCAGCATATGGTTGGCTTCTGGGCTGCGAGCGCACATTGCTGGCTCATGTCCAGCTTTTCATCTACCAGCTCCCCTAGGTCCTTCTCGGCAGGGCTGCTCTTGATCCCTACATCCCCCAGCCTGTATTGATAATGGAGGTTGCCTCGACCCAGGTGGAGGACCTTGCACTTGGCGTTGTTGAACCTCATGAGGTTCGCTGGGGCCCACCTCCCAAGCTTGTCCAGGTCCCTCTGGAGGGCATCCTGTCCCTCAGGCGTGTCCACAGCACCACTCAGCTTGGTGTCATCCACAAACTTGCTGAGGGTGCACTCGATCCCACTGTCAATGTCACTGATGAATAGATTAAACAGTACTGGTCCCAGTACGGACCCCTGAGGGACACCACTTGTCACGGATCTCCATCTGGACTTTGAGCTGTTGACCACTACCCTCTGGATGCGACCATCCAACCAATTCCTCATCCACCGAACAGTCAACCCATCAAATCCATATCTCTCCAATTTAGAGAGAAGGATGTTGTGGGGGACCGTGTCAAAGGCCTTCCAGAAGTCCAGATAGATGACATCCATAGCTCTTCCCTTGTCCACTGATGCAGTCACTCCATCGTAGAAGGCCACTAGGTTGGTCAGGCAGGACTTGCCCTTGGTGAAGCCATGCTGGCTGTCTCCAATCACCTCCCTGTCCTCCATGTGCCTCAGCACAGCTTCTAGGAGTATCTGTTCCATGATCTGCCCAGGCACAGAGCTTTTGAGGGCGTTTGAGGGCACAAACCCTAATTTCAGGATTCAAAACCTCTATATCATTTCCAAAGCCCCATTTTTAGGGACCAAAGCCCCATTTTTAAAGCCCAAACCCTCCTTTTCAGAGCTCAGACTCTCATTTATAGGGTCCAAGCCCCTCTTCTACAGCTCAAAGCCTCCACTGGAGTGCCCCAAGCCCTATTTTAGGGACCAAAGCTTCATTTCTGGGGGCCATTGTGGAACCAATATGTTCCTCAATTTGCAGGATCCAAAGCATCATTTGCAGCATCTAGCCCAGCCTTTTGAGTGTCTAATGCCCCATTTTTAGGGCCACAATCCTCATTTTTAGGGTCCAAACATGCCTTTCATGACCCATAGGCTTTTTTTAGGGCCCACAGTTTCAATCTGAGGGTCTAAACCGTGCAGGCGGAGCCGGTCGCCTGGCAACGTCCGCCCAGAAGTCTGTGGGGAGTCAGGGGACCCAGGACAGCCAATCGCATTTGAGGAGGCGGGGAAAGGCACTTGATTGATATTTAACCAGCCAATCAAGCTTCGAGGCCTGCAGGAAAGGTGGCAAGTCCGGAAAACTGGGCACCGTGCAGGGGCGGGGCATGCTGGCTCCACCAATCACACTTGGTGAGAGAGCAGCACAGGGATGATTGATAAACTGTCTGACCCATCATTGGATGGGAGGAGCAAGGGGGAAATCCCAGGCAGCCAGTCAGAGGAAACATCACCTCATGGGAGGGCGGGCACTGGGAGCAGGTGGGTGATGCCTCAGGCAGCCAATCAGAGAGAGCATCACCTCAGGCAAGGGTGAGCCCCAAACCAGGTCAGAGTGATAGACCTGGCGACCAATCAGAGGTCATCAGCTCAGGAGAAGGGCGGGCACTGCAGCACAGCAGCCTGACCACCTAGCGGCCAATGAGAGTGAGCATCACCCCAGGGAAGGGCGGGCCCCAAATGAGGGCAGAGTGACAGGCCACGCGGCCAATCAGAGAGAGCATCAGCTCAGGGGAACTGCACCTGGGCAGCCTGACCAACTTGGGGCCAATCAGAGGCAGCCTCGGGGAAGGGCAGGCCCCAAACCAGGGCAGAGTGACAGCCTAGCGGACCAATCAGAGGCAGCATCACCTCAGGGGAGCAGACTGACAGCCTTCCTGACCTATGCTGGTGAAGACCGATGTGAGAAGAGGGCAGGCTTCTGCACTGGCCAGGCCGAGGTTCAACATGGCTCACGTGGGAACTGCCCCAAGGCCCAGCAGCCCCTGGCCCAGGCCCGGGGCCCCTCTTCTCCCCTTCCATCCCTCCTCCTCCCCTCCCCGACCGCCCCCATGTGCTGGAACCCCCCCGTCTCCATGGGAGCCGCCAGCTCACAGAGAGTCAGTACCCCGTGGCTGTGCCACTAGACGGCAGCCATGGGCCACCGGGCTTCTCGTTGCCATCGCCGCCGGCCTCTGACAGACAGTGACGAGGTGAGGCCAGCAGGATGGCAGTGGGGTGGCCGAGGGTGGGTGGGGGGTGATGCTTGCCGTGGGGCCGCCTGTCATCACTTCATCCACACCCCTGGGATCAGCACGCTGTTGCCCTGTTGGCTGCCTCTTAACGGGCAGCAGCCTGCCTTGAGACATCTTTGAAAAGCAAACACTGACTTCCTTGGAGACTTCCTTGGAGGAAGAGGTGAGGGAAAGAAGGACTAAGAGCCATCTCCTACAGATCGATTCGTTTTTAGCTTTAATCGAAGACTGAACACGTGTGCAGTTAAAGTCCCACCCCCTGATAACAGGAAGCCTGACTGAGAAGCAGGAATGCACTGTAAATGTTTGTGTGCCCAGAGCTGCGTAAGATGGACTACCCGCTCAAGAACGGGAAACTTAAAGTGCAGGATGTCCTGCCAAACTCAAGACACCTTTCGGAGAGGGGAACTCTGGCTCAAGCTGCCTCTGAATGGCCGTTGAGGGGCCTCAGCTGCTCCTGCTGGGTGTGCTGTGTTCCCAGGGCAGCAACACTCCTCCGTGGCGTGTGGGGGGATGTGCGTGTGTCATCTCCTCACGCTGGCTCTCACCCCACACAGCACCCGCTCTGGCAGAGCCATTTCTTTGTGCGGTCTAGCTCTGGCCTTTCATCTGTGATGGGACAGGCTTCCCTTTGTCCTTCTGGGGATAAGGTAGCATGCTTTCGCCAAGTCTGTTAGTCGTTTGTTGGTGGAGAAAAGCAAAACATAAGGTGTCTGTTATTAGGGAAGAGGGGAGGACTCCGGCCTCTGAAGAGCCCGTGTAGCAGCAAACATGCTACGAGTCGAGTACACTCCCTTCCTCCCCTCTAAACACGTCTACTGTCCCCTGGAGTGCAGAGCACAGTGCCTACGGCAACGACTAGAAATGTACGTGCAAGGCACCCGCCCCTTGTGCCCCTGTGGCCCTTTGCCTTGCTCAGGCTGCAAGAAAAGGGCCACCAACAAGAACATGAGCCCTCACGAGAGAAACACTGCGTGTCCTTGGTGCCTGACTGCAGTCACCTCCGCAGGCCCCCCTTGTCCAGAGTGTCAAAAGCAGCGGCTGGGAAAGGTTTCTTATAGCTCCCAAATCTGTCCCTCGTCAGTGGGAGTTCAAAGAGCTGAGCCCTTGGGAGGAGGCGTTCTGGTTTTGTAGGATTTCTTCCCTTGCGGAGAGGCGTGCAAAACCTGCTCCCTGTCAGGTTGGGCTTGGCCTTAAAACGCTGCTGTTGTGACATCACCGACTGCCACTGATGTCACAAAGCATCGTCAGCGCTGAGGTAGGCACAGTAGGGCATAAGACCTGGGTTGTCCCTGCGGCTTTGTCACTCTCGGTCTTGAGGGAACAGAGATCGCAGAGTTTTTGGCTCGCTCCCCAGTGAGCAAGATGCCTGGTGCTCGCGCCTCAGCAGGTGCTGAGAGACAGCCATGGAAGTCCCGAGACCTGAACGGGTATGCTTGAAAAATCCTCCTCGCCTTTCCCCAAGGGTATTTTCCACCTCCTCAGCTGGGATGGGTGGGGGTGGACAGGGGAAGAACACGAGGGCAGCCTGAGGGCTCTGTCTGGAGATGGTGGAAGGCAGCAGCAGTCTCTTCAGTCTCTTCCCCAATGCCAGGACTAGGCCTAGAAAGCCTTTTGTCTCTGCAAAATGAGGGACGAGTCCATTTTGGATGGCAGGGAGGGAGTCCCGAGCAGTTGCCCAGATACATCCTGCCGTAGTAATTGCGAGAGCTTAGCACAGCCCTGTGTTGCGCTCTGCAGGGTGGGTTGTGTCCCTCGGCTGCCTTGGTTTTCCTTTCGACCCCAACCGGAAGGACACCAGTGTTTCCTCTCTTGGCCGTGGATTTGACTTGTGCTCCTGACAGATGAGGTTTCCTTCGCAAACCCGGTCAGCTCCTCCCCAGTGCCCTGCCTTAGGAGAAGGAGCACAAGATCCTCAGAGGGGTGCAAGAAGTTTTTGAGGAGAACAAGAGGGGACTGTTTATCCCTGATGAAGTGTACGCTGTGAACCTTTCGAGAGCCCCCTAGAACAGGCAGGAGGAGTTTCCATCTTGCAGAGCGGTGGGTGCTGTCTGTTGGCAGATCAGGCTTCAGGGGAGCAGGGCCGTGCCACCAGGGTGTTTCTTGGGCGTTTCCTTGGTTGCCCATGGCTTGCCAGCCTGCCTTTACATTCAGCCCTCTCTCCCTCCCTCCCCCTTTACCTTACCCAGTCTGCATTTGTCTGCATTTATGCCCAGAAAAGGGCTGGTGATAAGCCGGCTGCTAAAGAATTGCTGCTGGAGGGGAGACACACAGCCCCCCCTGCCTTGCAGGCTGTTGAGCTGTAGGGCTACAGGGTGACCCTTTTCTCGAGACGGGGTGGAGAACAGCATCAGCCCAAGTACCGATGGATGGTGGGCAGGAGAAACATGCGTTCGTTATGTCCCTGCCGTTTCCAAAGAATCCCTCTCCACCCCCACAGACGGGAAGTATGGCCACAGCTTTTGTTGCAGCTCCTTCTCCTATTCCAGAGTCAATCCGAGCCCTTCGTCCCTAACGACGCAGTCCCAGTCGCTGCTGTACCAAATGCCCCACTGGTGCGGTTGGTGACAACTCCACCACTGACTCAAGCTTGTGCGGGACCAAGCCAATCCTCACGCCAGGAACGCCGGGTTCAAGACCTGTAGTCACTGCTGCTGCTCTCGAGTCTGCTGCTGAACTGCACGGGTACCGCCAGCTTCACCCTCCTTTTCCTCCTTGCTGCTCCACAGGAAAACGAAGGCTCTGAAGACGCTGACCCTGGCGCTGCTCGTCGGTCTGTTCTGTTTCGGTGAGTCTCTGTAGAGCTCAGACCTGAGGATGGGGCTTGAGGAGGCTCGATTCTGCCCTGGTCCGCTTCCCCTGCTGTGACCAGAGGAGCCCAGCTAAGAGCAGAACATCCCCGACAGAGGTGTGCCAGTCCCCCTGCTTCAGGGAACGGGTGTGGGGGCAAGGAAGGGGGGACTTGCCTTCCTCAGGAGGGCTAAGCCAGTTCTCTTAAGCCCAGGGGGAGGCAGCGGCTAACCTCGCCTGCCCCAGGAGGTGGAGAAGCTTCTGCAGGACAAGAAGCACAGTGCAGGGGAGGGAATGTCCATCCATTGCAGAGCCTGTACACCATCATGGCCTCTTTGAAAGACTGCAAGAGGAGAGACAAACTATGGCACTTGGGAGAGACACAGAAAGGGGAGCGGGCAGCCCGAGGCATAGCCCAGCCTTAGACCGAGTTCTAAGTGTAAGGAGAGCTTTGGCGTATGTCTGACAGGTGTTTACTGCGTGGGACAGCTCGGCGAAGAAAGCCTCTGGAGGACGGCAACAGTATGTCGGCCCGACATCTCCTCCTCTATTCAGCCTCTCCAGCAGCAGGTGACATTTCGGTTTCTTCGGACCAAGGCCGGTTCTGCCGGCGTAACTCCAGGGCATGAAGTGGCTCTCGTTAAAAGCCCGTGGCTAGGGTGCCGCAGGAACCTGCCCGATAGTAGCCCGTAGACAGGAAAGGGAAGGAATATGTGAAAGAGGTTGGATGGAACTTCTCAGGGTGGTGTCAAGAAAGGACCTGTAACCAAACCACCCTTGGCAGTGCAGCAGGAACCTGCCCGATAGTAGCCTGGCTGCCTGGGAAGACGGGAAACGGAAGGAATATGTGAAAGAGGTTGCATGTGCCTCTTGCCCTATCGAAGGAATGCCTGACACATGGCAGAAGGCTTCGTGGGAAAGATGTTGTGCAACTGGAAGCCGTGCCCCAGCCAAAGAGGGGAGGCTTTCTGGAAGAAGACAATGCCCAATGGGAATTGCTTTGTCTTGCCGGCCCATCCACAGCGGTGTTTTCCCAGTGTACGCTAGCGGAGCCCCCGATCCCAAAAAGGCATGGGGTCTGTCACTCGTTGCTTCCCGTGGCTGTACGGAGACTGTCGTCGTGCGCTGCCTTTGTTTCTGCAGAAGGCCTGTTTCTGTTTGCAATGCCTGTTCCCTTCGTTGTCGTTCCAGGAGCACTTGCACCTCCCCGGAGGGGACTGGCAGACTCGGAGGTAAAAACGATTTCCCCTTGACTAGAGGTTCTTTAGAGGAGCTCTGCCCCTGGGCCCCAGCAGGACATTGTTTCCGTCCTGTCTCACACAAACTTCACCTGGCACAGCCCCCTCAGCTTCTCCCGTTGCCCTCTCGTGCCGTCTGCCAAACGGTCAGCTCTAGCTCCCCACGCCCGTTAGAGGACTGGGGCCACCCATCCGCCCACCCTTTCACTTGGGCTGGGCTGTTGGCAGCTCCACCTTTCTAACGCCTGAGGAGGACAATGGTAGCCTTCTCCATCCTGCATCCGTTTCTCTCCCTCGATGCTTGGGAGGAGCTGCTAGGAGACACCTCTGCGCCTTCCCCTTGCTGGGCTGCAACAGAAAGCCCCTGCCAGCAGCATTGCCCCCTCGCAGGAGAGGAGAGGCCAAGGGAAAGAGAGGCTTCTCTCGGGCTGAGGGCAGTGGAGCAGCCGTTGCCCGTGAAGACCTTTGCAGGGGGGCAAGGTGGAAGGAGTGAGGGCAGCCTTGCAACTGCCACTGTCAAGCGGAGAGGGAGGACAGAAGTGTGTTTCTCGAGGCGAGCCGAGGCAGGGAACGTGTTATGCTAAGAAAGGAGAAGAGGGAGCAGCAGGGGAGAGGTGGAGGAAACAACGGAGAGCCGAGATACTGGTGACCAAGCCCAGGAAAGGCAACCGGGGCGGAGGGCTCTAGGAGTGACCCAGGAGAGCTCTCCCCTCTCTCCCTTAGATCGCGTCGCACTAGTCTATCCCTGAGGCAGGGAAGGAAAAGGAAGGACGTGGTGCGAGCGTGGCAGAGGAACGCTGCAGTCCCTGTCAGCCAGCACCATTTAATGGGCTGTTGAGAGGGGCGTGCTGCTGGCAAACCCTGCTTCTGATCCGAGTGGGAAGGGAGGAGGTTTTGGAGAGTGCCCCAGAGGACTGAGCAGCCCGAGGCTGTGGAGCAGTGGGAGAGAATTGACGGAGCAGGGCAGCGTGATTCAGTGGGACCAGGGTTCGGGGAACAAACAGCACATCAGGGGAAAGAGCTGTTGCTGAGAAGCAGCATTTGGCAATGGCAACCGCTTTCCCTTGCTCTTTGTGTGTCTCGCAGCCTGCCCTGTTGATGGCTGAGCTGCACGCGTCGCAGGAATTGTGAGATTAGACTGGGCAAACATAGGCGGGATCGGCACGCTCTGCCCCTGTTGGCTCCCGCTTAACTCGCAGCAGCCTGCCTCGAGACATCTTTCAAAAGAAAAAACTGCGCACCTCTTGTTTCTGTTGGTGTCTTCTGTCGGAACTGCCACCTGCACCCCTTCAAACCCACTCTTGCATGGCTTTGCTGACACGTTGGCTCTTGGAATAGGAGAAACATGATGGCTTTGGGCGTTTGAGACGTTCAGCAGTTCCCCAGAATGTACCCAGGCAGCCGGGAAGCAGCTTCCCGGCCTGAAGCTCTGAGAACTTGGGAACTAACTCTCCCAGGTGCTTGAGATGTGGTTAGCCTGCCAGGCTTCCTGCCTCGCTCACATTCCCAGGGCGTCCGAAAGGCCAGCCACAACAGCCACAGTCTCTCTGGTGCTCACTCTTTCTAGGCCAGCAGGGGACAAGTTAGGAGAAGCGCTGAGCGAAACCCTGATCCTGCAGGAACAGCTCCGTAAGCTCCAGGAAGAGCTTTATCACCTGAAATGGAGCGCACAGGATGTCGCCGAGCGTGCTTTCCACGAAGCGCTGAAGCAGGCTAAGCTCCCCGGCTTTACCGGACAGGTAAGGGCACGCTGCCGAAGGCTCTACTCAGAGGTTTCTTTCCACCCTCTGGGCACGTATCCTACGACAGTTCCCTGTCACAGCTTGCCAAAGGGCTGGTGCTGCTGGAACAAGTGCTGTGCACTGCCACACTTCCTTTTCCTGGTGCTCCACACTTCCTTAGGGGGGAAGAGAGAGGCATGACGGGAATGACCGTTGTCTTAGCCGTACCTTCCTCTCCGTCCAGATCTTGGGTCCTCCTCCAGGGAGGAGGGGAACAAAGGAACGGCCTCAGCAGTCCATAGTTCCCCAGTCCCATCGCAGGCCCAGAAGGCTTGTCTGTCCGTGCTGCCTGGCATGGGGCATCTCCACGGGAAAAGCCCATTCCCACAGCTTCAGCGTTCAGAGCACTGGAGTGAGCAGCCCCTCCAGTCTGATATCGGTCAATCAGAGCAGAGCAAACTTGGGAGGTTTTCGGGCAATTCCGGCATTCCTTACGTCTGAGTTGAACCTTGTGGCAGTTCCCCTGGGCTGGCCTGGCAGGGGAGCTGCTTCCCCGTTCCTTTTCCTTCTAACAGGCGCTCTCCTTTGTGTTCCTTCCCAGGCTGTGCAAGAGATAATCGACCAAGTCTTGGAGAAGCTGGAAGAAAAGCAAGTCCCGATGCCTGATTATGCCCTCAAATCATCAGGTGCCGTGACATTATATAAACAAACCGGTTCCAAAGCGCTTCCCGTCCAGCTTGACAAGGCGGGCATTTGAACGCGTCCAGTGGTAGGAGAGAAGGGGCGAGAAGTCAAGGGCCACCTCGTGCCCTACAAATGTACCCACTGACAGAGTCCGTAACGGGCCAGACCACATCTGAAGAACAGAAACCCTAGCTCACATGCTTGTCTTTTTCCACGGCCCCTTACGACAGTTTGAGGAGTCCCTGCGGTGTGTTCCAGAGGGATCGCGCCAGGAAGAAAGAGGGGACTCCACTGTAGGAGAGGGATGACTGCTTAGAAGCCTTTTTCAAGTCAACAGTGCAATATTTCTCCTGACATTGCTCGACGATCGTGCTCGTGTTTTAATTTCCAGGGGCTGCTGTCATCCATTCAAGGACTTCTCCATCCTTCCGGAATACGAAAGGAAAAGTCTTTTTGCATTCCCTGCCGCTGCTGGATTACGTGAGGTCTCCTGAGCTTATCCTTGAGGTAGGCGCACCAAGAAACAGAAAACCCAAGGTGGCGGGGAGGAACCAAAGACGCTGCTGAGAGTTGCCTTTACCCTTGTCTTTGCTCCTCAAAGCTTTCTTTTCCTGCCTTCTTGCACGGACCTACTCGCCTCCTGTGTCTCCCTGCTGAGTATTTCCTCTCCCGGAGCGCCCCAGGTGCTCCGCGCGAGCTTCTTTCTCTTACAGGAAAGGCTCATCCAGGTGGGCCTTAGTTGCCACCTGCTCTGGGCAGGTGCCTTTCAGCCACATTGGCCCTTGCTTGTCCTTGGCGAGTTGCTGCGGACCGGGAGAGGCCAGAGAGCTTCCACAAGTAGTGCACCCGGCTCCCTGCCATCGAAGTGCTTCTGCGCTGAAGGGGTCTTGTGACACGTGAATTCTCGCCACTGCTTCTCTGTTGGGTACCCGCAGGGTCTGACCGAAGGCGTTGGCTGCATTTCAGAGCAGAGCTGATTGGCCAAATCCGTTCTTAATGCTTTGCTCGCAGCAGGAATGAGAGCCAGGGCACCCTTCTCCACATGAACGTAGTTTCTTCTTCTCCTTTCAGCCCCAAAATCATCTCGGAAACTGCTGGCCCTTCCCAGGAAGTCATGGACATGTCGTCATCAAGCTGTCCGTGCCAATCGCTCCCAGCGCAGTCACCATGGACCATGTCTCAGGGGCAACGTTCCATGGGGACAGTCTCTCCAGCGCTCCAAAGGACTTTGCTGTCTACGTAAGTGATTTCTCTGGAGTGGGGGTGGGGGGTTGCAGAGCAGTTCTAAGCGGGGGGTGAATACGGGTCAGAGAGTCCAGAAACAAGCCCCTGGGAGTTGCTCCCTTTCCACTGTATTCCTCTTTTATCCCATGTACCACTCAAAAGGAAGCTCCTGGGGCAAGATGGTGCTCCAGGAGCCACAGGGAAAAGGAGCCGGCCCAGTGCATGGTCCTAGACCTTCTTGGCTTCCAACGTCCCAGTGGGCATTTGTGACCCTCAGTTTACCCCCCTCTCCCTGGGAACATCTGCTCCTTTTCCAACTGGCAGCTTAGACGCGTTGAGTAGGCAAGTGTGGCGTGCTACCTCGCTGCAGCCTCTCCTCTTTTCCTTGTGCTCATCTCCCTTGGGCTATGGGGCTGAAATAACCCCGTACTTCACCGACTGAAGTGAAGTCTCCCCACGGTGTACCAGGTGCTCTAGTTTTCTCCACCCGCGTCTTTCTCCAGGGCCTGAAGGAAGAACAGGAGGAGCAGGGAACGTTCCTGGGACAGTTCACTTTCCTGGCAGGGCTGAATCCCAGGCAGACCTTCCAGCTGAAGGTACGGGGACAAAGCGGAAGGAGAAGTGTAGTGGAGGAGGGGAAATGCAGTTGGCTGGGGAGAAGCTTCCCTGCCAAAGGGCTCGCGGCAGCCCTCTCCCTGAGCGTGTGCCACGCCGGCCTTTCTTCTGCTGTACCTTCCTAACGGCGTAGGCCTGGACTGCTGGTCTTCTTCTCTTCTGCTTTGGGTTGAAGCTTCAGCGCTTCCAACCGCCGCAGTCGAAGCTGAAATCAGCTGGATTGCCTGGACTCCAAGTGCCTACAAGCGGCCACATCCCGTAGGATGCACGACTCCCGGCCTGCTCGCGAAAGACTAGAAATACGGGTTTTCTGAGGATTCTGTTGTTGCTGGTAGCGCGTAGCGGCAGGGAGGCCGTTCTGGTTCAGTGGCTTTCTGGAGAAGGCAACGCGACGTTACACTGACACCACTGGCTCTTCTGACCGTGGAAGCACGTGCATCAAAGCAGGCGAGAAGCACTTGCCAATCTCTTTGCTGGAGCTTCTGGTAGCTGCTTCTTCCTTTCCTGTTCTTATGGCCCAAGGAGGTAGAGCAGGAGAAGAGCACCTTGACCACGACAGCTCGAAAGACCTCGCAGGGCAGCCGGCAGTGATCTGTTGAATGAGTCCGTGGCTGCGGCACGACTGTGTCAGTAGTCAAATGCCAGAGAGGAAAAGGCAACTCATTTCTTCTTCTTCTTTCAGGAGGAGCTCTCTGGGTTCATGAATTACGTACGGCTGGAAGTGCTGAGCAACTGGGGCCACCCAGACTACACGTGCCTGTATCGGTTCAGGGTGCACGGTGATCCTCCCAAAGGCAGGGGAAGGGTGTCAGGTTCAGCTGGCAATACATTCCGTTAATTTTCACCATGTCGCGTTTGAGTCTCTTTTGCCTGTGATGCCAATGGGTAAGAGAGCTCCCTCTCCTTCCCTCGACCCACGAACTTATCAGAGACTTCAGGAGTACAGAGCGAGATTTTCCTTATGCAAAGAAACAAGAGGCAGCAAAGGCTCCTGTGTCCCATCTGCCACACGAACCCAGAGACAGATGGAGGCCTTGGGAGGTGGTGGAGCGGGTGAGGAAGGTGCCTGGGAGGGAGGAGAGCACGGGGAGGTGGGAGACAGCGATGGAGAGGGAGGGGAAAAAGTCGGGGTGCTGGCAGTGAGGACGGTCCTGGTGTGCAGGTGCTGGTGAGGTCACTGGTGGCTGAGCAGGTGTGAGGCCAGGATCAGGCCCCTGGCTTGTGCAGGTGCCTGTGATGTCACTGATGACTGAATAGGTGGCAGGGCAGCAGCAGGCCCCTGGCTGGCAAAGGTGCTTTTGAGGTCACTGTTGTCTGAGTATCTGATTGGGTACGAAAGGACACCTGGTGGAGGTGCTTGTGTTGTCATCGTTACCTGAGCAGGTGATAGGGCAGAAGGAGGCACCTGGCTTGTGCAGGGGCTTGTGATGTCATACAGGTCCTGCCAGGCATCTGCAGGAGCACACTGGTTTCCTCGGGAGGCAGGTGAATTCCCAGGGAGCAGCCCCAGACATCTGCAAGTAGCCACGCAAAGAGCATGGTTGATGTTGGGGGCAGGTCTGTGTCCGGTAGCCTTCTGGGCCTCCTCACAGGCATCACAGAACCATAGAATAGTTTCGGTGGGAAGGGACCTTTCAAGGCCACCTAGTCCAACCCCCTGCCATGAGCAGGGACATCCTCAACTAGATCAGGTTGCCCAGAGCCCCGTCCAGCCTGACCTGGAATGTTTCCAGGGATGGGGCATCTCCCACCTCTCTGGGCAACCTGCGCCAGGGCCTCACCACCCTCAGTGTGAAGAACTTCTTCCGTATGTCTAGTCTGAATCTCCCCTCCTTTAGTTTAAAACCATCACCCCTTGTCCTGTCACAGCAGGCCCTGCTAAAAAGTTTTTCCCCATCTTTCCTATAAGCCCCTTTAGGGACTGAAAGGCCGCAATAAGGTCTCCCTGGAGCCTTCTCCTCTCCAGGCTGAACAACCTCAACTCTCTCAGCCTGTCCCCAGAGCAGAGGGGCTCCAGCCCTCGGATCATTTTTGTGGCCTCCTTTGGACCCGCTCCAGCAGGTCCATGTCCTTCCTGTGCTGAGAGCCCCACAGCTGGATGCAGCACTGCAGGGGGGTCTCACCAGAGCAGAGCAGAGAGGCAGAACCCCCTCCCTCACCCTGCTGGCCCAGGATATGGTTGGCTTCTGGGCTGCGAGCGCATATTGCTGGCTCACGTCCAGCTTTTCATCCCCCAGGACCCCAAGTCCTTCTCGACAGGGCTGCTCTTGATCCCTACATCCCCCAGCCTGTATTGATACCGGGGGTTGCCTCGACCCAGGTGGAGGACCCTGCACTTGGCCTTGTTGAACCTCAAGAGATTTGCCGGGGCCCACCTCCCAAGCTTGTCCAGGTCCCTCTGGAGGGCATCCCGTCCCTCAGGCGTGTCCACCGCACCACTCAGCTTGGTGTCATCCGCAAACTTGCTGAGGGTGCACTCGATCCCACTGTCTACGTCACTGATGAAGAGATTAAACGGTACTGGTCCCAGTACGGACCCCTGAGGGACACCACTTGTCACGGATCTCCATCTGGACTTTGAGCTGTTGACCACTACCCTCTGGATGCGACCATCCAACCAATTCCTCATCCACCGAACAGTCCACCCGTCAAATCCGTATCTCTCCAATTTAGAGAGAAGGATGTTGTGGGGGACCATGTCAAAGGCCTTCCAGAAGTCCAGATAGATGACATCCATAGCTCTTCCCTTGTCCACTGATGCAGTCACTCCATCGCAGAAGGCCACTAGGTTGGTCAGGCAGGACTTGCCCTTGGTGAAGCCATGCTGGCTGTCTCCAATCACCTGCCTGTCCTCCGTGTGCCTCAGCACAGCTTCTAGGAGGATCTGTTCCATGATCTGCCCAGGCACAGAGCTTTTGAGGGCATTTGAGGGCACAAACCCTAATTTCAGGATTCAAAACCTCTATATCATTTCCAAAGCCCCATTTTTAGGGCCCAAAGCCCCATTTTTAAAGCCCAAACCCTCCTTTTCAGAGCTCAAACTCTCATTTATAGGGTCCAAGCCCCTCATTTACAGCTTGAAGCCTCCACTGGTGTGCCCCAAGCCCTATTTTAGGGACCAAAGCTGCATTTCTGGGGGCCATAGTGGAACCAGTAGGTTCCCCAATTTGCAGGATCCAAAGTGTCATTTGTAGCATCTAGCCCAGCCTTTGAGTGCCCAACACCCCATTTTTAGGGCCACAATTGATACCGGAAAAGTCGGTTGAATAGAGAAACCTCTAACTCTTCCTTTTAAGTTTTAGAAGGCAGGCATTCTTTATTACAGCGCTGGATGCACGGGGGATCACTCCACCTATCGTGCATACCGTAAATCGTGAGAGTAGACACTTATATCATTCTAGTGTATACATATTCATTAACATTCTTGAAATAATTATACATATTCATGTCATTTCCGGGAACTGGTTGTAATATTTGCATTTTCATTACGCATGCGCTTTAAGTCTCTGAGGGGCTTCTGTGAGGGTCTTTGGTGGTTCATTGGGGTCCCCTGGACCCTCTGGTGGTCATCTTTTTGGTGTCCTTTAGTTGAACTCTTCCCCGAAGCATGCGCAGTGTGGGTGATTCCATATGGTTTGTGTCTTTTGTTACAATTAGTTCATCTTGGCTGGTTCCGACTGCAAGGCCCAAGGCCTCCTAGGTCTCTTATCTATCTCTACATACCAAAACTTTCTAAATTGTTCAAGCAAGCACAAAGCAAGCACACAGAACTACCAACAAAGGCATAGTGTAATCCTTCAGCCTCTATACAAGGTATCATCTTGGCATCACTAAGCCTTTGTTCAAGGTATCACAATCCTCATTTTTAGGGTCCAAACATGCCTTTCATGACCCATAGGCTTCTTTTAGGGCCCACAGTTTCAATCTGAGGGTCTAAACCGTGCAGGCGGAGCCGGTCGCCTGGCAACGTCCGCCCAGAAGTCTGTGGGGAGTCAGGGGACCCAGGACAGCCAATCGCATTTGAGGAGGTGGGGCAAGGCACATGATTGATATTTAACCAGCCAATCAAGCTTTGAGGCAGGAAAGGTGGCAAGTCCGGAAAACTGGGCACCGTGCAGGGGCGGGGCATGCTGGCTCCACCAATCACACTTGGTGAGAGAGCAGCACAGGGATGATTGATAAACTGTCTGACCCATCATTGGATGGGAGGAGCAAGGGGGAAATCCCAGGCAGCCAGTCAGAGGAAACATCACCTCATGGGAGGGCGGGCACTGGGAGCAGGTGGGTGACCCCTCAGGCAGCCAATCAGAGAGAGCATCACCTCAGGCAAGAGCACGCCCCAAACCGGGTCAGAGTGATAGACCAGGCGACCAACCAGAGGTCATCACCACAGGAGCAGGGCGGGCACTGCAGCACAGCAGCCTGACCACCTAGCGGCCAATGAGAGCGAGCATCACCCCAGGGAAGGGCGGGCCCCAAACCAGGGCAGAGTGACAGGCCAGGCAGCCAATCAGAGAGAGCATCACCTCAGGGGAGCTGCACCTGGGCAGCGTGACCAGCTGTTCCCAGCCAGACCAGTCACAAGGCCTCAACAAGACGATGAACACAACTGCGCGTTCACAGGAGATGGCATCAGGTGGCACAAATTTTGTGTGCTGGGGCCAGGACATACCTTGTAAGGCCATGCGGCCCCACCCCTCCTTTGTGTGCTGGGGCCAGGGCACGTATATAAGGCCATACTCGCCCACCCCGGCTGATTGCAGACACTGTCTCTGCTCCTGCATGGTCAAGGGAGGCAGCAGCTGCTGAGAGGGAGTGACGTGCAACATTGGTGGCTGTTAGTGGCAGCATTTGGTTGCCATCCCTGCAGCCATGAGCCAGCATGGTGTAGGGCGGGGGCCCGTGGTGCGCAGCCGCCCCTCACCCTGCTGGGGCCCAGTGCAGAAGGACGAGCACAAGCGGCAGCTGGAGAGGCTGCGGGCTGAGCTGGAGGCTGAGCAAGTCCGCTCCCAAGAGCTGTACCGCCGCTTCGCCGCTGAAAATCACGAGCTGAAGGAGGCGGCAGAGCGGAACCATTGCCTCCTGGCTGAACGGCTACGCTCCAAATGGGAGTGGTGGCAGGCACAGGAGCTCCAGCGGCTGCGGGAGCAGAACCAGCGGCAGCGGTCGGTGGAGATGCGCCAGCTGCTGCCCTCGAAGGAGGCTGAGCTGCGCAAGGTGCAGGAGGTGCTGCAGCAGCAGTGCAGTGACGCCATCCCTCAGGCATGGGACCTGCAGCAGCAGCTGGCCAAGGAGCTGGTGAGAGGAGCCTGGAGGAGCAGCGAGGCCCACGGCAAGCTCCGGGACGTCCTCAGGAAGCTGCGCTGGGAGACCAGTGGCGAGCAGGCTGCTCCCATCCTCCGCCTCCAAGAGAAACTACTGCTGCAGAGGAGACTCTTCCTGAAGTACATCTTGGAGCGGTTCGAGGGCGAGCAGCCCGCTTCCTGCAGTGAGGCCAGGGCCAAGGCTACGGGCTGGCCCTGCCTGCACGCCCTCCTGGGCACCAGCACCATCGAGCCCTGCTCTTTGGAGAGCCTCATGGCATCTTCCTCCCGCGATGGAGAAGGGCAGCAGAAAACCCACGAGAGCTTAAAAGATGCTCACCTCCAGGAGGAAGGGAATAGCGTGGAGGATTTGCATGAGGCTGTGGGGCACAACTTGGCACCGCACTGCTTGGACTCTGCGCCACAAGGAAGGACCGGCAGTGGGCGGTCTGTGGCAGAGGTGGGTGTTCAGACTATAGGGCAGCAGGACTGGCTGCCTGGTGGCTGTCACAGCAGGCTGCTGGAGCAGAACGCCTGCCTCCAGAGTGCCCTGAAGGACCTCGAGAGGTGATGCAGTGTCCTTCAAGAGGAGAACTGTCTTCTGAGGAGGGCAAGCTCTCCTGAAGTGTGGGAGGAGTGGGAGAGGATCAAGCAGAAGACTGCTCAGCTGGCTCTCATGAGCAAGCAGCTGCAAGAAAGAGCCAGGCAACTGCAGACCATGGATCGCCTGATCAATACTCAAGTGCCACTGCCCACCCAAAGCCCCACTGAGGAACTGTGCATGGCATCGGGTCCTCAGCAGAGGGCTGGAGAAGTGGGAGAGCCTGCCGGAGCTTTGCTGGCACAGGATGAGTGGGATGACTTCTCACAGAAGGTGGCTGAGGAGCTTTGGGCCCAAGTGGCTGCAGGTGAAGAGGGCTCCTGCCATGTGAGCAGCCGCTGCTGACCTTGTGAGGAGTTACAGGTGCAGCTTATGGAGATGACAAATGACAACACTCGACTGGCTGGAGAAAATGCTCGCCTCCGTGGGCCAAGGGGTTTGGCAGAAAGGGCAACTAAGGCGAGCGGCAGAGGAGCGAGATTCTGCCATCCGAACAAACGTCTGCCTGCAAACCCAGCTGGAAGAGGCAGAGCACGGGCCGAAAGCCATGAGGGCAAAG
The DNA here is from genome assembly GCA_009819775.1 of Phoenicopterus ruber ruber. Taxonomy (NCBI): domain Eukaryota; kingdom Metazoa; phylum Chordata; class Aves; order Phoenicopteriformes; family Phoenicopteridae; genus Phoenicopterus; species Phoenicopterus ruber. The sequence goes on along the minus strand of WNMK01000047.1, from coordinate 820,507 downwards.
GCAGAAAGAAGCCACCAGCTGCAGGGGGACCGTGAGGAGACAAAGTCAGCGCTCCAGCAGGAAGCAGAGGAAGTCGAGTGTTTGCAGAGGGCTCGGCCAGACATGCGCAGGGAACACAGGGAAACCCTGCGACTGTTTGGAGTCCAGGTGGCTGAGCTGAACGATCGGGATCCGAAGCTGAACGAACAACGCCAGCCGCTGTGTCAGGAACTGGAACGGCTGGAAGGAGAAAGGTCCAACCGTATCAATTCCAGGCTGCGCTAGGCTACCCTGGGAGCAGACAGGGAGCCCGTCCTCCCCGTGGAGCCAGGCGTGATTGGTGGAGCCAGCAAGCCCCACCTCCGCATGTCACCCAGCTCTTTCGACTCTTCCCCCTCCCTGCAACTCGAAGCTCGATTGGCTGGTTAACTATCAATCACATGCCTTGGCCCGCCTCCTCAAATGTGATTGGCTGGTTACCTATCAATCACATGCCTTGCCCCCCACCTCCTCAAATGCGATTGGCTGGTTATCTATCAATCACGCGCTTCGCCCCTGTGTTCAGCTGTGGGCCCCTCACACCGCAGACATGGAGGGGCTGGGGCGCGTCCAGAGCCGGGAATGAAGGGCCCAGCCTGGACTGGGAGGGGTTAATGGGGTCCAGTTTGGACTGGTACAGGGCCCAGCCTGGACTGTGAGGGGTTAATGGGGTCCAGTTTGGACTGGGAGGGGGCCCAGTCTGGGCTAGGAGGGGTTAATGGGGTCCAGTTTGTACTGGGAGAAGGCCCAGTCCATACTGGGAGGGGTTAATGGGGTCCAGATTGAACTGGGAGTGGGCCCAGTCTGGACTGAGAGGGGTTAATGGGGTCCAGATTCGACTGGGAGGGGTTAATGGGGTCCAGTTTGGACTGGGACAGGGCCCAGTCTGGACTGGGAGGGGTTAATGGGGTCCAGTTTGGACTGGGAGAAGGCACATGATTGATATGTAACCAGCCAATCAAGCTTCGAGGCCTGCAGGAAAGGTGGCAAGTTGGGAAAACTGGGCACTGTGCAGGGGCGGGGCATGCTGGCTCCACCAATCACACCTGGTGGGGGAGCAGCACAGGGATGATTGATAAACTGTCTGACCCATCATTGGATGGGAGGAGCAAGGGGAAATCCCAGGCAGCCAAGCAGAGGAAAGATCACCTCATGGAAGGGCGGGCACTGGGAGGGGCTGAGTGACTGCTCAGGCACTTCCACAGCTGGTGTCGGGAAACCAGCCAAGGAGCAGCTCCCAGAAAAGGCCTCTTGCTGTTCTGGGCTTCTCCACAGGTTCTGGGAGACTCAGACAAACTCAGAGTCCCAGGGTGATCTGTTAGGGACCAAGAGTTGGAGGGAGAGCTCCCATCTTGGTGGCACGTGTCCCAAGGAGACAGCAACTGGTCTTGGACTTACCTGCCTGGCAGTGTCACACCTGCGGTGGGGATGACGGCAGCTGCCATCCTGGAGAGAAGTCAGGACCTGCCAGGAGATGTCAGGGAAACTTCAGGGACAGCATGTGAGCCTGGGCGGGCAGTGAGTGGTGCCTCATAAAATGTGTGATATCATAAGGTGGATTCTTCCAGAGGAGAAGGTGAACGTGAGGAGCCCATGGGCTGACGAGGGCCCTGCAATGGTAGGAGAGGCTGTGAGGAGCCCGTGGGCTAACAAGGGCCCTGCAATGGTAGGAGAGGCTGTGAGGAGCCCATGGGCTAACAAGGGCCCTGCAATGCCAGGAGAGGCTGTGAGGAGCCTGTGGGCTAACGAGGGCCCTGCAATGCCAGGAGAGGCTGTGAGGAGCCAGTAGGCAAAGGAACATAAGACTAGAGAGTGATTCAGGACACTGTGACGGATGCCCCAACTCTGACCGAGTGCACAGTACTTTGGTTCAGGCCTCGCTGACAAGTAGCCCTGGCTGAAATCAGCTCTGCTGTGCGAACCGTGAGAGCTGGGCTGGGCCGTATCTTCTCAGGGACTAAGGAGTCTTGGCCTTGTCTTACCAGGAGCTGACAGGCCCAGGCTGAGCTGGGACTAGGCAAAGCTAAAACTGCTACAGCTGTACTCCTGCACATACACAAAAGGGGGGTTTTACTACGAGTCAATCAATTTCTGTTTTCGTAAAACCATAGAATAGTTTGGGTGGGAAGGGACCTTTCAAGGCCATCTAGTCCAAACCCCCTGCCATGAGCAGGGACATCCTCAACTAGATCAGGTTGCCCAGAGCCCCGTCCAGCCTGACCTGGAATGTTTCCAGGGACGGGGCATCTCCCACCTCTCTGGGCAACCTGTGCCAGTGCTTCACCACCCTCAGTGTGAAAAGCAACTTTTTTATGTCTAGCCTAAATCTCCCCTCTTTTAGTTTAAAACCATCACCCCTTGTCCCATCACAACAGGCCCTGCTAAAAAGTTTTTCCCCATCTTTCCTTTAAGCCCCCTTTAGGTACTGAGAGGCCACAATAAGGTCTCCCTGGAGCCTTCTCTTCTCCAGGCTGAACAACCCCAACTCTCTCAGCCTGTCTCCATAGCAGAGGTGCTCCAGCCCTCGGATCATCTCCGTGGCCTCCTCTGGCCCCGCTCCAGCAGGTCCATGTCCTTCCTATCCTGCGGGCTCCAGAGCTGGACGCAGCACTGCAGGTGGGGTCTCACCAGAGCGGAGCAGAGGGGCAGAATCCCCTCCCTCCCCTGCTGGCAACAGGATAGGGTTGGCCTTCTGGGCTGCGAGCGCACATTGCTGGCTCGTGTCCAGCTTTTCATCCACCAGCACCCCCAAGTCCTTCTTGGCAGGGCTGCTCTCGATCCCTTCATCCCCCAGCCTGTATCGATACCGGGGGTTGCCTCGACCCAGGTGGAGGACCCTGCACTTGGCCTTGTTGAACCTCATGAGGTTTGCCCAGGCCCACCTCTCCAGCTTGTCCAGGTCGCAGGAATTCCCAGGGAGCAGCCCCAGACTCTTGGGATGTAGCTGCATCTCAGTAGTGCTCTCAGTATGGGACCCAGAGCTCACAGTACAGGCCACCGGAGCTCCCAGTATGGCCTACGTGGGCTCCCAGTATGGGGGTGATCATGCTCCCAGTATGGGGGTCATACTTCTCCCAGTATAAGCCACCAGTGTGCTCAGTTTGGGGGTGATCGTGCTCCCAGTATGGGCCACCAGTGCTCCCAGTATGGGGATCATACTTCTCCCAGTATAAGCCACCAGTGCGCTCAGTGTGGGGCCTCCAGTGCTCCCAGTATGGGGGCACCAGCGCTCCCAGTAGGGCACCACCAGGGCTCCCTGTATGGGCCACCAGTGCTCCCAGTACAGTCCACCAGTGCTCATAATATGGCTACCAGTGCTCCCAGTACAGCCCACCAGGGCTTCCACTATGGGGGTCATCATGCTCCCAGTACAGCCCACCAGTGCTCCCAGTATGGGCCCACCAGTGCTCACAGTACAGCACACCAGTACTCCCTATACGAGCCACCAGGGCTCCCAGTATGGTGGCACCAGTGCTCCAGTATGGGGGCCACCAGTGCTCCCAGTATGGCCCACCAGGGCTCCCAGTATTGGCCACCAGGGCTACCTCTATGGGGCCACCAGTGCTCCAAGTATGGCCCACCAGTCTTCCCAGTACAGCCCACCAGTCCTCCCAGTTTGGGGTAACCAGGGCTCCCCATACGGGCCAGCAGGGCTCCCAGTCTGGGGTCACCACTGTACCCGGTCTGGGGCAACTAGTGCTCCCAGTATGGAGGCCACCCATGCTCCCAGTATGGGTGTCACCAGAGCATCCAATACTCCCAGACTTCCCAGTATAGGAGTCACCAGTCCTCCCAGTATGGGGCCACCAGTGCTCCCAGTATGGGACCACCAGGGCTGCCACTATAGGAGCCCCCAGTGCTCCCAGTCACTCATTAACCCCACGTGAACTGGCCCCTGGCCAACCCCCCAACTAATTGGGCCCCATTACCAGCCCCAGACCAGGGCATTGTGGGTAATGATTAACTCCTCCCCCCTCCCCCGGGGTCACAGGGGTCAAAAAAACAACCTGGGGGGGAGGGGTGGGGGGAGCAGGGAATTGTGGGATACCCCGAGGTGGTTGGGGGGCGCTGGGAGGACCTGGGGGGCAGCAAGGGGGAGAGGTTCTAGGTCACTCAACGGGGGGGGAGGGAGTTGGGGGGGGGAATGGGGGGGCCTAGGGGGAGGGGACAGTTGTGGGGTGCGGGGAGGTCTTGGGGTGTCATGGGGGGTCTCAGGGGGGCAGTTAGGGGTCTGGGGGGCACTTAAGGGACTAGGGGAACAGTTAGAGGTCTGGGGGGGCAGTTAGGGGTTCGAGGGGGGCAGTTAGGGGTCCCACAGGGGTAGTTAGGGGTCCCAAAGGATAAATAGGGGTCTAGGGGATCAGTTAGGGGTTCAGGGGGACAGTTAGGGGTCTGGGGGGCACTTAGGGGTCTAGGGGATCAGTTAGGGGTCTGGGAGGTGCAGATAAGGGTCTGTGGGGGGCACTTAGGGGTCTGGGGGGGCAGTTAGGGGTCTGGGGGGGGACAGGGTGGGGGGCAGGCACGACCCTACCCAGAGCCCCGCGGCGAGGACGAGGAGGAAGTACCCCCCGATAACTCCCAAGTCCCAGGGGCCCACGGCCGCCGCCTGCTCCATCCCCCGCTGCGCCCCCCAACCTGCCCCACGGCTGCCCCCTAAGTACCTTCCCCCTGCCCCTCTCCCCGCCCCCCAAGCCCTGGGAAGGGGACCCAGGCATCCGGCCCAGCCCCCATGGGACACTTGGCTGCCCCACAAGTGTCCTTGGTGGACCCAGGGATGCGGGGCATCTACCCCTCCCCCACCCAGCTGTGGGTCCCTGCACCCCCCTCCCCTCCCCCATAGGGGACCCAGGCATCCAGGGCCCCGTTGGGTGTCCCCAAAGTCCCCAGGGGTCCCTTGGGTGTCCCCGTGGTCCCTTGAGTGTCCCTGTGGTCCCCTGGGGTCCCTTGGGTGCCCTCAGAGGTCCTTTAGGTGTCCTCAAGGTCTCCATGGGTCCCTTGGGTGCCCTCAGGGGTCCCTTGAGTGTCCTCAGGGGTTCTTTGGGTGTCCTCAAGGACTCTGTGGGTCACTTGGGCATTCCAGGGGTCGCTTGGGTGTCCCCGAGGTCTCTGCAGGTCCCTTGGGTGCCCTCAGGTGTCCCTTGGGTGTCCCTGAGGTCCCTTGAGTGGGCCCCTGGGTGTCTCAAGGGTCCCTCGGGTGTCCCCTAGGTCCCTCGGGTGGTCCCTTGGGCATCCCAGGTGTCCCTTGGGTGTCTGGACCTTGGACCCTGGTTTCTCCTGCACCCACCACCCTGCCTTTGATGGTGACTTGTTCATCGGTCATGACCTTCAACTCTTGCCCAGGGCCACCGGAGAGCGGCCAAGGAAAGCCTTGGTGGAACCAAGATGGATCTCAAGAGGGTCCACCCAGCCCAGCATCCCTACGGTGGCCACTTGGTGCCACCGAGGTGGGACCACCGTGAGGAATGTTCCAGAAACGAGGTGGTTGATCATTTGTAATTGAATAAAATAATGAGATTTAATTTTCTTCCGTTGGTAGGTTTTTGTTTCTTCTCCCTGAGTTCTGGAAGCTCTTCAAGATGATGTTCCTCACCACTGCTTGGGTGGACAAGCTCGGGAGATGGTTGTGGACCTCCAGAAGCTTCTTGAGGGCCTTTGGAAGCTTCTTGAGGGCCTCCAGAGCTTCTTGAGGGCCTTCAGAATCTTCTTGAGGACCACCAGAATCTTCTCAAGGACCTTCAGAAGTTTCTCGAGGATCTTCGGGTGCTTCTCAAGGACCTTCTGATGCTTCTTGAGGACCTCCAGAAGCTGCTCAAGGGCCTTCAGAACCTTCTCGAGGACCTTCAGATGCTTGTTGATGGCCTTCAGAATCTTCTTGGGGACCTTCAGACGCTTCTCATGGACCTTCAGATGCTTTGTGATGACCTTCAGAAGCTACTTGAGGGCCTTCACATGCTTCTTGAGGACCTTCAGATGTTTCTCGGGGGCCTTCAGATGCTTCTCAAGGACCTTCAGAAACTCCTCGAGGACCTCCAGATGTTTCTTGAGGAACTCCAGAGCTTCTTGAGGGCCTCCATGGTTTTTTGAGGACTTTCCTAAGGTTTTCGAGCGCCTTCGCAAGCTGCTTGGCCTCCGGAGCTTCTTGAGGACCTTCAAAGCTTCTTGAGAGATAAATTGGGGGGCTTAAAGGGATTTGGGGACTCAAAGGGATTTGAAGGGGTGAAGGGGGCCCATAGGGATTTTGGGGGCAGAGGGACAAATTGGGGGTTCAGAGGAATAAATTGGGGGGTGCCAAGGGATTTGGGGGGGGTCAGAGGGATAAATTGGGGAGGTCAAGGGGACGCAAAGGGATTTGGGGGGGTCAAGGGGGCCCATAGGGATTTTGCAGGGTCAGAGGGATAAATTGGGGGGGGTCAGAGGGATAAATTGGGGGGTGCAAAGGGATTTTGGGGGTGTCAAGGGATTCTGAAGGGATTTGGGGGGCAGAGGGGACCCCCAATTTTTGCCACATCCCCCCCCCCCAGTTTAGTCCCCCTCGGGGATGTCCTCACCTCCTGCCAGCTCCTCCATCAGGTGTGAGTGCAGGCAGCGGAGGGCCTCCAAGAAACAGGGGTCACCTTGCTGGCCCCAGGCCGGGGAGGTGGCCAAGAGACAATGTATCTGGGCTTGCAGGATGTAGCGGGTGGCTAGTGCGGCCGCCTCCTCGCTGGGCAACACCCCATTGGCTTCCGAGTGATTCAACAAGGCCGCCACCCTCCGTGCTCGTTGAATGCGGGCAAGGCGGCGGTGGTGGGTGGTGGAGCATAGGGCCAGTGACAGGGCGGTGACATCATCATCATCATGGGCGAGGTCATGGGCGTGGTTGTCAGGGCAGTGGAAGGAGTCTGGGTCTGTAAGGGGTGTGAAAGACTGAGGGGCTGAAAGAGTTACTGTCTCAAACACTCGGCAAAGGAGGACCTGGTGTGAAGGGTGCTACCACACTAACGAGGTAAGGGGCAGCTGGAAGGGAGGCTCTTGGGGAGGCAGGATAGCGCTTTGCTGGGCCTTATCTTGAGTAATTGCTTAAAAACCAAACAAGCCGGAGACAGCATCGCTCCTGCATCTCTGACGGGAGGGGGGGTGGCACCGAAATCACTAGCCTCAACCCCCCCAACCCCTCAAACCCCCCAACCCCTCAACCCCCCCCGACCCATTTTGAGAAGGTTCAAGAACAACAGACTACGCATGCGAAGTAATTAGCATATGCAGTGGGACTAGTCAATAAATGGCGCAACTCAGAGGGGCTGGGTGCGCGCGCCCACCATCCAACGGAACCGGACCAGAGACATCGCTGGAACCCAGGGTGGGGATCTTTCCTTTACCTCTGTTTTTTCTCTGTCTCTATCTTTTAATTCAGCCCAAGGGTATACATGATATACTCCTTTAGACATAAACCGTTGACCAAGTCTGAGACTAGGACTGGACTCAGCTGCACCTAGACTCCTCTCTGAGAAGTTTAGAAAGCAAGGGGGTCCTTTCTGAACCTTGTGACTCAACGGGAGGGCCTCCCTGACCACTGACCAGAGACCCCCGTTGGCTGGACCAACGCTGGACCCTGGACTGATGATCAATCTCTCTCTCTCCCCCCCCCCCCCCCTTCTCTCTTCCTTTTTACTGCAAAGCGGGATTAGCAATTAGTGAACTTTCTGTTATTGAATGACAATTTGTGTGCTCAGATATTGAACGAATGAATTGTATGCCTGAGTTGCGAGCCTTAGCACCGTTTGTGCTTGATTCCAACGAAGTACAAGAGCGAACCTGAGTCACTCCTCCGTCCTCTCTGCCACCGTGTGTTTAGGACCCAGAACTGGGATGCAGCATTGCTGTGGGCAGAAAGTTGGGATGCGACAAGGGGGGCGGCGGGGGGGGGGAGGTTGCTGCCTGCGCCGCTGCCTCCTCCTGGCGTGGGTGGGTGCAGCGGAGGTGTCAGCAATGCCCTTGGCACCATCAACTGCCAGCATGACCCGTTGCGCCCCAAACACTGGCACCCCAACCCTCAGTGCAACAAGTTGTACCCCAACCCTCGGCACCCCAACTCTTGGCACCCCAACCCTCAGCGCAACCCATTGCACCCCAACCCTCAGCACTCCAACCCTTGAAACCCCAACCATCGGCACCCCAACCCTTGACGCCCCAACCCTCGGCACAACCCATTGCACCCTGCAGGTTTATTACACAGGCTCCTGAGGTCCTTGCTCACCCTTATGTGAGCTGCTTAGTACTACTTAGTAATATTGTTGGCATATTACAGGGTTTGTGGAATCTGGTCTCGTCCTGGTGGAAGAGAAGACAACTTTTGGGTGAGGCGATATTGAAGCGTGACCTGAGGCAGCCGGTCCCAGGGTGGCAAGGTGTGTGGAAGGACTTGGGCAGGTTCCTAGCACGGTTATCACCTCCCATAGCCTGGGACTTTACACTGGAACAGGTGAGCAACCCTGGCAAACTGACACGCCACCTGATGGAAGGGTGCCTTGCCTATCCCAATGAGAACCACCAGCTTCTAGCGTTGTACTGGGGCCTGGCTTGTGCCTATCGAGCCGCAGTTCAGCATTCTCAGAGGACTCTGGTTGAGGCAGGGACCCAAACTGCACCTGAGGACACCATGGTTGAGATAGGGACCCAAACAACACCACCAACTACAGTAATTGCCCCAGTAGTTAAAAAGAAACAATGGACAAGGAGGACAACGGGTCCATATCCTCGATTAGTAAGGGAAGAGGAAGAAGAGGAAAGGTTTGATCACGAAGCCGGTCCTTTGACAAGGACATTAGAGGAAGGAGTGAGAGAATTCCGACAGATGTGATCAACAAAATAGCAGCGGTGTCTCCACCAGCTAACAAAAAGGAGACCCAAGCTTTCTTAGGCGTTGTGGGTTTCTGGAGAATGCATATTCCAAATGACAGTTTCATTGTAAGCCCTCTCTATCATGTGACCCGAAAGAAGAACGATTTCACATGGGGCCCTGAGCAACGACAAGCCTTTGAACAAATTAAACAGGAGATAGTTCATGCAGTAGCCCTTGGGCCAGTCCAGGCAGGGCAAGATGTTAAAAATGTGCTCTACACCGCAGCCGGGGAGAACGGCCCTACCTGGAGCCTCTGGCAGAGAGCACCAGGGGAGACTCGAGGTCGACCCCTGGGGTTTTGGAGCTGGGGATACAGAGGATCCGAGGCCCGCTACACTCCAACTGAAAAAGAGATTTTGGCAGCATATGAAGGGGTTCGAGCTGCTTCGGAGGTGGTTGGTACTGAAGCCCAGCTCCTCCTGGCACCCCGACTGCCAGTGCTGGGCTGGATGTTCAAAGGGAGAGTCCCCTCGACACATCATGCAACTGATGCTACATGAAGTAAATGGGTCGCACTGATCACACAACGAGCTCGAATAGGAAACCCCAGTCGCCCAGGAATCTTGGAAGTGATCACGGACTGGCCAGAAGGGAAAGATTTTGGAATGTCGACAGAGGAAGAGGTGACACGTGCTGAAGAGGCCCCACCATATAATGAACTACCAGAAAATGAGAAGGAATATGCCCTGTTCACTGATGGGTCCTGTTGTATTGTGGGAAAGCATCGAAGGTGGAAAACTGCTGTGTGGAGTCCTACAGGACGAGTTGCAGAAGCCACTGAAGGACAAGGTGAATCGAGTCAGTTTGCAGAGGTGAAAGCCATCCAGCTGGCTTTAGATATTGCTGAGCAAGAGAAGTGGCCAGTGCTCTATCTCTATACCGACTCCTGGATGGTGGCAAATGCCCTGTGGGGGTGGTTACAGCAATGGAAGCAGAGCAACTGGCAGCGCAGAGGCAAACCCATGTGGGCTGCCAAATTGTGGCAAGATATTGCTGCCCGGCTAGAGAAGCTGGTTCTAAAAGTACGCCACGTAGATGCCCATGTACCTAAGAGTTGGGCCACTGAGGAACATCAAAACAACCAGCAGGTGGATCAGGCTGCTGGGATTGAAATGGCACAGGTGGATCTGGACTGGCAACATAAAGATGAATTCTTCCTAGCTCGGTGGGCCCATGCCACCTCAGGCCATCAGGGGAGAGATGCAACATACAGATGGGCTCGTGACCGAGGGGTGGACTTGACCAGAGACAGTATCGCACAGGTTATCCATGGGTGTGAAACATGCACTGCAATCAAGCAAGCCAAGCGGTCAAAGCCTCTTTGGTATGGAGGACGATGGCTGAAATAGAAATACGGGGAGGCCTGGCAGATTGATTATATCACACTCCCACAGACCCGCCAAGGCAAGCGCCATGTCCTCACAATGGTGGAAGCAACCACCGAGTGGCTGGAAACATATCCCGTGCCCCACGCCATTGCCCGGAACACTATCCTGGGCCTTGAAAAGCAAGTCTTATGGCGACATGGCACCCCAGAAAGGATTGAGTCAGACAACGGGACTCATTTCCGAAACAACCTCATAGACACCTGGGCCAAAGAGCATGGCATTGAGTGGGTGTATCACATCCCCTATCATGCACCAGCCTCTGGGAAAATTGAACGATACAATGGACTACTGAAAACTACCCTGAGAGCAATGGGTGGTGGGACCTTCCAACATTGGGATACACACTTAGCAAAAGCCACCTGGTTAGTTAACACTAGAGGGTCTACCAATCGAGCTGGTCCTGCCCAATCAAAGCCTTTCCATACTGTAGAAGGGGATAAAGTTCCTGTAGTGCACACGAAGAATCTGTTAGGGAAGACAGTCTGGGTTACTCCTGCCTCGGGCAAAGGCAAACCCATCCGTGGGATTGTTTTTGCTCAAGGACCTGGGTGCACTTGGTGGGTGATGCGAAAGGATGGGGAAGTCTGATGTGTCCCTCGAGGGGATTTGATTTTGGGTGAGAATAGCCAATGAATGAAACTGTTTGATGTTAATTGCTATATAACCTTGTCACTGTATGTCATCTCTGTCACAGTTGCTATATGCCAAATCAATGATACTATAGCTAGAATTGCCCAAATTAATAAGGAATGAACTATTGATAAAATGGAGCAAAGTGCAGCAGTAATGGAAGCAGAACTGGCTTTAGCAACTGGCACCCATCAACTTCCTCAAGAGATCAACATCTTCAACCCACAGACTGTGGACATGATGCACCAGCTGAGCCAGATACCACAACTGCAAGCTCCAGATGCAACAACAATCCAACACTACACACCATCCTCCCACTGCATCCAGTGTCACCTGCAGCACCATACCAAGACCCAGCCCTGTTTCACCGACTGAGCAAACTCCACATCATCTCTCCTGCCCCAAGAGACTATTATGACAGATGGAGCCCAAAGTCATGGACTAAATGAACTCAATAGACACTTCAAAGGGATGGTCCATAGACTAAGGGAATGATGTCTGTGTGTGTATCTATATACATATATAACAGGAGAAGTGCTGGTGATTAACTGGAAAGTGTAGGATCTGAGCGTGACGTCTATGGTATAGAATAAGGGGTGGATAATGTCCTGGTTGCAGCTGGGATAGGGTTAATTTTCGTTAGAAGCTGGCCGGGGTCTATTCTATACCATGTGACCATCACGCTCACTATATAGAGGGGGTCAACCAGAGTGGGGATCGCTGCTCGGGAGCAGGCTGGGCGTAGGGCTCTGGGTGGGGAGCGACCTGTACGGGAAGCACCGCTAAGTACATGCTGTTGTTGTTATTCTTGGGGTTTCTTGTTTGTTTGTTCTCTTTCCCTTTGTTGTTTGGTTAAACTACTGTTGTTGTTAAACCACAAGTTTTGCCTTTTTTTGTCCCAATTCTCTCCCCGTCCCACCGGGAGGGGGGGGTGAGTGAGCGACCGTGTGGCTCAGCCTCCGGCTGGGGCTAAACCGCGACAAGGATGCTGTTCTTGAAGACCAGCTGGACTGAGCTCTGCTGCTCTTCAGTGCTGCTGACCATTGGATCCCCACCCAAACTCCTCAGCACAGGGCAAAGTCTGTTCTTCTGGGATCTGGCATCTGGAGTCTTTAATTCTCTTTCCGCGCTCTCCTCAGGAGCTGGGACCCCACTATTTCAGGGTCACAACAGCCAGTCTTCATATCCCTGACCAGCTCTTCCTTGCTGGCACGTCTCAGATCCAGGTTTGCATGACCCTTGTTGCCCATGTGGCGGCTGTGCGAAGAAGTCATCCCAAGACACTCCAGAAAGTGCCTGGGTTGTTTGCATGCTGCTGTGTTCCCCTTCCAGAAAATGCCAGGGCCATTGCAGTCCCCAGAGAGATCCAGGCTTCTACATCCAGAGACTTCCTTGGGGTGCTTAGAAAGTGCTTAGAAAAGATTTTTTTTCATGCTGACTGAGGATTCCTTATCTCTCCTTATCACACCATGATGCCAACCTTACTGGCATCTCCTCTCACCCTTACCCACCAGGGCTCACCCAACTTGTCACCCGCAGGAGCTCCATACATCCAAGCACCTTCTTCATGTTGAGGGACAGCACTCCAGATTCTTCCAGCCTGTCTCTCCGGAAAAGCCTGGACCCATCCCTTGCAGCACCCCGACCTGTGTGACTTGCTGCACCATCCCATGACAGTTACTCTGTGGATGTCAAAAAGCACAGGCTGCAGCTCGTGCTGGCTGTGTCCCTGGCTGAGGGCATCGGTGCACATTGGGGCTGCAGCACCTCAGGTGTGCCGCCAGGCCAAGCTCTGACCTGGCTTAGGGAAACATGGTACTACGTGTCCAAGACTCCATGTGGGCCAAGACTTTGCTTCAGAGCAGAGCCCTGCCAGAGTGGACAGCAGATGGAAACATAAAGCTGAAACTGGATGCCAGGAGACTGAGCAAACCCTGCTGTCCCCAAGGACAGAGAGAAACAGGGCTGGGAGGTGCAGCCCTGGAAAGAAAGAGGTTTACTTCTGCTGCCCCTTAGGGCCTTTGGTGGACGTGAAGGTGATCTCCATGAATGACAAGATGCTGCTGTCAGGCCCAATGTGAAAACTGTTGGTCTGTTCCTCGATTGTATCATCAAGGGGGTGAGTAAAGGTTGGTGGAGAGAAAAACCAGCAGCCTGAGAATGCAGGCACACAAGTGGAGACCCCAGTGTGATGTGCCTTGTGTTCCTGGACTGCCCTGCATCTACTGGATGGAGAAGGGAGAGACCTTGCCACGCTGCAGTGCTGGCAATCAGTTTCTTGCACAAAGGCACCGAACCTGTCTGCAAGGCTGTCCGGGGTGTCTGACACGCACTCACTCTGAATGGGGATGGCTTTCCTGTATAGGGCCATCGCTGTCCCTGCCAACCGCACGTAGCTCTGTGTGAGAGCCTTGGCATCTCATATAACATTACAGGCCTGTAATTGGCATTAAATGGAAGAACAGCCCTGAATTTGATTAGGCAACGTGAGAATGTTGATGACACCACCGTCATTAGAGTCAATGGAGATCTAGACAACCTGGCTGATAGAAAAGACAGAGAGAAACTGAGATCTCCCTATGGTACCTGACTCCATTTCGACAGATGAATCCCTGCGTAGGCTGCCCAGAACACAACAAATAGAGACAGGTTCTACCATCATGGACATCTGATGTCATTTCCATTGGCCAAAGTAATTCCTCACCAGCCTCCGAGAAGATGTCCCCAGAGGCTGCCCTGTCTCTCAGCATTGCTCCGTTAGAGCTTGGAGCCAACTCCATGTATCTTGGACCACCTCTGGCACTTCAGAGGTCACCAGGTCTTTGCATCTGGGCACGTCAGGTCTGGCCTCCTTCTCCAGTAATTAGCAGGGGAGCTGAGACAAGGAGCTAACATGCAGGTGTCTATTGTGTGCCCACCTGAACTGAGGCCAGAGGAATCCCACCTCCTGCGGGTTTGTGCTGTGCGTGGGGGGCAGCTGAGGACTATAGACATGGAATGGGGGCTGAATGCTTTCCCTCAGCAGTGGCAAATGAGATCATGCCCTGTCCCTGTCTGGTGTCCTGTCTAATGAGGGGACAGTGAGAAGGTGATTCTTGGACCTAACTGTTCTTCTAATGGGAGAAATGACACAGCTGGAAAGAAGTGTCTCTCCCCAGGTGAGGGAGGGAACATCAGGGATTCCTTCAGACTGTTTCCCAGCAGGTTCCCCTGGAGCCCCAGGGACACCTGGAGGGAGCCCCGAGGGGGCAGAGAAAGTGCTGCCTTGGGCTGGGCCTCTGCTGCTGAGCTGGGCCGGGCTCCTGGGACGGAGGGAGCTGCTGGCAAGTGGGCAGCGCTGCAGAGAGACATCTCTGCCCAGGAGCCGGACTGAGGGCACTGCCTGCAGGCACCAAGAGGAGACCTGCAAGGCTGAGAGAGCTTAAAGGCAATTGGGAGTGGGAGGATGCTGAGAGCTCACTGAGGGAGAGATCTTCACAGCCCTCTACATGGTAAGTCTCTGGGTGCAGGGCAGTACAGCTTCAGTTCCTGGAGACATCTCCTAAAACTGGTACCTCTGACAGTTTATCGGCTCTGTCAGGAGGACACTCTTACTTTCTCTAATGCAGAAGAGGGGGACGTGCTGCAGAGCAGGGCTTCCCTGCTGCACCTGTCAGAGGGACAGGGCATGACGGCTGCCTTCTCCCGGGGGTGGTTGTAGAGGTGTGTGTATGGGTGTGCAGGCAGGGGTGCCCAGGGCTGTCCTTCAGAGCAGGGTCCCTGCACCCCAGGGGCTGTGTGCTGGGGCAGGGACTCTGCTGCCTGCCAGGGTCAGCACTCAGCCTGCCAGGGAGCTCCCCACGGCGCTGTGCGGAGAAGCTGTGGGTGGAATAAATGACCCCTGGAAATGGCAAGGCAGGGTCCTGCTGCTGCTGAGAGGCTGCTGTGTGGGTCAGATTTGCTCACAGCTCCAATTGACCCCCATTTCCGAGAGGACTTTCAAGAAGCACATCAAGGCACCATTTTCCTGAAAGGCAAGGAGACTTTGCTTTCAGTTTTTATCATTATGGTTGGCTGAGTGGGCAGTGGGAGACTTAGAATTTATTTCCTTGCTCTGGAGAAGGCACCGAGACCCCAGTTCTCACTAGGACTTGTCTGAGCTGCTCCTTAGCCCCTGCCCACCCAGAGATGCCCCTGGGCAGTGCCGGGCTGCCAGGAGGGGTCTGCAGGGCAGAGCTGAGCACACAGTGGGTGGGATGGGCTCTGGGAGCACTGACAGGGAAGAGACGTGGGCACAGAGCAACAGCTCCCAGCAGGAACAGCTCCAGGCAGCAGAGACATGGGCAGGGGGTGAGAGGGAGCTGCTCTCAGAAAGGCCATGGGAGGGGGGATTCGGGCACCTCCCTGCCATCCCCTGCAGTGCAGACACCTTCCCCAGAGAAAACCCTCTGTCTTTTTTCCCACCCAGCACAGCCTCTGCCCTTACAGCCATGGGGACTCAGTCACCTTCTCAGTGGCCTCATCCCTGAAGAGGAGAAATTATCACATGCTCTACACGCTGTCCCCGTCCTGCCTCCATCGGCAGCAGCACTGTGGCATTTGTCCATTTCCCCCCTCCTGTCTCTGCTGCTCTTGGTCTTATCACTGGACTGGGATGGGGGTGGGATTCAGATGCACTTCAGAGACCACGCCTGGGGGTCCTGCCATGCAGATTTGTCCATGGGAGTAACGTGTCCCAACCCCTTCTAATGCCCAGTCTCCCAATGATACAAATGAGACGACTCTCCCTTCAGGACACCCCGTCTTTAGGACATTCACTTCTTTTCCTGCAGAGTCGTCCTGGGTGGCCACAGGCTGCCCTCCACAAGGGACGAATCTCCTGTGGCATCACTGTGTTTTCGAGGAGCCCCATGGAGAAGACACCTTGATGCTAAAGCTGTGGCAATGCCGCTGGGCGGCTGTGCAGAGGCAGCTGCCATGAGCCCTCTGTGTCCCTGGCTGGGAGGGGAGGGCTGAGATGCTCCTCAGGTACAATGAGACAGGGTGAGGGGTTTGGAGATTGCACTTGGAAACTGGTTTCCTCTGATCTTGGAAATGTCCACTTTCTTCTCAGGGGAAAGTCTGGGTGTGATCATCCTCCAGCACAGTGCAGCTGAGAGCAGGGCTGATGGACAGACCGAGTGTCCTCACTCTGCACTAAGGGACAGTCCCTTTGCCTCGCAGCACCCACAAGGTTTCACTCGCAGTGCAGTGAAATGGCAGTGCCAAAAGCACTCCTCAGGTGTGGTGGGGCAACCAGAACAAAAGACACCAAACAAAATCCCCTCAGCTCTGCTCTGCTGTCGAGTGAATTGGGAGCAGCAATGCTGCAAAGCTCTTTGATAGCACGAGTGGATTTAATCTGAGATCACCCCATGTTCCTATTGACCTATTGCTGTAGGGCAGGACTGACTCCTCCAGAGCCCACAGCAGAGCCCCTGCTCCCCAGGGCACCCGCAGCCAGCACCAACCACCGCTCAGGAAAGGGACCTGCCAAAGGTCTTCCTGGCAGAGGAGAGGCAGTTTCAGTGGGGTTTCTATGGGAAATACATTAGGTTTTACTCAGGGAAGTCTCTTCTAACTTGTCACTGCCTTTTCCCTCTTGGACAGTCCCCCATGCCCAGAAGAAACTAATGTCCAACGGCAGCTCCATCACCGCGTTCCTCCTCCTGGCATTCGCAGACACACGGGAGCTGCAGCTCTTGACCTTCTGGCTCTTCCTGGGCATCTACCTGGCTGCCCTCCTGGGCAACAGCCTCATCATCACTGCCACAGCCTGCAACCACCGCCTCCACACCCCCATGTACTTCTTCCTCCTCAACCTCTCCCTCCTTGACATGGGCTGCATCTCCACCACTGTCCCTAAAGCCATGGCCAATTCCCTCTGGGACACCAGGGATATTTCCTACTTGGGATGTGCTGCACAGGTCTTGCTGTTTTTCTTTTTGCTTGGAGCAGAGTGTGCCCTTCTCACCATCATGGCCTACTACCGCTACGTTGCCATCTGCCAACCCTTGCACTACGAGACCCTCCTGGGCAGCAGAGCTTGTGCCCACATGGCAGCAGCTGCCTGGGGCAGTGGGTTTCTCAATTCTCTCTTGCACACGGCCAATACATTTTCAATCCCCCTCTGCCAGGGCAATTCCCTGGACCAGTTCTTCTGCGAAATCCCCCAGATCCTCAAGCTCTCCTGCTCAGACGCCTACCTCAGGGAGGTTGGGCTTCTTATATTAAGTTGTTTTTTAGTTTTTGGATGTTTTGTTTTCATTGTGGTGTCCTACGTGCAGATCTTCAGGGCCGTGCTGAGGATCCCCTCTGAGCAAGGACGCCACAAAGCCTTTTCCACGTGCCTCCCTCACCTGGCCGTGATCTCCCTGTTTTTCAGCACTGGCATATTTGCTCACCTGAAGCCTCCCTCCATTTACTCCCCATTCCTAGATGTGGTGGTGGCAGTTCTGTACTTGGTGGTTACTCCAGCAGTGAACCCCCTCATCTACAGCCTGAGGAACCAGGAAGTCAAGGACGCAATGTGGAAACTATTTGGATACGTGCTACTTCAGGTTAATAAGGTGCCCATTGTCCCACTAGGGCCCCCACTGTATCTCAGGAAAAGTCAAGACTAACTTTTATTCATATGTGTCTTGATTTTTTTCTTTGTGACTTTTTTTTTTTTTTTATTTTTAACCTATGATACTATCATTCTGTGCCTCCTTCCTGTTTTTTTCTTTAACCGCAGACCTCAGGTACATATGGATTCAGGCTCCCTGTTTACATCAACTCAATAAAGAAACCAGCAGAAAATTCTTTGTCTCCGCTCCCATCTCTTCACATCTCCTCTGGAGCTGGGGGAGCAGCCCCTGCATGCAGGAGGGGTTGGGGAGGCAAATGCCCAGCTGCCCCGTGGAGGAGCAGCCCTGGTGTTCCTCGGGGCTGCCCCTCGCTGCCTCAGCGGGCACTCCCTCTTTGCTGCCTGTGAGTCAGGGCTGCTGCTTCCCTGGAGCCATGGCCAAGGACAGCAGCAGGCCCTGGTCTTTTCAGCGCTGGTCTCTTCATTTCCATACTGTGCGCTGTTTCCTTTCTAGTTGTGTTACCCCTAAGGTCTCGGGCAACTCGTGACAGTCCTGTGGTCTCTCCAGTGGCATCCCTGTGGCTGTGGGCAGGAGCAGGCCATGTGAAGCCCTGTGTCAGAGCTGGGCTCCCTGCTGGCACCACTGTCCCCAAAGGGGCTCCTCAGGGCAGGGCCAGGAGGCTGGGTGGGTGCCTCTTCCAAAGCTGGTGCCAGGGATGCCCCCAGCAGCTGCTTCCTGAGAAGGCCTCTTGCTGTTCTGGGGTTCTCCATGGATGCAGGGGACAACCTCAGAGTCCCAGGGTGATCAATATCCATACAGGCTGGGGGATGATGGGATGGAGAGCAGCCCTGCCAAGAAGGACCTGGGGGTGCTGGTAGATGAAAAGCTGGACATGACCCGGCAATGTGCACTCGCAGCCCAGAAAGCCAACAGTGTCCTGGGCTGCATCAAAAGAAGCGTGGCCAGCAGGTCGAGGGAGGGGATTCTGCCCCTCTGCTCCACTCTGGTGAGACCCCACCTGCAGTGCTCTGTCCAGCTCTGGAGCCCCCAGCACAAGAAGGACATGGACCTGCTGGAGTGAGTCCAGAGGAGGCCATGGAGATGATCCAAGGGCTGGAGCACCTCTCCTATGGAGACAGGCTGAGAGAGTTGGGCTTGTTCAGCCTGGAGAAGAGAAGGCTCCAGGGAGACCTTATTGCGGCCTTTCAGTACCTAAAGGGGCTTACAGGAAAGATGGGGAAAAACTTTTTAGCAGGGCCAGTTGTGACAGAACAAGGGATAATGGTTTTAAACTAAAGGAGGGGAGATTTAGACTAGATATAAGGAAGCACTGGCACAGGTTGCCCAGAGAGGTGGGAGAAGCCCCATCCCTGGAAACATCCAAGGTCAGGCTGGACGGGGCTCGGGGCATCCTCATCTACTTGAGGATGTCCCTGCTCATGGCAGGGGGTTGGACTAGATGACCTTGAAAAGGTCCCTTCCAACCCAAACTATTCTATGATCTGTTAGGGACCGAGGGCTACCGAGAGCCCTGCAATGCCAGAGGAGGCTGTGAGGAGAGAGCAGGCAAAGCGACATAGGACTGGAGAGTGTTTCAGGACACCCTCTTGGAAAGCCCAAGGGCTGGATCTAGTGCAGCCCTCCACTGCCCTTTGTGCCATCAGAGACACCCCATGGTCCTGCCCAGCCCCGTCCTCGGCTACTGAGCCATGAGGGAAGATGGAAAAGGGCTCAGCAGCAGTGAACCCCGTCCGGCTGGGTCTGCTCCGCACCCTGACCAGCATGGCCAGTGCAGGGTCACCCTGTGGCCAAAGGGGTGGCCCCTCGCTCTGCAGAGTGGCAGCCCCAGCTCGGGGGCCTGCAGGGAGCACGAGGAGGGAACTAGGAGTGGCTGGACAGGCCAGCACGGACACACTCACCTGGGGAAAGGCTCTCTGGGGAGCAGGGACGTCCCTGGAGAAGAGCAAGGCAGCATTTCTGTGCCTGCAGGGAGGAATCAATGTGAAAGAGAAACCTCTTTCTGCAGGCAGCCGCTCAGGGCAGGCTGCTCTGTTGCTGGAGCAGGACTCTTGTGCTGGCCTGAGTTGAGGGGCTGGCACCGAGGGGCCCAGGCTGTCTGTGGTGGGCATCTCCTGGAGCTGATGCCAGGAGTCCTGGCTTTTCCCTGATCTCCATTTCCTTGTGCCATGTCCAGCCTGCAGCCCTGGGGCAGTGGAAGAGGCTGAGATCCCTCTCTGCTCCCCAGGACCTGCTGTGCCCTTCAGAGGGGCTGGGGCTGTGGGGTGAGCGCCCAGAGCTCTGTAGCACCCTGCGGTGGGCATTGCCATGGGGCCAGCCCAGACTGGGCTGCTCGGCTGGGCTGGGCTGGGGAGAGAGCAGGGGTTGTGGGGAGAGCAGGGGAGGGGAGAGGCTGGGCTGGGCTGAGCTGGAAAGTGCCCGGGAGAGGACACCACCAATGCTGCCTGAGCTGTGTGACCATGCAGGGGAGGACACACTCCCGTGGGTGTGAGATGCAGAGCCAAGACATGTCGGTGCAGGAGAGAGGAGGCCGGTCTGTGCCCGTGGTGGTATGGACAGACTGGGAAGGGGCCCAGGGCATTTGTCTCTCCTGTTGCCATTTCCAGCCCTGGCCACTCACCCCAGTCTATGGGTGAGGTTTGCTCTCTGGCCATCTTCTCCCTCGTGCTGCACTCGGTGCCTGTGTCAGGTGAACAGCCGGCCCTGCCCGGCCTCTCTTCTTGCCCAGACCTTGGCAGTCCCCAGAGCAGGGCTGTCTGCAGACCCCTGCATGGGACATGGCTGGGGCTTGGCTGGGACCTCATCACAGTCTGCAACTGCCTCGAGGGAGCAGCGGAGGGGGAGGTGCTGATCTTCTCTCTCTGTTGGCCAGGGATAGGACATGTGGAAACGGTATGAAGCTGCATCAGGGGAGTTCATATTGGATATTGGGAAAAGGTTCTTCACTGGGAGGGTTTTTGGTCACTGGAACAGGCTCCCAGGGGAAGTGGTCCCGGCACCAAGCCTGTCAGACTTCAAGGAGTGTCTGGACAATGCTCTTAGTCATATGGTTTCATTTTCAGATCAAAGAGGTCCTGTACCCTCCCCCTGCCAGGATAAAGGCAGTAGCTTAAGGGAAGGGGAGGAATGGAGGCAAGTCTGTGCTCGGGGCAGCAGGCGTTCCTCTCTCTTGCCCACCTCACCTCTTCAGGTGCCTCTGCACAACAGATATGAGGCCCTGGATGTGGAAGGGCAGTCATCAGAGGATGAAGATGATGGTCCTGATACACCAGAGGTGTTACTCAGGCCAAAAAGGACTACCCCTCGTGTCACGAGGAAGAAAAGAAGGGTTATAGTCATACGTGACTCCCTTCTGAAGGGCACAGAAGGTCCCATATGTCGGACAGACCCTCCTCTGAGGGAGGTCTGCTGCCTTCCTGGCGCCAGGGTGAAGGATGTCACTAGGAAACTTCCTAGCCTAGTAAGGCCCTCGGACTATTACCCACTACTACTCTTCCATGTGGGTGGCGATGAGGCGGCAACACGTAGTTCGAGGGCAATCAAAAGAGACTTTAGGGCCCTGGGACGGTCAATAACAGGATCTGGGGTGCAGGTCATCTTTTCCTCCCTCCTTCCAGTTGCAGGCAGAGACATGGACAGGAGCAGACGGGTCCGCTCCATTAATACGTGGCTCCGTGACTGGTGTCACCGCCACAACTTTGGGTTCTTTGACAATGGGATGATCTACACGGCACCAGGCCTGCTGGAGCCAGACGGGGTACACCTTTCCCAAAGGGGGAAGAGGGTCTTTGCCCACGAACTAGCGGGGCTCATAGACAGGGCTTTAAACTAGAGTTGAAGGGGGAGGGGGATGTTACCAGGCTTGCCTGTGACAAGCTGGGGGATCACACACCACGGTTAGAGGGACGAGACGCCAGTGAGGGCCCTCAGCCTATTGCTCCAAGACGTGCTGGCTACACTGCAGCACGCTTGAAGACTCATGGAGATGCGCCTGGGGATTCTGAGGTGATAGGAACCGACAGGGAAGCACCAGTGGAAGATCTCAAGGGAATTAAGGGATGTCCCTCCATGAAGGAGACACGGCCGACAGCCCAGCTGAAAGGCCTCTACACAAATGCCCGCAGCATGGGCAACAAACAGGAAGAGTTAGAAGCCACCATGCCGCTGGAAGGCTATGACCTAGTAGCCATTACAGAAACTTGGTGGGATGAATCCCATGACTGGAGCGCGGCTATCGATGGCTATCGGCTGTTCAGAAGGGACAGGCGAGGAAAGAGGGGCGGAGGCATTGCCCTCTACATCAAGAAAGGGATTGAGTGCGAGGAGCTGTCTCTGAGGAATAACCATGAGCAGGTTGAAAGCTTATGGGTAAGAATCAGAGACCGAGGCAAAAATGGGAACCTTGTGGTTGGGGTCTACTACAGGCCGCTTGACCAAGGGGAGCCTATTGACGAAGCCTTCTTGCTCCAGCTACGGGAGGCATCGCGCTCGCAGGCTCTCGTCCTGCTGGGGGACTTCAACCACCCTGACATCTGCTGGAAAAGCAGCACGGCGAGCTGTAGGCAATCCAGGAGACTCCTGGAATGCATGGAGGACAACTTCCTTAGCCAGGTAATAGACAGCCCCACCAGAGGGGATGCTATACTGGACCTGATGGTCACCAACGCGAGTGAGCTAACAGGGGACGTCAAGATTGGAGGCAGCCTGGGCTGCAGTGATCATGCGCTGGTGGAGTTTACAATCCTGAGGGATATGGGTCACAGGAAGAGCAAAGTCAGGACCCTGAATTTTAGGAAAGCGAACTTCCAGCTCTTCAAGGAGTTAGTCAATAGGACCCCCTGGGAAAATGCCCTCAGGGACAAGGGGGCAGAACAGAGCTGGCAGATCTTTAAGGAGGCTTTCCATAGAGCGCAAGAGCTCTCGATCCCCAGGTGCAAGAAATCGAGCAAAGGTGGCAAGAGACCAGCATGGCTGAGTCGAGACCTCCTGGTCAAACTAAAAGGCAAAAAGGAAATGCATAGGCAGTGGAAGCAGGGACGGGTATCCTGGGAAGAGTATAGGGATGCTGCCCGCTTATGTAGGGACGGGGCCAGGAAGGCCAAGGCGCGGCTAGAGCTGAACTTGGCAAGGGACACAAAGAATAATAAGAAGGCCTTCTACAGGTATGTCAACCAGAAAAGGAAGGTGAAAGAAAGCATACCCCCCCTGAAGAGCAGGAGCGGCAAACTAGTGTCAACGGACGAGGAGAAGGCTGAGGTACTCAACGACTTTTTTGCCTCAGTCTTCACTGGCAACCTCTCCTCCCACACCTCTCAAGTGGATGCACTGCAAGACGGGGACTGGGGGAGCAAAGTCCCTCCCACAGTAAGAGAAGATCAGGTTCGTGACTACCTGAGGAACCTGGATGTACATAAGTCTATGGGACCTGACGAGATGCATCCCAGAGTCCTGAAGGAATTGGCTGATGTTGTTGCCAAGCCACTCTCCATGATATTTGAAAGGTCATGGCAGTCAGGCGAAGTCCCTGGGGACTGGAAAAAAAGGAAATGTAGTACCCATCTTTAAAAAGGGTAGGAAGGAGGACCCTGGGAACTACCGACCTGTCAGCCTCACCTCTGTGCCTGGGAAGATCATGGACCAGATGCTCCTAGAAACGATGCTGAGGCACATGGAGGACAGGGAGGTGACTGGAGACAGCCAGCATGGCTTCACCAGGGGCAAGTCCTGCCTGACCAACCTAGTGGCCTTCTACGATGGGGTGACTGCATCAGTGGACAAGGGCATAGTGACCGATGTCATCTATCTGGACTTCTGTAAGGCCTTTGACACGGTCCCCCACAACATCCTTCTCTCGAAACTGGAGAGATATGGATTTGATGGGTGGACTGCTCGGTGGATGAGGAATTGGTTGAATGGTCGCATCCAGCGGGTAGTGGTCAATGGCTCAACGTCCAGATGGAGACCGGTGACAAGTGGTGTCCCTCAAGGGTCTGTATTGGGGCCGGTCCTTTTTAACATCTTCATCGATGACATAGACAGCGGGATCGAGTGCACCCTCAGCAAGTTCGCGGACGACACCAAGCTGAGTGGTGCGGTGGATACGCTTGAGGGTCGGGATGCCATCCAGAGGGACCTGGACAGGCTTGAGAGGTGGGCCCGGGCGAACCTTATGAGGTTCAACAAGGACAAATGCAGAGTCCTGCACCTGGGTCGGAGCAACCCCCGGTATCAGTACAGGCTGGGGGATGCAGGGATGGAGAGCAGCCCTGCCAAGAAGGATTTGGTGGTGCTGGTGGATGAAAGGCTGGACATGAGCCAACAATGTGCGCTGGCATCCCAGAAGGCCAATCGTATCCTGGGCTGCATCAAAAGGAGCGTGGCCAGCAGGTCGAGAGAGGTGATTCTACCCCTCTACTCTGCCCTGGTGAGGCCCCACCTGGAGTACTGCGTCCAGCTCTGGGCCCCTCAACATAAGAAGGACGTGGACCTGCTGGAGCGGGTCCAGAGGAGTGAGGGAATGAAGGCATGGACTCCGGCATAGGTGGAAAGCGGAGACGCTTTAATGCACACTTACAGGGGTTTATAAAGCTTCCTTATCTACTACATGCGCTCTAACACCTGTTTAAACATTTCTAAATTTGTGCACTTAAACATAACAAAGAAATTCTTTAGTGTAACAACAAACTTCTTTCTGGTTCTGACTGCTTCTGGTTACTCTTGTTTACCTTACTGTGTCCCTTCATTGACCTTTGCAGCACTGCTGTTTCAATTCAGCTCTATTACCTTGCTGTGTCCCTTCGTTGACCTTTACTGTACTGCTGTTTTAATCAGCTCTAACCTGTCGCAAAACGGGTCACCTACAGAGGAGGGCCACAAGGATGATCAGAGGAATGGAGCACCTCTCCTACGAAGACAGGCTGAGGGAGTTGGGCCTGTTCAGCCTGGAGAAGAGAAGGCTCCGGGGAGACCTTATTGCAGCCTTTCAGTACTTGAAGGGGGCCTATAGGAAAAATGGGGAGAACCTCTTTAGCAGGGCCTGTTGTGATAGGACAAGGGGTAATGGTTTTAAACTAAAGGAGGGGAGATATAGGCTGGAAATCAGAAAGAAGTTTTTCACAATGAGGGTGGTGAAGCACTGGAACAGGTTGCCCAGAGAGGTAGTAGAAGCCCCATCCCTGGAAGCATTCAAGGTCAGGCTGGATGGGGCTCTGAGCAACCTGATCTAGTGAGGTTGTCCCTGCTCATTGCAGGGGGGGTTGGACTAGATGGCCTTTAAAGGTCCCTTCCAACCCAAACTATTCTATGATTCTATGATTCTATGATTTTAGGTAGCCCTGCGAGGAGAAGGGAGTTGGACTTGATGATCCTTATGGGTCCCTTCCATGTCAAAATATTCTATGATCTTCAAGCTCAAGAATGGTCCATCCCAGACCCGTCTGTGTGTGTTCGTCTGTTTCTGGGGTAACTGAGTGTTGGGGATTAAAATGAATTTACTTACAGACTATTAGAAATTAACTGTGAGATTGCTTAGGGTTAAGTTGAATTGTAACTTGCTTACAGCTTTGCATGAGTAGATTTTGTTAATAGCTTTGCATGAGTGGGCCCTGCTCAAGACTTGGCATAGGTGAACTTTAAATGAACTCTGTTCATTAGCATGAATGGCTAAGCAGGGGAGGAAATAGAGAAAGACTGAATCCACCTGGACCACTAGATAAGGGGAACCAAAGCTATAACTCAAGGAAAGAGATAAGACAGAGGATGAGCTTAAGTTAAACCTGTTACTGAGTTACACAAAAGGGGGCCCCAAGGCCGGTCCAAGCCAGAAGATAAGGAAGCTATGACCAGCTGCAAATATTAAAGATAAGAAAGGAGAGGGCCTGCCTGGAGCTGGGGAAGGAGCCCAGTGAGGGGCAAGAAGATCCCAGCCCCTGGAACACCATTGGACCAACTGTTGCGTGTACAGCGCGGAAAGAGTACATGGGGGTGGGATCTTACATTGCAAACACTATAATTGCCCAGAGGTTTCTTTGTTCTGGGTCTCTCTTGGAGGGCACCCAGCTTGAGCTGAAATAAACCGACTCTGTCTCAGAACCGAGGGTCTGAACTCTTCTCTACAGTCAGGGGCTAAGGCTGGATCCAGCCGCACCAAGGCTCCTTCCTGTGAGGGAGTTTAGAAAGCAAGGGGGTCCAGTCTGAACCTTGCGACTCAGCAAGAGGGTCTTCCCTCCCTCTTCCGTAACACTGAGGGGATGAGGGGATCCGAGGTCAACTTCCAGATAGACTGCAAATCTAAGACCTGCTCTGGGAGCGATCTAAACCCTATGTATGTCATATGGATATATATTTTCCACTGACGTGCTTCATGTCCCTGCAATGCCTGCAGCTATTGGGTAGAGAAAAGACAGATCCTGTCTCTCTGATGACATCTGATGACTGATGCCTCTGATTGGATCAGTCAATTGCACACAGGCACCAACTCCCACTCTCTGTGATGCTGTCAGGGCCGTCTGTGACGTCTGGGAATTGCGTTCCTGTAGGTGATGCAAATGCAGGGTGGGTGGGGGCAGAGAAAGTGCTGCCTTGGGCTGGTCTTCTGCTGCTCCCTCCACAGAGGGAGCTGATGGCAAGCGGGCAGCGCTGCAGAGAGCCAGCTCTGCCCAGGAGCAGCTCCTCTGCAAAGCGCAGCAGGGCTGAGGGCGCTGCCTGCAGGCCCCGAGGGGAGAGGAGTGAGGCAGGGAGAGCTTAAAGGCAGCCTGGGGTGGGAGGACAGAGGAGAGCTCACTTGGAGAAAAAGCTTCACAGCCCTTAACAGGGTAAGTCTCTGGCTGCAGGGCAATGCAGCTGCGGTTCCTGGAAAGATCTCCTAAAGCTGGCACCTCCCAGAGCCTATGGATCTGTCAGGAGGACTCTCACAGTTTCTCCCGTGCAGAGAGAAAGGACGTGCTTTGGAGCAGGGCTTCCCTGCTGCACCGTCAGAGGGACAGGGCATGTCGACTGCCTTCACCTGGGAATGGCTGCAGGGTGTGAAGCCGGGTGTGCAGCCAGGGGTGAGCAAGGTCCTTGTGCCCAAGGGGGCTGTGTGCCAGGGCAGGGACTTTGTCTCCTGCCAGGGTCAGCACTCAGCCTGCCCAGGGGGCTTCTGTCGGCAATGCAGGGAGAAGCAGTGGGTGGAAGAAGCAGCTCCTGGCAGGAGAAGGTCCTTCTGCTGTCAAGGGGGTGCTGCGTGGGTCAGGGCTGCTCACAGCTCCAGATCACCCCAGGACAGTTCCGAGGGCACTTTTCAAGGGGAAGCTCTAGGCAGTGATTACTATAAAGATAAGGAGCTTTTCTGAGTCTGTGTTTTCAGTTTCCTTCTCTTGGGGAATTTGGGGGGAGAAATGGAAAAGGAGCTCTCATGCTTGAACCAGTCACTGAGAGTCCTGAACTGTAAGTCTGAGCTATCAGTAGGTCTGCTAGTAGGCTCCGAAAGTGCCTTCAGCCACTCCTCTGCCTGCGGACAGCACCAGCATCACCTTTGCTGGACCCATCAGGGTGTTTGTGACCTGCCCTTCTCCACCTGCAAACAGGGACATGTGCCCAGCCAGGGCCCTGCAAACAGGCAGGTTTCTGTAGGGCCGGGGTCAGTGCACAGAGGTTGCCATGGGGTCTCTGAGCACCGACAGGGAAAGACCTGGCACAGGGAAACACCTCCCAGGAAAAAAATCTCCAGGCATCAGGGGAATGAGCAGGGAATGAGAGGAAATGAAAACCAGAAATGTTGTGGGAGGGAGAGTTCAGAAAACTCCCTATCATCCCCTCCAATTCCGACCCCTTCCTCTGAGCAAGCCCCCTCGCGTCCTCTCCCCCCCAGCAAAGCCTCTGCCCTCAGGGCCGTGGGCTCCAAGGCGTGAACCACCTCCTCTGCGGCCAGAGCTCCAGCAGAGCCGTGGGGCAGCTCTCCAGCCACGGGCCCCGTTCCCTCTGCAGAGCACAGGGGCTGAGAGCAGCTGCCCGGCAATGTTGGTGTGTGGGGGGGGGCGTGCCCAGCTGGGTAAGGGGAACGCTGTCCCGAGTGCCCAGCTGCCTCTGCCCTGGCCTCTCGCAGCCCCACCCTCACTGGTATTTGCCTTCTGTCTCCACTGGTCTGTGTTATTGTTATTTCCTCCTTGCTGTCAGGCTCTCTGGGGATGGGAGTTTCAGCTGCAGAGTCACAGGCTGATGTTGTGGGTCCTTTCCTGCAGGTGTGTCCATGGGAACAAGTGTCCCAAATTTCCTCTCTCCTGTGGAGATCTGGTCAGTCTGTGCGTCTTGGGAATGAACTGACTCTTACTGAGATACCATCATTAGGATGCGCGATGTGCAGGAGGTGCTGCAGCAGCAGCGCAGTGACGCCATCCATCAGGCACAGGACCTGCCGCAGCAGCTGGCCAAGGAGCTGGTGAGAGGAGCCTGGAGGAGCAGCAAGGTACCTGGCAAGCTCCAGGATGTCCTCAGCAAGCTGCGCTGGGAGACCAATGGCGAGCAGGCTGCTTGCATCCTCCGCCTCCAAGATGAACTGCTGCTGCAGAGGAGACTCTTCCTAAAGTACATCTTGGAGCAGTTCGAGGGCAAGCAGTTCGCTTCCTGCAGTGAGGCGAGGGCCAAGGCTATGGGCTGGCCCTGCCTGCAGATCCTCCTGGGCACCAGCGCCATCGAGCCCTGCTCTTTGGAGAGCCTCATGGCATCTTCCCCCCACGATGGAGAAGGGCAGCGGAAAACCCACAAGAGCTTCCAGCAGGAAGCAGAGGAAGTCGAGTGTTTGCAGAGGGCTCGGCCAGACGTGCGCAGGGAACACAGGGAAACCCTGCAACTGTTTGGAGCCCAGGTGGCTGAGCTGAACGATCGGGATCCAAAACCGAACGAATGACGCCAGCAGCTGTTTCAGGAACTGGAATGGCCAGAAAGAGAAAGGTCCAACCGTATCAATTCCAGGCTGCGCCAGGCTACCCTGGGAGCAGACAGGGAGCCCGTCCTCCCCGTGGAGCCAGGCGTGATTGGTGGAGCCAGCAAGCCCCGCCTCTGCGTGTCACCCAGCTCTTTCGACTCTTCCCCGTCCCTGCAACTCGAAGCTTGATTGGCTTGTTACCTATCAATCACGCACCTCAGCCCTGTGTTCAGCTCTGGGCCCCTGGAGCCTCAGCCACGGAGGGGCTGGGGCACGTCCAGAGCCGGGAATGAAGGGCCCAGTCTGGACTAGGAGTGGTTAATGGGGTGCACTTTGGACTGGTACAGGGCCCAGCCTGGAATGGGAGGGGTTAATGGGGTCCAGTTTGGAATGGGAGGGGACCCGGCCTGGACTGGGAGGGAGTAAAGGGGTCCAGTTTGGACTGGGAGAAGGCACGTGATTGATATGTAACCAGCCAATCAAGCTTCGAGGCCTGCAGGAAAGGTGGCATGTCAGGAAAACTGGGCAATGTGCAGGGTCGGGGCATGCTGGCTCCACCAATCACACCTGGTGGGGGAGCAGCACAGGGATGATTGATAAACTGTCTGACCCATCATTGGATGGGAGGAGCAAGGGGAAATCCCAGGCAGCCAAGCAGAGGAAAGATCACCTCATGGAAGGGCGGGCACTGGGAGGGGCTGAGTGACTGCTCAGGCACTTCCACAGCTGGTGTCAGGAAACCAGCCAAGGAGCAGCTCCCAGAAAAGGCCTCTTGCTGTTCTGGGCTTCTCTACAGGTTCTGGGAGACTCAGACAAACTCAGAGTCCCAGGGTGATCTGTTAGGGACCAAGAGTTGGAGGGAGAGCTCCCATCTTGGTGGCACGTGTCCCAAGGAGACAGCAACTGGTCTTGGACTTATCTGCCTGGCAGTGTCACACCTGCGGTGGGGATGACGGCAGCTGCCATCCTGGAGAGAAATCAGGACCTGCCAGGAGATGTCAGGGAAACTTCAGGGACAGCATGTGAGCCTGGGCGGGCAGTGAGTGGTGCCTCATAAAATGTGTGATATCATAAGGTGGCTTCTTCCAGAGGAAAAGGTGAACGTGAGGAGCCCATGGGCTGACGAGGGCCCTGCAATGGTAGGAGAGGCTGTGAGGAGCCCGTGGGCTAACAAGGGCCCTGCAATGGTAGGAGAGGCTGTGAGGAGCCCGTGGGCTAACAAGGGCCCTGCAATGCCAGGAGAGGCTGTGAGGAGCCAGTAGGCAAAGGAACGTAAGACTAGAGAGTGGTTCAGGACACTGTGACGGATACACCAACTCTGACTGAGTGCACAGTACTTTGGTTCAGGCATCGCTGACAAGTAGCCCTGGCTGAAATCAGCTCTGCTGTGCAAAGCGTGAGAGCTGGGCTGGGCCGTATCTTCTCGGGGACTAAGGAGTCTTGGCCATGCCTTACCAGGAGCTGACAGGCCCAGGCTGAGCTGGGACTAGGCAAAGCTAAAACTGCTACAGCTGTACTCCTGCACATACACCAAAGGGGGCTTTGACTACGAGTCAATCAATTTCTGTCTGAAATATCTTTAGCCCCCAGAGCCCATTGAGCTCTCCTGTATGGCAGCAGGTTGCATGGCGGTGATTTCCCCTTGAGCAGGGACATTTCTCAAGGTTACTCCTCGAGGCTGAGACACCTCTTACCCGGTATCTGACATCTGTAACGAGGTCAGCGACATTTTACATGAGGCCTAAAAGTATATTGTATGCTAGTGACATTTATTGATATATCCAACTATAGCTTAATTGTTAGAAGTGCAGGAAGTAGCAGAGTGTTTGACTGCTGTCAAAATCATCACCTAATCACTGTCTAAATTTCGTTGGAAATGATCATCTAAATCATTGTCAAATCATTGTTGAACTACACAGTGAAGTGTAACAGTGAGTGTGTTAAAGGCAGAAGACGACCTGAAGCAGGGGAGAGGGGGAGGTGTCATGCTGAAGTGAAATAGGTTCAGTTTTTATTTTGAGGCAGCAGAAGCAGCAGGACGTGCAGTTCAGTGCTGGGATATGGAGCGAAATGGAGGATTCAAGGGAGTCTAGGGACTGGAGCATCTTTGGCGATTGAGGAGCATTAGGCTTTGGAAGAAGCTGCACAGGTTATGGGGAACTCACAGCCATTGGCAAAACCTCAGGAAAGGACAGCTTTATGCTTGAAGCAACAGCCAGTGAGGAGAGAGAGACATCAGTAAAGCCTGGGAGATCCCTGGGTCAGAGTGAGTTTGGGAAAAAGGGGTGGTGGTTAAAATCTGCAGGGAAACAGGCACAGACATGGGACAGGGTAGGCCAGCCTGTGGTGGGGCTGGCTGAGGGCTTTGCTGGAGCTGGGACCCCCAGCAGAACTGAGGTCCATGTCCTCATGGTGCCCTTCATTATGGTGCCCTTGAATGGCCTGACAGGTTTAGACTGAACTTTGATCTGGACCATTGCTGTGCTTGGAGGATGCTGTCCTTGAACACCAGCTGTAGTGAGCTCGGCCACCACGCCTGGGCAGTTGATTCCATCCCCTCCACAGCTCTGTCCCCAGCAGTAACGGCTCCAGCCCATCCTGGCTGAGGGCACTGCTGCACATTTGGGCTGAAGCACCCCAGCTGTGGAACCAGGCAAGCTCAGACTTGCCATGTGGAAACCCGGTACCAAGTGTCCAAGACCCCGTGTGTGCAAAGGCTTTGCTTCAGAGCAGAGACATGGCATGGACAAAAGAGACCTGAACGTCTTTCCATCCCGAGGACTACAGACCCAGAATGAAATGCCTAAATTCACTCAACTGAAGACATCCCCCCCAGCCTGGAAAAATTAGATCCTTCCCTGTCACCTTCCTGGTGTCCTGCCTAAATATGGGATAAACAAAGTGATTCTCATGCCCAGCTCCATTTCTGATGGGGCACTGCCACTGCTGGAAAGAAGTGTCTCTCCCAGCTGCGGGAGGGAACATCAGGGATTGCTTCAGGCTGTTTCCCAGCAGGTTCCCCTGGAGCCCCAGGGACACCTGGAGGGAGCCCCGAGGGGGCAGAGAAAGTGCTGCCTTGGGCTGGGCCTCTGCTGCTGAGCTGGGCCGGGCTCCTGGGACGGAGGGAGCTGCTGGCAAGCGGGCAGCGCTGCCGAGAGACAGCTCTGCCCAGGAGCAGCTCCTCTGCAAAGCGCAGCAGGGCTGAGGGCACTGCCTGCAGGCCCCGAGGGGAGAGGAGTGAGGCAGAGAGAGCTTAAAGGCAGCCTGGGGTGGGAGGGTGCTGAGCGCTCACTGGGGGAGAAATCTTCACAGCCCTTAACACGGTAAGCCTGTGGCTGCAGGGCATTGAATCTGCAGTTCCAGGAGGGATCTCCAAAAGCTGGTGCATCCCACAGTCCATGGGATCTCACAGTTTCTCTAGTGTAGAGGAGAAGGATTTTTTGTGGAGCTTCTTCCTGGCTGTACCATCAGAGGGACAGAGCATGATGTGTCTGTTGGGTGCAGTACAATCCACACAGGTTTCCTGGAGCAGCCTCCTAAAGCTGGCACAGCCCATGTCTAAAATGATCTGTCAGGAAGGAGCTCAAGGCTCCTTCGGTGTTGAGGAGGACATACTCCAGAGCAGGGCTTCCCTGCTGCCCTGTCAGAGGAACAGGGCGTGACGGCTGCCTTCTGCTGGGGACGGCTGCAGGGTGTGAAGGTGGGTGTGCAGGCAGGGGTGGCCAGGGCTGTCCTTCAGAGCAGGGTCCCTGCGCCCCAGGGGCTGTGTGCTGGGGCAGGGACTCTGCCGCCTGCCAGGGTCAGCACTCAGCCTGCCCGGGGAGCTCCCCACGGCGCTGTGGGGAGAAGCTGTGGGTGGAAGGAGTGACCACCATCAGGGCAGGGTCCTTCTGCTGTCGAGAAAGAGCTGCATGGGTCGGGGCTGCTCAGAGCTCCAGCTCATGCCCAGGGCATTTCCAAGAGGACTTTTCATGAGTATGTCCATGGCAGGGGTTTCCTGCTTGAGTCTGTGCTTTCCTGTCCTTCCACTTGTCCCTGGCTCAGCCTCGTGGGAATGGAAACTCAGCTGTGCAGGTTAGAGCAGCGGCTGAGAGTCTTAAACCATCACCCTGAGGTTTACTATGAACTTCAGCAAGTGCCTTCACCCCCCCACCAGCCTACAGATAAAACCAGCGTCACCTTTCCATTTTCATCAGGGTTTGTGTGACCTGTTCTTTAAGCCCTGCACCCCCGGAGCGGCTGCAGGGCAGAGCTGTGCACACAGGGGCTGGGATGGGGTCTGTGAGCGCTGGCAGGGAAGAAACATGGGGCCAGAGAAACAGCTCCCAGCCGGGACAGCTCCAGGCAGTAGAGCCATGGGCAGGGAGGGAGGGCAGTGCCAAGGGAAACCCCGCTGCAGGGGAAATATGGGCCCCTCCCGGCCGTGCCCTGCAGCGCAGACTCCTTCCCTCAGCAGCACACCCCCTGTCTCCTCTCCCGCCCAGCACAGCCCTTAGCCCGTGGGCTCTAGGCCGTTAGTCACCTCCACGTCCAGCCGCCCAGCAGAAGAGATGACGTGCATCTCTGCTGCCCCGTGCCCATTTCCCACTGACCGGGGCCTGAGGGCGACTGTCCTGCATCGTTGCTGCCTGGGAGGTGTGTGCAGAGCTGGGGAAGGGAAAGGCTTTCCTGAGTGCCCATCTCTCTCTCTCTTCGCCTTGCTCACATGCTCTTGGTGTTGCTGACAGGCTCCCTGGGAATGGGAGTTTCAGCTGCAGAGTCAGGCACAGACCTTGTTGGTCCTCCTATGCAGATGTGTCCACAGCAATGAGGTGTCCCCGCTTTCCTCTAACCTGTGAAGCTCTGGGCAATGCACTCTGTGAGGCTGGGAATGAGCTGACTCTCCCTTCAGAGGTGCCGTGCTTAGGACCCTTGGCTGTCTCCTCAGGGTGTCCATCCAAGCTGTGTGCTGCTTCCAGGGGACGCTATGATCCACGTGTGTCCTTGGCTGGGAGTGGGGTGCTGAGACTTTGAGAAAGGGTGAGACATTTCGTTGTCTGCAGTGGCTCCCTCTGCTCTCAGCAGTGTCTGGTGGCTTTTCAGGGTAACGCGGGAGTGTAACTGCCCTCGATCTCAGAAAGGTGCAAGCCCAGGGCATCTGGGAACAGGATGGAGGGACATAGTAGATCCCCTCACTCTGCACTAAGCCACAGGCAATCCTCTTGCCTTGCAGGGGTCGCTCTGTTCTCCCAGAGAACAGCAGAAATGCTGAGGGTTTCTGACATCGAAGAATACTCTCCAGGGGAAATGGGAGAGGAGCTGTAAAAAACCCTAGAGCTCCTAAAATGCCTTTACCATCCCAGTTCCTCAGCACTGGGAGTGCAGATGCTGACAAGCCCTTCTGCGTTAGCAGCAGCTTCATCTGACAAAGTCCAACACCAGCACTGTCCCCTGCCCCCACCGTGCCCATGAACCCACTGCTGCAGAGCAGGGCTGACTCCTCGGCAGCCAGCGGGCAGAGGCCCTGCTCCTCACGGCACACTCGGCCAGCACCAACCAGAGTCCAGCCATGGAGCTGCAGGAAGGTCTCCTGGAAAAGGAAAAGGGAGTGGCGTGTGGCAGCAGGTGCGGGTCTAGGAGAAAGGGCTTTGACTTTGCTCAGAGTCTTGCCTAACTTGTCACTGTATCTTTTTGCACAGTGCTCCATGCTGAGTGGAAGCAAATGTCCAACGGCAGCTCCATCACTGAATTCCTCCTCCTGGCATTCACAGACACATGGGAGCTGCAGCTCTTGACCTTCTGGCTCTTCCTGGGCATCTACCTGGCTGCTCTTCTGGGCAATGGCCTCATCATCACTGCTGTAGCCTGTGACCACTGCCTCCACACCCCCATGTACTTCTTCCTCCTCAACCTCTCCCTTCTCGACCTGGGCTCCATCTCCACCACTGTCCCTAATGCCATGGCCAGTTCCCTCTGGGACACCAGAGATATCTCCTATGCAGGATGTGCTGTCCAGCTCTTTTTTTTTCTCTTCTTGATCACAGCAGAATATTCTTTCCTCACTGTCATGTCCTATGACCGCTACGTTGCCATCTGCCAACCCCTGCACTACGGGACCCTCCTGGGCAGCAGAGCTTGTGCCCACATGGCAGCAGCTGCCTGGGGCAGCGCGTTTCTCTATGCTGTGCTGCACACGGCCAATACATTTTCACTACCCCTCTGCCAGGGCAATGCCCTGTACCAGTTCTTCTGTGAAATCCCCCACATCCTCAAGCTCTCCTGCTCACACTCCTACCTCAGGGAGGTTGGGCTTCTTGTGGTCAGTGCCTGTTTAGCTTTTGGATGTTTTGTTTTCATTGTGGTGTCCTATGTGCAGATCTTCCGGGCTGTGCTGAGGATTCCCTCTGAGCAGGGACGCCACAAAGCCTTTTCCACGTGCCTCCCTCACCTGGCCGTACTCTCCCTGTTTTTGATCACCATCATGTTTGCCTACCTGAAGCCTCCCTCCATCTCCTCCCCATTCCTAGATGTGGTGGTGGCTGTTGTGTACTCGGTGGTACCTCCAGCAATGAACCCCCTCATCTACAGCATGAGGAACCAGGAGCTCAAGGATGCTCTGAAGAAGCTGATTCAGTCAGTTGTCTCTCAGCAGCAAGAAGCTGCCCATGTCTCTTCACAAGGGATTTCCAGTTCAGATCTGAAACCTCCTGTGCATCGAGCATTTTATCTGTGACAAGCCTGTTTGTCCAGGAATGTCTGCGTCCACTCCACTTCCTCAGAGGCAGGAACCCAGCCTGTCTGACCCAGAGGCCTTTGTACGTGTGTCTGGCAGGACAGTACAGCTGCTCTGCCGTGTTGTATCATCTCTGTAATAAAAGGGGATTTCCTCAGTGCCAGTGTCTGGAGGTTGGGCTCTTCTTCCAAAGCTGAGGTCAGGAACAGGCTGAAGTAATTGCCCCTGTGAGCGTGCTGCTGTGCTTGGGTTCTCCATGGGCTGAGGGCAGGAGGGCGTGGGATGATGTGTTAGGGAATGGGCCTGTGCTGAGCCTTCATGTGTGGGTGCCCAGTGCCACTGGAAATGATGGATGATCCACAGGGATCTGCCTGGGACCGTCTCCCTGTGCCTTTCAGGCACCACAGCCCTGCAGAGCAGCACCAACAGCTCAAGGCCGTGCCTGAGATGACAGCCCTGGAGAAGAGCGGACCTCTTTCTGCATGCACCAGTTTGGGCAGGCTTTTCTCTCACTGGCGCAGCAGGAGCTGCCTGGGGCCCCCCCTGGTCAGGAAGCTGGGGGGCAGAGGGCCTCCCCTTGGGAGAGGGACTGGCAGAGAAGGGCTGCCAGGTTTGGGCAATAAGGGTCTCTTGGAGACAAGAACAGGGACAAAGGGAGATGCTGGCCTCTGTCTCCTCATGCCATGGCTGGCCCCAGCCCGGGGGCTGATGGGGAGGCTGAGACCCCTCTCTGCCCCCCAGGACCTGCTGTGCCCTTCAGAGGGGCTGGGGCTGTGGGGTGAATGCCCAGAGCTCTGCAGCCCCCTGTGGTGGGCACTGCTGTGGGGCCAGCCCAGACTGGGCTGCGCTGCTGGGCTGGGGAGGGGCCAGGGGAGGTGGGGAGAGCTGGGGAGGGGCTGGGCTGGGCTGGAAAGTGCCTGGGAGAGAAAAACACCAGTGTAGAGCTTGTACTGTGTGACCGTGCAGGGTGAGCACTCGCACCAGGGGGTTCGTGGTGCAGAGCCAGGGCTCCTGAAAGGGATCCAAGACATGCAGGCGCAGGAGAGAGGATGCCGGTCTGTGCCCTTGCTGGCATGGAGAGACTGGGAAGGTGGCCCAGGACCTTTGCCACCCCCCAGCCTCTCTCGCCGGCCATTTCCAGCACAGGCTGCTCATTTCAGGGGTGAGTCTTGCTGCAAAGCCACCTCCATCCTCCTGCTGGACTCAGGGCCAGTATCAGGGGAGCAGCCAGCCCTGCCTGGCTTCTCTCCTGGCCCAGAGCCCGGCAGACCCCAGAGAAGGGCTGTCTGTAAAGCCCCACGCGGGACACAGCTGGGGCTGGGAAAGGGTCGGGTTCTGGGGGAGGCTGCAAAAGTTCTGTTATGGGGTTACGTCTTGTTGGGGTCATGGGGGGACATGGAACTGAGGGCTCTCCCTGGGATCATATTGGGGGGAACTTACCCAATCCCTGAATGCACCAGCAAGCTGATGACACGTCCCCTCCCTCCTTATAATTCTAGATTTATACAGTCATTGCTGAAATACATTTCCTAGGAACACTTTGAATGGAGAAATCGTTTCCAGGACATGTTTATATTAAGACATTTCATGTCTCCAGTTCATCTAAACAGAGCTGAGAGCAATGGAGGTTGGACAGAGCCCACTATTATTTCTTTGCTATCCAGCAATGACCACAGTTGGTAGCACTTCCCTCATATCATCCTTGGTTTTGAGCTGTCCAAGTCATAGAATCATAGATGTCTTGATGGGGTGTACAATGGCACAATGTCATGGCCCTCCAAGGGCCAACCCCCAACTGATACACAGAGGCCCAGAGCATGGCCGATGAAAGGAAATGTCATTCCTATCCGATGATAACCTGATAAACTTCTCCAATGGAATGACTGGCTTGGCAGATGAGTAGAGGTTGTCTACCTGGACTTCAGTAAGGCTTTCAACACTGTAAAATCCTCATAGATAAGTTGGTGAAGCACAGGCTGGAGGAGCAGACAGGGAGGTGGATTGCAAACTGGCTGAATAGCCGGGCCCAGAGAATGGTGATCAGTGGCACGAGGCCTTGCTGGAGGCCAGTCACCAGCAGTGACCTGAGCATGCTGTAAGTGATATGGAATGTGGGGTGGAGGTTGTCCAGGTTTTGGCTGGGCTGGAAGTAATTTTCATCATAGCACATCGTATGGTGCTGTATGTTTTGGATTTGTGACCAAAACAGTGTTGCTAACATGCTAATGTTTTCATTACTGCTGAGCAGTGCTTGCAGAGCGTCAAGGCCTTTTCTGTTTCTCCCACTGCCCCACCAGCAAGTAGGCTGGGGGTGCACAAGACCTTGAGAGGGGACACAATAAGGGCACCCAAACCCACCTGACCAAAGGGATATTCCACAACATATGACATCATGCTCAGCAATTAAAAACAGTGGGGAAGAAGGAGGAAGGGGGCAAATCCACAGTTATGGAGTATGTCTTCCCAAGTAACCGTTATACATGATGAAGCCCTGCTTTCCTGGAGATGGCTGAAAATCTGTGGCCAATGAGAAGCAGTAAATGAATTCCTTATTTTGCTTGGCGTTCGTGGACAGCTTTGCTCTACCTATTAAGCTGTCTTCATCTCAACCCACGCGTTTTCTCATTTTACCCTTCTGATTGTCTCCTCCATTGCACTGGGGAGGAGTGAGTGAGCAACTGTGTGGGGCTGAGCTGCCTACTGTGATTAACCCACGACACTCCAGCCTCTCTAGATCTCCCTGGATGGCAGCTCTGCCCTCCAGCAGATTGACTGCCTCTTCCACTGTTTAGTGTCCTCTGCAAACCTGTACGAGAGTGCACTCCATCAGCTCCTCCAGGCCTTTGGTAAAGAGGTTAACCAGGACAGATCCCAGGGTTAACACTTGCAGTACTCCACGTGTTACTGGTCAGGAGGCAGAGAACCACTCCTTCACCACAACCCTCTGAACCCCACCATCAAACCAGCCATCCAGACTGTCATGTCTTTACTTGGGTACAAGAATAGGCAGGAATACAGTGGGGGGATGGTGTTGAGAGCCTTGCTGAAATCCAGGTAAATGCACCTGCTGCTCTCCTCTCCTCCAGAAAAGCAGTGCTTTTCATCACAGAAAGATGGAAGGATGGTCAGGCATGACCTCCCCTTGGCAAATCAGGTCACTCTCCCTTTCAGGTTCCCAGAAATGGAATTCAGAAGGACAAGCTCTGTGACACACTCCTCACCAAAGTGAAGTTAAACAACCTTTAGTTCCCCAGCTCATCCTTTGGGCCTTGTCAGAAGATGCCTGTAACGTTTGTTCTTTGCAAGTCATCAGGGACTTTCCCCAATCTCCATGACCCTTCCAAGAGGATGCAGAGTGTCCTTGCTATGACATTGGCTGCCTCTCTCAGCACCCTTGCATGCAGCCCCTCTAAAGGAGTGAGTTTCTTAAGTAGCCCCTGACTTGATCCTTGTCCACTGCTGGTTGTTCTCTTCCTCCTTGAGTCCTGCCTCAAGGCACAAAGGCCTGGGAGGCCTTGCTGGTGAAGACAGCAGAAAAGAAGTCATCGTGTACTTCAGACCTACCTGCATTTTCTCTTTCTACATTCAGTAGCTGCCCACTACACCTTTCTTTGGTTTTTAACTGTTAAGGAAGCAGTAGGAGCTCATCGTGTTGCCCTTGGACATCTCTTACAAGCTTCAGCTTTTGGGGAGCTTGAGTGTCTTAACACAATCCTATTTCTCCAGACAACATTCCTAAACTCCTCCTTTGTAGCCTGTCCCTGCTTCCCCCTCCTGTGTGCTGCCTTTTGGCACCGGAGCTGAGCCAGGAGGTTCCTGTTTAGCCCAGCCAGGTTCCTGAGATGAAGGGTTGTTTTCCTGAGTCTCAGGACAGATCCTTCTTGTGCTTGGAGGAAGCTGTCCTTAAAGGCCCCTCAGCTTTTGTGGATTTTTACCTTCCAGAACTTCCTCTCCGTGGGACCTCCTCCTACCAGAGCCCTGAGCAGGACAGTGTCTGCTTCTCAGAGGTCCCCAAGCTGAGCTCTGCTAGTGTCCTGCCTTACTGCCCTTGGGAATTGGGTCCCAATGATTTCGAGGTCAGTGCAGCCAGGGCTGACACTTCAACGTCCCTGACCAGCCCCTGGCTCCCCCTCTTGGCCCACCTGGCAGCTGTGATAAGAAGTTGACCCCGAGACTCTCCAGGACCCAATGGGACTGTTTGCAACCAAGCACTTTGCCCATGCGGTGAATTCAAGGTTCGCTGATCTGGAGACTTCCTCAGGTTGCCTACAGAAGACTTAGTCCACTTCCTCACCCTGACTGAGTGGTCCTCACTCCCACCTTGATGTCACCTGCACCTGTGTCTCATCTGTTCCTCCCCTACCAATGCTCACACAACCTGACATCTGCCCCACCGTACATTCAAGCTGTCCTGTCCTTTAAAGAGGACGTTCCCCAGCCTCACTCTCCCAACTTCGCTAGCCACTCAGTGTCCCCTAAAGAGCCTGTATCTCTCCATCACAGACCCCAAAGCTGTGCAAGCTGTCCCACCGCGTCACTGCAGTGGTTCCCTCAGCAGCTCTGTGATGGAATAAGGG
Source organism: Phoenicopterus ruber ruber (assembly GCA_009819775.1). Taxonomy (NCBI): domain Eukaryota; kingdom Metazoa; phylum Chordata; class Aves; order Phoenicopteriformes; family Phoenicopteridae; genus Phoenicopterus; species Phoenicopterus ruber. The sequence continues at coordinate 780,793 of WNMK01000047.1, read as the reverse complement.
GCTCCAGATCCTCCTGCCTGTGTCCCAGACGGAGGGCGTTGGTGCACATTTGGGTTGCAGCCGCTCAGCAAAGACTTCTCGTGGGGAAACTGGACCCAAGCACCCAGGACCCCACGTATGCAAAGGCTTTGCTTGAGAGCAAAGACGTGCTGGAAAGGATGGCAGGTGGCAATGTAAGGACGAAATGAGATGCTCACAAAGACAACACCCACTGCAGTCCCCAAGGCCAGAGATCCCCAGGCCAGGGCCATGCCAGCCTTGCAAGAGAGGAGTTTGCTGCCTGAGGTGACTCTGCAGCACCTTGTGCCCATCTCCAGCAGCACAAGGTACCCCTGAGAAAGTCCCTGGGTGAGGTAAGGCTGCACTGCAGCCAGCCTGGGGACATCAGTGGCATGGCTTGTCTTCATGTCATCAGGTAGGTGGGCAGAGCAGAAGGGGGAGGAGAACCAACAGGGGTTGAGAGTACAGGGCCATGAGTGGAGACCCTGGTGTATTGTGCCTCCCAATCCTGCAGCACCCCTGGGTGTAGACAAGGTGGACCTTGCCATGATGCTGGCATTCAGGTGCTGGCACAGAGGCCCCGGACCCCTTTGGGAGGCCCTGCTGTGTCTGCCCAGCCCCCACTCCAGTGGGACATGGCTTTCCTGGAGGTCCTGTGCCACATTTGCCAGCCACGTGCAGTTGCGCTGGGCTCGCCAGGCACCTGGCATGGCACTCGAGGCCTTTCTTATGCCATTTAAAAGAGAGCCTTGAAAGAACGTAGGTGCCTGCAGTGCAGGGATGTGCACGTGCCTGAGCTTTGCGGTGAGCTGAGGTCTAGTGAGTGCAGTGGAGGGTGCCTAGAGAGAGACCTGACCCTCCCTCTGGTGCACTCCTCCTTTTGGTCAGCTGAAAGTCCAGCAGCTGCCATGGAAATGTGAGTCAAAGATGTTCAGATGCCCTAAGCATTGGGTGTAATCGGAGGTGACCAAGGGATCCCCTCCCCACTGCCCCACAGCTGATGGTCAGGCAGGTCTGGGTGTCCTAGCCATGTTCCCTCAGAGCCTGCAGACACATCCACAAGTCTTGGACCACCCCTGGCACCTCCGATGCCACCAGGCGTTTGTGTGTGAGCAGCTGACGGCCCCCCTCCATCCCCAGGGATCCGCGTTGGTGCTCAGGGAAGGGGCTGGCCTGCAGGCACCTATATTGTGCCCACTGAGCTGAAACAGGAGGAATCCCAGCTCCTGAGGGTCTGTGGGGTGTATGGGGGAGAGCTGAACCCCACTGCAGCCTCTGGGCTACTCAGCAGAGAGGAGCTGCCTGATGGACTCAGCTGAATCCCTGCCCTATGTGGAGGGGGAAATGATTTGTGTGTGTCACTGCCACGGTGACCTGCCTCCGTGGGGATAGGGGTACAGGGATGGGAACGTTGATACCTCTTGTAGACCTCCAGCCATGTTACGCAAAATCCCGCTTCTCAAACCCATCTCTCTAGCCTTCAGAGAGGGACACTCAGTGATTACTTCAGTCTGAGTCAACCTACGCTTGCCAGGAGAGACGCTGCTGCATCTTTGGAGCTGTCAGTCCTTGGAGCCCCAGGGACTCTGGAGGGAGCCCCGAGGGGGCAGAGAAAGTGCTGCCTTGGGCTGGTCTTCTGCTGCTCCTTCCACAGAGGGAGCTGCTGGCAAGCGGGCAGCGCTGCAGAGAGCCAGCTCTGCCCAGGAGCAGCTCCTCTGCAAAGCGCAGCAGGGCTGAGGGCACTGCCTGCAGGCCCCGAGGGGAGAGGAGCGAGGCAGAGAGAGCTTAAAGGCAGCCTGGGGTGGGAGGACACAGGACAGCTCACTGTGGGAGAATCTTCACAGCCTTTTGCACGGTAAGTCTCTACGTGAAGGACAATGTATCTGCAGTTCCTGGAAAGAGTTCCTAAAGCTGGCGCATCCCACAGCCTATGGGATCTGTCAGGAGGAATTTCACAGTTTCTCTAATGTGGAGGAGAAGAACATGCTGCAGAGCAGGGCTTCCCTGCTGCACCGTTAGAGGGACAGGGCGTGATGGCTGCCTTCTCCCAGGGACGGCTGCAGGGGTGTGCAGGCAGGGGTGGCCAGGGCTGTCCTTCAGAGCAGCGTCCCTGCGCCCCAGGGGCTGTGTGCTGGGGCAGGGACTCTGCTGCCTGCCAGGGTCAGCACTCAGCCTGCCCGGGGAGCTCCCCACAGCGCTGTGGGGAGAAGCTGTGGGTGGAGGGACTGATCCCAAGCAGGGCAGGGCCCTTCTGCTGTCAAGAGAGTGCTGCATGGCTCAGGGCTGCTCACAGCTCCCCTTCACCCCCAGAATATTTCCTAAGGGATGTTTGAAGGAGAAGGTCACGACAGGGATTACCATAAACATAACGCAGCTTTCCTGAATTTGTGTTTTCCTTTTCCTATTTGGCATAGGGGAGCAGTGGAAAAGGGAGAAGTGGAAAAGGAGCTGTCAGCTTTGAAGAAGTCACTGAGACTCCTGAACTGCAACTCTGAGTGATCAGTAAGTCTTATAGGAGCTTCCGAAAGTGCCTTCAGCCACTCCTCTGCCTGAGGACAGCACCAGCATCACCTTTGCTGGACCCATCAGGGTGTTTGTGACCTGCCCTTCTCCACCTGCAAACAGGGACATGTGCCCAGCCAGGGCCCTGCAAACAGGCAGGTTTCTGTAGGGCCGGGGTCAGTGCACAGAGGTTGGGATGGGGTCTCTGAGCACCGACAGGGAAAGACCTGGCACAGGGAAACACCTCCCAGGAGGCAAATCTCCAGGCAGCAGGGATATCATCTGGGAATGAGAGGAAACAAACAAACAAAAATATTATGGGAGGGAAAATACCAAAACCTCCCTATCATTCCCTCCAATTCCGACCCCTTCCTCTGAGCAAGCCCCCTCGCCTCCTCTCCCCCCCCAGCAAAGCCTCTGCCCTCAGGGCCGTGGGCTCCAAGGCGTGAACCACCTCCTCTGCGGCCAGAGCTCCAGCAGAGCTGTGGGGCAGCTCTCCAGCCACGGGCCCCGTTCCCTCTGCAGAGCACAGGGGCTGAGAGCAGCTGCCCGGCAATGTTGGTGTGTGGGAGGGGGCGTGCCCAGCTGGGTAAGGGGAATGCTGTCCCGAGTGCCCGGCTGCCTCTGCCCTGGCCTCTCCCAGCCCCACCCTCACTGCTATTTGCCTTCTGTCTCCACTGGTCTGTGTTATTGTTATTGTTATTTCCTCCTTGCTGTCAGGCTCTCTGGGGATGGGAGTTTGAGCTGCAGAGTCACAGGCTGATCTTGTGGGTCCTTTCCTGCAGGTGTGTCCATGGGAACAAGTGTCCCAACTTTCCCCTCCCCTGTGGGGCTGTGGGCAATGCAGCCTGTGGGGCTGGGGCATGAGCAGACACTTACTGAGATGCCATCATTAGGACACTTGGCTCCTTGAGGTGTCCTTCCAAGCTGTGAGCTGCCCTCAAGGATGAAAACCTGTCTCATAGCACCTCTGTTTTATCTGAAAGCCCCATGGAGAACGCACAGACTCTATGACTGAGGAAATGCTGTTGGGTTGGTGACATGAGGGATGTGTGTCCTTGGCTGGAAGTGGGGTGCTGAGACCTTGAGAAAGGGTGAGACATTTTGTTGTCTGCAGTGGATCCCTCTGCTCTCAGCAGCATCTGGTGGCTTTTCAGGGTAATATGGGAGTGTGATCACCGTCCATCTGAGAAAGGTGCAAGCACAGGGCAACTGGGAACTAGACAGAGGGAGAGACCAGCTCCCCTCGCTGTGCACTAAGCCATGGGTAATCGTCTTGCCTCACTGGACTCGCTCTGTTCTCCCTCAGTCCAGCAGAAATGCTGAGGGTTTCTGACATCGAAGAATACTCTCCAGGGGAAATGGGAGAGGAGCTGTAAAAAACCCTAGAGCTCCTAAAATGCCTTTACCATCCCAGTTCCTCAGCACTGGGAGTGCAGATGCTGACAAGCCCTTCTGCGTTAGCAGCAGCTTCATCTGACAAAGTCCAACACCAGCACTGTCCCCTGCCCCCACCGTGCCCATGAACCCACTGCTGCAGAGCAGGGCTGACTCCTCGGCAGCCAGCGGGCAGAGGCCCTGCTCCTCACGGCACACTCAGCCAGCACCAACCAGAGTCCAGCCATGGAGCTGCAGGAAGGTCTCCTGGAAAAGGAAAAGGGAGTGGCGTGTGGCAGTAGGTGCGGGTCTAGGAGAAAGGGCTTTGAATTTCCTTGGACCAGTCTTGCCTAACTTGTCACTGTCTTTTTCTTTTTGCACAGTGCTCCATGCTGAGTGGAAACAAATGTCCAACGGCAGCTCCATCACCCAGTTCCAACCAGAGTCCAGCCACGGAAAGTCTAGAAAGTGTTAAGGGTGTGCACAGCAGGGGAGGGTCTACGAGAAACAGCTTGGTTTTTTTTGATCTTCCCTAACTTATCACTGTCTTTTCCTCCTTGGATAGTGCCAATGCCCAGAGGGACTAACGGCAGCTCCATCACCCAGTTCCTCCTCCTGGCATTCGCAGACACACGGGAGCTGCAGCTCTTGACCTTCTGGCTCTTCCTGGGCATCTACCTGGCTGCCCTCCTGGGCATTGGCCTCATCATCACCGCCATAGCCTGCGACCACCGCCTCCACACCCCCATGTACTTCTTCCTCCTCAACCTCTCCCTCCTCGACCTGGGCTCCATCTCCACCACTCTCCCTAGAGCCATGGCCAATTCCCTCTGGGACACCAGGGATATTTCCTATGCAGGATGTGCTGCACAGGTCTGTCTTTACCTTTTCTTAATGTCAGCAGAATATTCTCTCCTCACCATCATGGCCTATGACCGCTACGTTGCCATCTGCCAACCCCTGCACTATGGGACCCTCCTGGGCAGCAGAGCTTGTGCCCACATGGCAGCAGCTGCCTGGGGCAGTGGGTTTCTCAATGCTGTGCTGCACACGGCCAATACATTTTCACTGCCCCTCTGCCAAGGCAATGCCCTGGACCAGTTCTTCTGTGAAATCCCCCACATCCTCAAGCTCTCCTGCTCACACTCCTACCTCAGGGAAGTTGGCCTAATTGTGGTCAGTGTCAGTTTAGCTTTTGGCTGTTTTGTGTTCATTGTGGTGTCCTACATGCAGATCTTCAGGGATGTGCTGAGGATCCCCTCTGAGCAGGGACACCACAAAGCCTTTTCCATGTGCCTCCCTCACCTGGCCGTGGTCTCCCTGTTTGTCAGCACAGGCACGTTTGCCCACCTGAAGCCCCCCTCCACCTCCTCCCCAGCTCTCAATCTTGTGGTGTCAGTTCTGTACTCAGTGGTGCCTCCAGCATTGAACCCCATCATCTACAGCCTGAGGAACAAGGACATCAAGGATTCCCTGAAGAAACTGATTCTCCCAGTGATAGTTCAGCAGCAATGAGGTGCCCATCTCTCTTCAAAAGTGATCTCACAATTATCTCAGGCAACAGTTGTCTCTTGGTCATTGTATCAGTTATAAACATGTCTCTGCACAAATATTTGCTTTTGTCCCACTTCTCCAGAGGATGAACCTAGTCTGACCCAGAGACCATCTGTAAATGAGTCTCTCACCATGCTACAGTGACCTCCTTTGTGCCATCTCTGTCATAAAAGGGGATTTCTTCAGTGCCATGTCTGAAGCTTGGGCCTTGTTTCCCAAACTGGGGTGCAGAACACGCTCGGGGAATTGCAGGCTAAAAGGCCTTGCTGTTGTGCTTGGGTGCTGCATGGGCTCAGGGCATGAGGGCACGGGGTGTTGTGTAAGGGAATGAGGGCTGGACTGAGTCTGCACCTGGGAGTGCCCAGTGCCACTGGAGATCCTGAGCGCTCAAGAGGATTTGGCACAGAAAGCTGATGAGCTGACTACGTTTGGACTCTTACTCACAGCCAAGGTGGAACTGGATGGGGATCATAGAATCAGAGAATACCCTGAGCTGGAAGGGACCCATGAGGATCATCGAGTCCAACTCCTGACTCCACACAGGGCAACCTAAAATTTAAGGCATATAACTTAACTGGAGTCCAAAACTATCTATGCATATATCTATAGGATATTTATATATTTTTTATTTTGTGATATGCACATAGAAGGAGTCATTCCTGCAGGGGATGAAAAAGGGAGTGTGACTAGATGGTCTATGGACTCCTCTAAGAAGTCACTGTAGCACAGGTAGGATGAGATTTATGCCAAATTGGCCACCCACAAATAGAACATTTCACAGAATCACAGAATGGTGGGGGTTGGAAGGGACCTCTGGAGATCATCTAGTCCAACCCCCCTGCTAAAGCAGGTTCACCTAGAGCAGGTTGCACAGGACCGTGTCCAGGCAGGTTTTGAATACGTCCAGAGAAGGAGACTCCACACTCTCCCTGGGCAGCCTGTGCCAAGGCTCTGTCACCCTCACCGTAAAGAAGTTTTTCCTCGTGTTCAGGCGGAACTTCTTGTGTTCCAGTTTGTGCCCATTGCCCCTTGTCCTGTCACCGGGCACCACTGAGAAGAGTCTGGCCCCATCCTCTTGACACCCGCCCTTGAGATATTTATAAGCGTTGATGAGGTCCCCTCTCTGTCTCCTCTTCCTCAGGCTGAACAGCCCCAGCTCCCTCAGCCTTTCCCCACAGGAGAGATGCTCCAGTCCCTCAATCATCTTTGTACCCTCCACTGGACTCTCTCCAGTAGCTCCTTGTCCTTCTTGAACTGGGGATTTGTGGGTGTCCAGTTTGCCCAACTGATCTCTAACCTCGACCAAAGGAAGGCCATCCTTTCTCCAGGCTTCCTCTCTTACCTCCAGGGTCTGGGATTCCTGGGGGCCAGCCTTAGCAGTAAAGACTGAAGCAAAGGCGGCATTCAGTAACTCTGCCTTCTCTGCTCAAGTGCCAGGGAGGTGGACAGTTGCTTAGGGGACTTTTATCCACCTAAAGCAGTGTGGTATTTACTGTCCACCTCCATTACAGGGAGGAGACACTGGTCCTCAGGCCATGCTGCTCCTAGTATGTAACTTCCCTGTCTCCTGGGTCTCATCTGACCCCTTGAGGATTCCCTGCAGCCCAGAGACATAGTCCTATATTTCTGTGTTTCTTCCACCATGATATCAAGTGGGGGCTGTAATGGGTGCTTTGTTTTGTTTTGTAGGCTTCCAGTAAGGATGTTCTGTCTTCCCACATCTCGAGACCCATGTTGACCACAGCACTTTGTTTGCAAAAGGTTTGCATTAGGGGAAAGTGAAGAATATGGAGAGTGTGATGTGAGTAATTGTCCGTATTAGACACATCCACCTGTCTCGGAAGAGTGAAACCATGTACAACACCGAAGGTGATGGTTTATTCTCAAGCAGGGTGGCTTCCCTTCTGCGTGAGGCCACACTGGGAGGATGAGGGGTCTGTGAGCAGCCATCACTCAGCAGATCCAACACCCATCAGGCACATTAGCTGAAAGAGGGTTTAGTAGGTGAGTGGGACAAGACAATCTCCAGAGATCCCTCGCAAACCCTACTGGTGTGATTCTGCAATTCTGCGAGCGATCTGTTTTGAGCCAGTGCACCTGAAGGAATTTTCTTTCCTGGATGATACTCACACTCACTCTTGGCTGTAGTTAAGATCTGACCCACGCTTTGACTCCAGATGAACTTTCCTTTCTATCAAAAACAAGAGCATTTTTCCTCTCACACTTGGGGTCTGATAGTGACTCCCAGACACCTGGGCCACCTTTTTCCTCTACAGCATGGCTTGCTTCAGGGACTGCTTGCTTGACTGAAGGCAGCTGAGGGCCCTCACTGGTGCCCATCTGATGCTGGTGGCAACTGAAGAAGTGTATCCTGAGCAAAATGTGCAGGTACAGCCTGGAGAGCCAGGTCTGGCAAGAACATAGAGCCTGTTTTGCCAAGTTGCACCATGCTGTTCCTGCACGAGTTCCTCAGCTCTTGCAGCGTTGAGGCCTATGGTCAGCAGGACCCTGTGAGTCTTGCGCTGCCTGTGGGAAAGAGGAAGCCAATGATTCTTCTCCAGCCCATCAGTCTTTATAGGAGAAGACCCAGGTCTGCCTTTGGCACTCATTCTCTCCAGCACCTGCACCCAGAGCCCCATGGTCTCCCCATTCCATGCACCCAGACACTGGTGTCGAGCCCTGCTCCAGTTACTGGAACACAGACCTCGTATCCTACTCATCGTTGAGTTCAGCTTGAAGTTCACTGCCGTTCACACATGCCCACTAGGAACAGAGAGTGCACCACTTCTCTGAGTGTCTTTCAGTATTACAAGTAATAGAATCATAGAATCACTGAGGTTGGAAAAGACCCTTAAGATCATGGAGTCCAACCGTTAACCCAGCACTGCCAAGTCCACCACTAAACCATGTCCCCAAGCGCCACATCTACACATCTTTTAAATACCTCCCGGGATGGTGACTCCACCACTGCCCTGGGCAGCCTGTGCCAGGGCCTGACAGCCCTTTCAGGGAAGAAATGTTTCCTAATATCCAATCTAAACCTCCCCTGGCGCAACCTGAGGCCATTTCCTCTTGTCCTATCGCCTGTTCCTTGGGAGAAGAGACCGACCCCCACCCGGCTCCAACCTCCTTTCAGGGAGTTGTAGAGAGTGATAAGGTCTCCCCTCAGCTTCCTCTTCTCCAGACTAAACAATCCCAGGTCCCTCAGCCGCTCCTCATAAGACTTGTTCTCTAGACCCTTCCCCAGCTTCGTTGCCTGTCCCTGGACACGCTCCAGCACTTCAATGTCTGTCTTGGGGTGAGGGGCTCAAAACTGAACACAGCATTCAAGGTGCTGCCTCACCAGTCCTGGAGGACAAGCAGGTGAGCATGAGCCATCAATGCACCCCTGCGGCAAAGGCCAACAGCCTCCTGGGCTGCATCAGGAAAAGCATTGCTGGCAGATGGAGGGAGGGGACCCTTCCCCTCTACTCGTGTCGTGGTTTAGCCCCAGCCGGAGGCTGAGCCACGCGGTCGCTCGCTCACCCCCCCCTCCCGGTGGGACGGGGAGAGAATTGGGACGAAGAAAAGCAAAAAACTCGTGGGTTAACAACAACTACAGTTTAACCGAACAACAAAGGGAAAGAGAACAAACAAGTGAGAAACCCCAACAATAACAACAACAGTGTGTACTTAGCGGTGCTTTCCGGACAGGTCCCTCCCGCCCGCAGCCCGACGCCCGAGCAGCGATCCCCGCCCCGCCAGTCAACCCCCCTCTAAATAGTGAGCGTGACGGTCACATGGTATAGAATAGACCCCGGACAGCTTCTGGTGAAAATTAACCCTATCCCAGCTGCAACCAAGACAACTCGGCACTGGTGAGGCCACATCTGGAGTGCTGTGTCCAGTGCTGGGCTCCCCAGTGCAAGAAACAAGTTGACCTACTCAAGCAAGTCTGGCAAAGGGTCCCAAAGCTGGTTTAACGGACTGGAGCATCTTTCATAGGAGGGAAGGCTGAGAGATCTGGAACTGTTCAGTCTGGAGAAGGAAAGGCTTGGAGGGATCTTATTAGTGTGTATAAATACCTGATGGGAGAGCATGAAGCCCAGGGAGCCTAACTCTTCTCAGTAGTTCCTAGTGACAAGACAGAGGGTGATGGACAAAGCTAAAAAACCCCATGAAATTCCACCTGAAACCAAGAAAACAGTTTTTGATTGTCAGGATAGTCAAACGCTGGAACAGCTCGCCCAGAGAGGTTGTAGAGTCTCCATCCACCCACCTAGACAAGGTCCTGAGCAACCTGCTCTAGCTGACCCTGCCTCACCTAGGGGGTTGGACTAGATGATTTCCAGAGGTCCTTCCAACCTCAACATTTCCATGATTCTGTGAGAATAAATAAGAAAAGTAAGACAGAAAGAAATGAACAACACATAGCCTTGACAACAAATACGGTGGCACCCCATGGAGAGGACCCAGGCTGGAGCAGGGGAGAAGTGTGAGGAAGGTGTGGCAGAGTTGACCTTTTACTTACAGACTGAACCTTCCCATTTCCCATCCCCCCTGCACCTCTCAGGTTTGGGGTGGGTAGAAGAGTTGGGAATGAAGGGGTAATTTGAGCCTGGGAAAAAGGAGAAGGGTGGGGAAATGGCCTTTAATATTTTTGTCATAGTTTCTCACTATCCAAATCTATTTTAATTGGCAATAAATTAAATTGATCTTCCCCAAGTCACATCTTCTTTGCCCGTGACATTAATTAGTAAGTGATCTCCCTGTCTTTATGTTGACCCATGAGCTACTCTATCTTATTTTCTCCCTTTGTCCTGTTGAGTTGGGGTTGTGAGTGAGCTGCTGGTCAAAGTTAACCCACCACAGGGCCACATCAGGACTGCCGCATCCAATATGGGGCTCCCCAACACAAGGAAGGCCCTGACAGAGTGGAGCGAGTCCTGCAGAGGCCAGAAGGATGGTTGGGGCCTGGAGCACATTATGAACAAAGAGAGATTGAGACAGCTGGGGTTTTAAGAAATCTTTCAGAGCAAAACACTGGAGCAAGGACTGAGGCCAGTTGGTGGAATCTCAATCAAAACAAATTTAAATATAGCAGGGATGCTACAAGGAAGGCTAAGGTCCACCTCGAATTTAATCTGGCAAGGGACATCAAGGGCAATAAGAAGGGCTTTTTCAAATACATCAGTAACAAACGGAAGACTAGGGAAAACGTGGGCCCTCTGCTGAATGAGGTGGGTGCCCTGGTGACGAAGGATGCAGAGAAGGCAGAGTTACTGAATGCCTTCTTTGCTTCAGTCTTTACTGCTAAGGCTGGCCCCCAGGAATCCCAGACCCTGGAGGTAAGAGAGGAAGCCTGGAGAAAGGATGGCCCTCCTTTCGTTGAGGAGGATTGGGTTAGAGATCAGTTGGACAAACTGGACACCCACAAATCCAGGGGCCCCACTGGGATGCACCCACAAGTGCTGAGGGAGCTGGCAGAGGTCATTGCCAAGCTGCTCTCCATCATCTTTGAAAAATCATGGAGAGCAGGAGAGGTGCCTGAGGACTGGAGGAAAGCCAACGTCACTGCAGTCTTCAAGAAGGGCAAGAAGGAGGACCAGGGAAATTACAGGCCAGTCAGCCTCACCTCCATCCCTGGAAAGGTGATGGAGCAGCTCATTCTGGAGGTTCTCCTCCCCCTCTAGTCTGCCCTAGTGAGGCCCCATCTGGAGTACTGTGCCCAGTTCTGGGCTCCCCAGTTCAAGAAGGATGAGGAGCTACTGGAGAGAGTCCAGCGGAGGGTACAAAGATGATTGAGGGACTGGAGCATCTCTCCTGTGGGGAAAGGCTGAGGGAGCTGGGGCTGTTCAGCCTGAGGAAGAGGAGGCTGAGAGGGGACCTCATCAACACTTATCAATATCTCAAGGGCGGGTGTCAAGAGGACGGGGCCAGACTCTTCTCAGTGGTGCCCAGCGACAGGACAAGGGGCAACGGGCACAAACTGGAACACGGGAAGTTCCGTCTGAACGTGAGGAAAAACTTCTTCACTGTGAGGTGCCAGAGCCCTGGCACAGGCTGCCCAGGGAGGGTGTGAAGTCTCCTTCTCTGGAGAGATTCAAAACCCACCTGGACGTGGCCCTGTGCAGCCTGCTCTGTGTGACCCTGCTCTGGCAGGGGTTGGGCTGGGTGGTCTCCAGAGGTCCCTTCCAACCCCCGCCATTCTGTCATTCTGCGATTCCACACAGCACATGAACTTTAGGCCCCAAACCCCACCATGACAGACTTCCTCTGGACTTTCTCCACTTTCTCCATCCTCTTTTCACAATGGGAAACCCACTGGCTCCTCTGGCATCCATCCTAACCCCCATGCCCTTCTCCCCAGGACATTCCTCAGCCCCTCAGGTCACAGCCTGTCCCAATGCATGAGGTTATTCTGCCCTGGTGCAGACCTTCAACCCTTGCCCTTGTAAAACTTCTGGAGGTTTTTTTTGGCCAAATCCACAAGTGGGTCAAGGTCCTTCTGCACTGAAAATCCAACACGGCAGCATTTCAGGTTTGTGGGCCACTGCCTCAAGCAAGAGAAGAATATGGAGAATTGCAGGACACTGCAGGTAATGAAAGAGAAAGATGTGCTTAATGGAGTTGCTACCTAAGGTGGAAAATACCCCAGTAACCATCTTGGAAATACCCAAAGAGAGTAGAAAACAAGAAATGCATGTCAGTGGGGAAAGGATTAACAGGTTAGGCTGTTCTTTTTGGAGGGTTGTAGGACAGCAACAAAGAAGATTGTCGGCGAGGAGCACAGCGGCGGCAGCAACGTGCTCTGTAGCCGAGCACTAGAGTGCGGTGGACGGGGGGGTTCCCGGAGCCAGGGAATCCCGAGCAGCGAGGAGAGAGCAGTGAGGTAAGAACAGCCAGTCCCGCCAGGCGCCGGCAGCTCTCTCGAGAGCGGCTGACGTGGCTTGGGCGTTGCCAGGAGCAACCACGGGAGATTTAAACGGCCCTCAGGGAGCGCGAGTGACCAGGAGCGCGGCAAACAGGGCGTGGTGCAGCAGTTAGTTAGCGCAGCAGTTTGTGTGAGGTGTGATCAGGTGGACGATCTGCTCAGCTTGGTGGCAGAGCTACGGGAAGAGGTGGAAAGGTTGAGGAGCATCAGGGAGTCTGAGAAAGAAATCGACTGGTGGAACCATGCTCTGGCCTCCCTGAGAAAAGAACAGCCACCTGAAACCACCCGAGATCAAAGAGGTCCTGCACCCTCCCCCTGCCAGGATAAAGGCAGTAGCTTAAGGGAAGGGGGGGAATGGAGGCAAGTCCGTGCTCGGGGCAGCAGGCGTTCCTCACTCTCGCCCACCTCACCTCTTCAGGTGCCTCTGCACAACAGATACGAGGCCCTGGATGTGGAAGGGCAGTCATCAGAGGATGAAGACGATGGTCCTGAGACACCAGAGGTGTTACTCAGGCCAAAAAGGACCACCCCTCGTATCACTACCACCTCCACGAGGAAGAAAAGAAGGGTTATAGTCATACGTGACTCCCTTCTGAAGGGCACAGAAGGTCCCATATGTCGGACAGACCCTCCTCTGAGGGAGGTCTGCTGCCTTCCTGGCGCCAGGGTGAAGGATGTCACTAGGAAACTTCCTAGCCTAGTAAGGCCCTCGGACTATTACCCACTACTACTCTTCCATGTGGGTGGCGATGAGGCGGCAACACGTAGTTCGAGGGCAATCAAAAGAGACTTTAGGGCCCTGGGACGGTCAATAACAGGATCTGGGGTGCAGGTCATCTTTTCCTCCCTCCTTCCAGTTGCAGGCAGAGACATGGACAGGAGCAGACGGGTCCGCTCCATTAATACGTGGCTCCGTGACTGGTGTCACCGCCACAACTTTGGGTTCTTTGACAATGGGATGATCTACACGGCACCAGGCCTGCTGGAGTCAGACGGGGTACACCTTTCCCAAAGGGGGAAGAGGGTCTTTGCCCACGAACTAGCAGGGCTCATAGACAGGGCTTTAAACTAGAGTTGAAGGGGGAGGGGGATGTTACCAGGCTTGCCTGTGACAAGCTGGGGGATCACACACCACGGTTAGAGGGACGGGACACCAGTGAGGGCCCTCAGCCTATTGCTCCAAGACGTGCTGGCTACACTGCAGCACGCTTGAAGACTCATGGAGATGCGCCTGGGGATTCTGAGGTGATAGGAACCGACAGGGAAGCACCAGTGGAAGATCTCAAGGGAATTAAGGGATGTCCCTCCATGAAGGAGACACGGCCGACAGCCCAGCTGAAAGGCCTCTACACAAATGCCCGCAGCATGGGCAACAAACAGGAAGAGTTAGAAGCCACCGTGCCGCTGGAAGGCTATGACCTAGTAGCCATTACAGAAACTTGGTGGGACGAATCCCATGACTGGAGCGCGGCTATCGATGGCTATCGGCTGTTCAGAAGAGACAGGCGAGGAAAGAGGGGCGGAGGCGTTGCCCTCTACATCAAGAAAGGATTGAGTGCGAGGAGCTGTCTCTGAGGAATAACCATGAGCAGGTTGAAAGCTTATGGGTAAGAATCAGAGACCGAGGCAACAATGGGAACCTTGTGTTTGGGGTCTACTACAGGCCGCCTGACCAAGGGGAGCCCATTGACGAAGCCTTCTTGCTCCAGCTACGGGAGGCATCGCGCTCGCAGGCTCTCGTCCTGCTGGGGGACTTCAACCACCCTGACATCTGCTGGAAAAGCAGCACGGCGAGCTGTAGGCAATCCAGGAGACTCCTGGAATGCATGGAGGACAACTTCCTAAGCCAGATAATAGACAGCCCCACCAGAGGGGATGCTATACTGGACCTGATGGTCACCAACGCGAGTGAGCTAACAGGGGACGTCAAGATTGGAGGCAGCCTGGGCTGCAGTGATCATGCGCTGGTGGAGTTTACAATCCTGAGGGATATGGGTCACAGGAAGAGCAAAGTCAGGACCCTGAATTTTAGGAAAGCAAACTTCCAGCTCTTCAAGGAGTTAGTCAATAGGACCCCCTGGGAAAATGCCCTCAGGGACAAGGGAGCGGAACAGAGCTGGCAGATCTTTAAGGAGGCTTTCCATAGAGCGCAAGAGCTCTCGATCCCCAGGTGCAAGAAAACGAGCAAAGGTGGCAAGAGACCAGCATGGCTGAGTCGAGACCTCCTGGTCAAACTAAAAGGCAAAAAGGAAATGCATAGGCAGTGGAAGCAGGGACGGGTATCCTGGGAAGAGTATAGGGATGCTGCCCGCTTATGTAGGGACGGGGCCAGGAAGGCCAAGGCGCGGCTAGAGCTGAACTTGGCAAGGGACACAAAGAATAATAAGAAGGCCTTCTACAGGTATGTCAACCAGAAAAGGAAGGTGAAAGAAAGCATACCCCCCCTGAAGAGCAGGAGCGGCAAACTAGTGTCAACGGACGAGGAGAAGGCTGAGGTACTCAATGACTTTTTTGCCTCAGTCTTCACTGGCAACCTCTCCTCCCACACCTCTCGAGTGGATGGGCTGCAAGACAGGGACTGGGGGAGCAAAGTCCCTCCCACGGTAAGAGAAGATCAGGTTCGTGACCACCTGAGGAACCTGGATGTACATAAGTCTATGGGACCTGACGAGATGCACCCCAGAGTCCTGAAGGAATTGGCTGATGTAGTTGCCAAGCCACTCTCCATGATATTTGAAAAGTCATGGCAGTCAGGCGAAGTCCCTGGGGACTGGAAAAAAGGAAATGTAGTGCCCATCTTTAAAAAGGGTAGGAAGGAGGACCCTGGGAACTACCGACCTGTCAGCCTCACCTCTGTGCCTGGGAAGATCATGGACCAGATGCTCCTAGAAACGATGCTGAGGCACATGGAGGACAGGGAGGTGATTGGAGACAGCCAGCATGGCTTCACCAGGGGCAAGTCCTGCCTGACCAACCTAGTGGCCTTCTACGATGGGGTGACTGCATCAGTGGACAAGGGCATAGTGACCGATGTCATCTATCTGGACTTCTGTAAGGCCTTTGACACGGTCCCCCACAACATCCTTCTCTCGAAACTGGAGAGATATGGATTTGATGGGTGGACTGCTCGGTGGATGAGGAATTGGTTGAATGGTCGCATCCAGCGGGTAGTGGTCAATGGCTCAACGTCCAGATGGAGACCGGTGACAAGTGGTGTCCCTCAAGGGTCTGTATTGGGGCCGGTCCTTTTTAACATCTTCATCGATGACATAGACAGCGGGATCGAGTGCACCCTCAGCAAGTTCGCGGACGACACCAAGCTGAGTGGTGCGGTGGATACGCTTGAGGGTCGGGATGCCATCCAGAGGGACCTGGACAGGCTTGAGAGGTGGGCCTGGGCGAACCTTATGAGGTTCAACAAGGACAAATGCAGAGTCCTGCACCTGGGTCGAGGCAACCCCCGGTATCAATACAGGCTGGGGAAGGGGATAAAACTAGGCTTGCTAGAGAGAAGCCTGGGGGTGGCACACCAATGAATGAGGGATGGCGTGCCAGTGAGGCCCTTCGGTCAGCTATCTCAGATGAGCTAGGACAGAAAGACCCGTGCAGCAGCAGGGACACAGGGATCATTGATCAGCCAGGAACCACAGAAATACCTGAGATGGGACATGTAGGGAGTAGGGCTTCTCCCACCACAAAGGCAACAGGATCACTAGCCCAGCTGAAGTGCATCTACACGAATGCACGGAGTATGGGCAACAAACAGGAGGCGCTTGAGGCTGTTGTGAAAGGGGAAAACTACGATATAGTTGCCATCACGGAAACATGGTGGGATGACACACATAGCTGGAGTGCCACGATGGATGGCTATAAACTCTTTAGAAGGGATAGGCAAGGAAGGAGAGGCGGTGGGGTAGCCCTCTATGTTAGGGAGAGTCTGGACTGCCTTGAGCTTGAGGATGGTGACGCGAGGGTTGAGTGCCTATGGGTAAGAATCAGGGGGAAGGCCACCAAGGCAGACATTGTGGTGGGAGTCTGTTATAGACCACCCAACCAGGATGAGGAGGCAGATGAAGTATTCTACAGGCAGCTGGGAGAAGCCTCACGATCGCTGGCCCTTGTTCTCGTGGGGGACTTCAACTTGCCAGATGTCTGCTGGAAATACAATGCAGCAGAGAGGAAACAGTCCAGGAGGTTCCTGGAGTGTGTGGAAGATAACTTCCTCACGCAGCTGGTGAGGGAGCCCACGAGGGAAGGCGCCCCGTTGGACCTGTTGTTTGTGAACAGAGAAGGTCTTGTGGGTGATGTGACGGTCGGAGGCCATCTTGGGCACAGTGACCACGAAATGATAGAGTTCTCGATTCTCAGAGAAGTAAAGAGGAGGGTCACCAGAACTGCCACCTTGGACTTCCGGAGGGCAGACTTTGGCCTGTTTAGGAGTCTGGTTGGCAGAGTCCCTTGGGAGGCAGTCCTGGAGGGCAAAGGCGTCCAGGAAGGCTGGACATTCTTCAAGAGGGAAATCTTAAAGGCGCAGGAGCAGGCCGTCCCCATGAGCCGAAAGATGAGCCGGCGGGGAAGAAGACCGGCCTGGCTGAGCAGAGAGCTCCGGCTGGAACTTAGGAAAAAAAAGAGAGTCTACCACCTTTGGAGGAAGGGGCAGGCAACTCAGGAGGACTACAAGGATGTTGTGAGGTTATGTAGGGAGAAAATTAGAAGGGCCAAAGCCCAACTAGAACTTAGTCTGGCTACTGCCGTAAAAGACAGCAAAAAGTGTTTCTACAAATACATTAACAATAAAAAGGGGGCTAAGGAAAATCTCCCTCCTCTATTGGATGCGGAGGGAAACTTAGTGTCAAGGGATGAGGAAAAGGCTGAGGTGCTAAATACCTTCTTTGCCTCTGTCTTCAACAGCAAGGGAAGTTGCTCTCTGGGCACCCAGCCCCCTGAGCAGGAAGACAGGGATGGGGAGCAGAATGTAGACCCCAAAGTCCAAGGGGAAATGGTCAGTGACCTGCTACGCCACCTAGACACGCGCAAGTCTATGGGGCCGGATGGGATCCACCCAAGGGTGCTGAAAGAGGTGGCAGAAGTGCTCACCAAGCCACTCTCCATCATTTACCAGCAGTCCTGCCTAACTGGGGAGGTCCCAGTTGACTGGAGGCTGGCAAATGTGACGCCCATCTACAAGAAGGGCCGGAAGGAGGATCCGGGGAACTACAGGCCTGTCAGCCTGACCTCAGTGCCCGGGAAGGTTATGGAGCAGATCATCTTGAGTGCCATCATGCGGCACGTACGGGACAACCGGGTGATCGGGCCCAGTCAGCATGGGTTTATGAAAGGCAGGTCCTGCCTGACCAACCTGATCTCCTTCAAAGACATGGTGACCCGCCTAGTGTATGAGGGAAAGGCTGTGGATGTTGTGTACCTGGACTTTAGTAAAGCCTTTGACACCGTCTCCCACAGTATCCTCATGGAGAAACTGGCTACCCATGGCTTGGATGGGCGTACTCTGCGCTGGGTAGGAAACTGGCTGGATGGCCGGGCCCAAAGAGTTGTGGTGAATGGAGTTCAATCCGGTTGGCGGCCGGTCACAAGTGGTGTTCCCCAGGGCTCAGTACTGGGGCCAGTTCTGTTCAATATCTTTATCAATGATCTGGACGAGGGGATCGAGTGCACCCTCAGTAAGTTTGCAGATGACACCAAATTGGGAGGGAGTGTTGATCTGCTGGAGGGCAGGCAGGCGCTACAGAGGAATCTGGACAGGCTGGATCGATGGGCCGAGGCCAAGTGTATGAGGTTCAACAAGGCCAAGTGCCGGGTCCTGCACCTGGGTCACAACAACCCCAGGCAACGCTACAGGCTTGGGGGGGAGTGGCTGGAAAGTTGCCCGGCGGAAAAGGACCTGGGGGTGTTGGTTGACGGCCGGCTGAATATGAGCCAGCAGTGTGCCCAGGTGGCCAAGAAGGCCAACGGCATCCTGGCCTGTATCAGAAATAGTGTGGCCAGCAGGAGTAGGGAGGTGATTGTCCCCCGTACTCGGCCCTGGTGAGGCCGCACCTCGAGTACTGGGTTCAGTTTTGGGCCCCTCACTACAAGAAAGACCTTGAGGTGCTGGAGCGTGTCCAGAGACGGGCAACGAGGCTGGTGAAGGGTCTGGAACACAAGTCCTATGAGGAGCGGCTGAGGGAACTGGGGATGTTTAGCCTGGAGAAAAGGAGGCTGAGGGGAGACCTTATCGCTCTCTACAACTACCTGAAAGGAGGTTGTAGAGAGATGGGGGTCGGACTCTTCTCCCTAGTAACAGACGACAGAACAAGAGGAAATGGCCTCAAGTTGCGCCAGGGGAGGTTCAGATTGGACATTCGTAAAAATTTCTTCACTGAAAGGGTTGTCGGGCACTGGAACAGGCTGCCCAGGGAGGTGGTGGAGTCCCCATCTCTGGGGGTATTCAAAAGGCGTTTAGATGAGGCCCTAAGGGATATGATTTAGTGGGGGACTTGGTAGTGATAGGTTAATGGTTGGACCCGATGATTTCGGAGGTCTCTTCCAACCAGAACAATTCTATGATTCTATGATTCTATGCAGGGATGGAGAGCACCCCTGCTGAGAAGGACTTGGGGGTGCTGGTGGATGAAAGGCTGGACATGAGCCAACAATGTGCACTGGCAGCCCAGAAGGCCAACCGTATCCTGGGCTGCATCAAAAGAAGCGTGGCCAGCAGGTCGAGAGAGGTGATTCTGCCCCTCTACTCTGCCCTGGTGAGGCCCCACCTGGAGTACTGTGTCCAGCTCTGGGCCCCTCAACATAAGAAGGACGTGGACCTGCTGGAGCGGGTCCAGAGGAGGGCCACAAGGATGATCAGAGGAATGGAGCACCTCTCCTACGAAGACAGGCTGAGGGAGTTGGGCCTGTTCAGCCTGGAGAAGAGAAGGCTCCGGGGAGACCTTATTGCAGCCTTTCAGTACTTGAAGGGGGCCTATAGGAAAAATGGGGAGAACCTCTTTAGCAGGGCCTGTTGTGACAGGACAAGGGGTAATGGTTTTAAACTAAAGGAGGGGAGATATAGGCTGGAAATCAGAAAGAAGTTTTTCACAATGAGGGTGGTGAAGCACTGGAACAGGTTGCCCAGAGAGGTAGTAGAAGCCCCATCCCTGGAAGCATTCAAGGTCAGGCTGGACGGGGCTCTGAGCAACCTGATCTAGTGAGGTTGTCCCTGCTCATGGCAGGGGGGTTGGACTAGATGGCCTTTAAAGGTCCCTTCCAACCCAAACTATTCTATGATTCTATGATTCTAAGATCTTGGGTGGGGGGAATAAAAAGAGAAGCAAATGGTGTGGTCAGAGCTGTTTGGGGGCACCTGTGAAGCAGCCCTGCACCTGATGTGAATTAATTCTGTGGTCAGGGAGAACCTGAGAGCTTTCCCTCATTTGAAAACAGGAAGGGGAAGGAAGGGCAGCATCAGTCAGGCTGGAAGGGACCTCAGGAGGTGTCTCGACCAATCTCCTGTTCCATGAAGGGCCAGACCGGATTACTCAGGCTTTATCTGAATAAGTTTTGGTCGCTTGCTGGGGTAGAGCCAGTGCACACTCCCTCAAAAACAGCTCCCACCATTTGACTGTCCTCATGCTGGAAATGTTTCTCCCTGTCTGTACCCTCACCCTCCTTTGTTTCAGCCCATTGCCTCTTCTCCTTGTGTCTTGTACCACGGACATGAGCCTGACTTAGACTTCCTGGGAACAGTGCCATGCTGGTACATGCTTTCCCCAGGATCTTTCTTTCTCTAGGCTGGACAAGCCCAGCTCCCTCAGCCTCTTCTTGGAGGCAAAGTCCTCCAGCCTGTGGCCATTCTGGGGGCCCTTTGCTAAAGCCGCTCCAGCTTGCTGACATCTTTCCTGTATTGGGATCTGAAATCTGGATGCAGTAACCTGCACAATCCCCTCCCTCAATCCTGGTCGCACAGGCCAGGGTGCTCCTGTCGTCTCTTGCTGCCAGGGCACACGGCTGCCTCCTGTCCAGCTCCCTGCCTGCCAAGACATGGTTTAGTGGTGGACTTGGTAGTGATAGGTTAACGGTTGGACTCAATAATCTTGGAGGTCTCTTCCAACCAAAATGATTCTGTGATTCTATGATTCTAGGACCTTTGCCAATGCGTGCTGTCCTCCTCCTTGGACCCTTTCCCTCAGCATAGAGGCCTGGAGACCTTTTCAGTAAAGACTCGTGCAAAGAAGGCATTGAGTCCCTCACACCCACCTGTTATTAAATCACCTTCCCCATGCAGCAGCCGCCCTGCAGTTTCCTTATTCAGTCTTGGTCCGTAACACACTGATCAAAACTCTCTTTTTCCTCTTGACTGTCCTTGCAACCAGCATCTCCAGGGGAGCTTTCCCTTTCCTTCACACATGCCTCTACAACAAAGGCAATACAGAGAGAAATTCCTTGTTCTAGCCTGTCCTTGCTGTCACCTCCTGCCACCTGTTTCATGGCCCTGGTCAGTGCCCTGGGCCTGTGCTGGCCCAGCCCTACTGCCCCACACGTGGTCCCACAGCCCCCCTGTGCAGGCACAGCGTGGGTAAGGGCACATTCAGGGAGGGAAGGGAAGTTCCCCCCATGACGATCCCATGGACAGCTCTCAGTTCACTGTCCCCCCACGACCCTCCTACTTTTGCAGAACCTGCAGTTGCCCTGATCTGCTGTGCGCAGAAATAGGTTTATCTGTGTCATTTGTTCTCCCCTCGAAGCTCAGAGTTGCTCCTTTGCTCTTCTCCAGGGACGTCCCAACCCCCAGAGAGCCTTTCCCCAGGGGAGCATTTCTGTGCCGGCCTGGCCGACCACTCCTGCCCCCTCCCCACGTTCCCTGTAGGGCCCTGAGCTGGCGGTGCTGCTCTGCAGGGCTGTGGTGCCTGAAAGGCACAGGGAGACAGTCCCAGGCAGATCCCTGTGGATCGTCCATCATTTCCAGTGGCACTGGGCACCCACACGTGAAGGCTCAGCACAGGCCCATTCCCTAACACATCGCTCCATGCCCTCCTGCCCTCAGCCCATGGAGAACCCAAGCACAGCAGCACGCTCACAGGGGCAACTACTTCAGCCTGTTCCTGACCTCAGCATTGGAAGAAGAGCCCAACCTCCAGACACCAGCACTGAGAAAATCCCCTTTTATTACAGAGATGTGGCGCAAGACGTCAGCTGTACCATCGTGCCAGACACATGTACAAAGCCGTCTGGGTCAGAGACGCTGAGTTCATGCCTCAGGGGAAGATGAGTGGCTGGAGACACTCCTGGACAAACAGGATTATTGCAGGTAAAGTGCCCAAAGAACTAGAAGTTCCCAAGATGAGTTGGAAATGACTTGCAAAGAGACATGGGTAGCTTCTTGCTGCTGCTGCCGGAAAAGTTACTGAATCAGCCTCTTGAGTGTGTTTTTGAGCTCCTGATTCCTCATGCTGTAGATGAGGGGGTTCATGGCTGGAGGCACAACTAAGTAAAGAACTGCCACTAACAGATCCAAGGCTGGGGAAGAGATGGAGGGGGGCTTCAGGAAGGCAAACAAGCCAGTGCTGGTAAACAGGGAGACCACAGCCAGGTGAGGGAGGCACGTGGAAAAGGCTTTGTGCTGTCCCTGCTCAGAGGGGATCCTCAGCACGGCCCTGAAGATCTGCACACAGGACAGCACAATGCAAACAAAACACCCAAATGCAAAACAGGCACTAACGACAATAAGCCCAAATTCCCTGAGGTAGGAGTGTGAGCAGGAGAGCTTGAGGATGTGGGGGATTTCACAGAAGAACTGGTCCAGGGCATTGCCTTGGCAGAGGGGCAGTGAAAATGTATTGGCCGTGTGCAGCACAGCATTGAGAAACCCACTGCCCCAGGCAGCTGCTGCCATGTGGGCACAAGCTCTGCTGCCCAGGAGGGTCCCGTAGTGCAGGGGTTTGCAGATGGCAACGTAGCGGTCATAGGCCATGATGGTGAGGAGAGAATATTCTGCTGCGATCAAGAAGAGAAAAAAAAAGAGCTGGGCAACACATCCCGAGAAGGAGATGGCCCTTGTGTCCCAGAGGGAATTGGCCATGGCTGTTGGGACAGTGGTGGAGATGGAGCCCAGGTCGAGGAGGGAGAGGTTGAGGAGGAAGAAGTACATGGGGGTGTGGAGGCGGTGGTCACAGGCTACGGCGGTGATGATGAGGCCATTGCCCAAGAGTACGAAACTGAAAACACAGACTCAGACAAGCTCCTTATCTTCATAGTAATCCCTGCCTTGAGCTTCCCCTTGAAAAGTGCCCTCGGAACTGTCCTGGGGTGATCTGGAGCTGTGAGCAAGCCCTGACCCACGCAGCACCCCCTTGACAGCAGAAGGACCTTCTCCTGCCAGGAGTTGCTTCTTCCACCCCCTGCTTCTCCCTGCACTGCCATGGGGAGCTCCCCGGGCAGGCTGAGTGCTGACCCTGGCAGGAGACAAAGTCCCTGCCCTGGCACACAGCCCCCTTGGGCACAGGGGCCTGCTCACTCCTGGCTGCACACCCGGCTTCACACCCTGCAGCCATTCCCAGGTGAAGGCAGTCGACATGCCCTGTCCCTCTGACACGGCAGCAGGGAAGCCCTGCTCCAAAGCACATCCTTTCTCTCTGCACTGCAGAAACTGTGAGAGTCCTCCTGACAGATCCATAGGCTCTGGGAGGTGCCAGCTTTAGGAGATCTTTCCAGGAACCGCAGCTGCATTGCCCTGCAGCCAGAGACTTACCCTGTTAAGGGCTGTGAAGATTTTTCTCCAAGTGAGCTCTCCTCTGTCCTCCCACCCGAGGCCGCCTTTAAGCTCTCTCTGCCTCGCTCCTCTGCCCTCGGGGCCTGCAGGCAGTGCCCTCAGCCCTGCTGCGCTTTGCAGAGGAGCTGCTCCTGGGCAGAGCTGGCTCTCGGCAGCGCTGCCCGCTTGCCAGCAGCTCCCTCCGTCCCAGGAGCCCGGCCCAGCTCAGCAGCAGAGGCCCAGCCCAAGGCAGCACTTTCTCTGCCCCCTCGGGGCTCCCTCCAGGTGTCCCTGGGGCTCTAGGGCTGACAGCTCCTGAAAGGGATCCAAGTCCCTCAAATAGCGTTTAATGTTGACCGAAATAACTGACCATTGCTTTTTGCCTGACAATTGCCATCTCAACCTCTGTTCACTGACCCTGTCCCTTCAGAAACCTGCCTGTTTGCATCTCATCCTGCATTTCTATTCCCAGCATTTGAAGGAGACTCGGCTCCCTCCCATGCCTGCCACAAACCTACACGAGCTGCGATTCCTCTTGCTTCTGTTCAGGTGGGCACAAAATAGGCACCTGCATGTGAGCGTCTCTTCTCAACTCCCATGCAAAATAACGGAGATGGAAGGTAGGAGTGAGGGGTTCAGATGCAAACTTCTGGCAACATTTGAGTTGCCAGAGGTGGTCCAAGATACATGCAGGTAACTGCAAGCTCTAATGGAGAAGTTCACAGACACAGGGCAACATCTCAGGCATCATATATGAGCCTGGTGGGAAATTCCTTTGGCCAAGTGAAATCACAGCTGATGCCCAAATACAGGCCAAAAGAACCTCTTCCTACTCATTATCTTCATGGCAGTTTTTAGAGGTATTCATATGAACGATTGCAGTCCTGTACCACCGGGAGAGCAAGGTCTCTCTCTTTTTCCATCAGCTGAATTTACTAGGTCTCCACTGACTCTAATGGCATTTGTCCCACGTTCATCCCCCCATTGCCTAACAGAATTCAGGGTATCTACTCAATTTCATGTTCAAGTGCAGGCCCGCCGAGCTACATGAGATGCCAAGGCTGGCAGGGACCACACAGGACCTACAAGACAGCAATTCCCAGACGTCACAGATGCCCCAGACGGCATCGCAGAGAGTGGGAGTTGGTGTCTGTGTCCTGCTGACTGATCCCATCAGAGCCATCGGTCATCAGATGTCATCAGAGAGACAGGGTCTGTCCCTTCTCTACCCAATAGCTGCAGGCATTGCATGGACATGAAGCACATCACACAGGGGTCTTTACTCTCTCCCTTGATGATACAATCAATGAAAAGAGCAATAATTTTCACAGTGTGCTTGGATACATCTTGTATTCTAGGACAGCAACCTCCAAGCACAGCAATGGTCCGTATCAAAACACAATTGAAACTCAAAAAGGAATTCAGGGGCACCAAGAGGAGTTTTTGGTACTTCAGGAACAGTTAAAGAAGGAAAAAAAGAGATACTGTGTGACCACTGCTGAATTTAGTAAGAGCAGGTGTGGGTAGATCTGAGGTACTCTGTGTCTTTACCTCCATTACCACCAGCAAGGTCTCCCAGGCCTTTGAGCTTTGAGGCAGGAGTCTGGAGGAGAACAACCAGCAGTGGATGGGGATCAAGCCAGGAGTTACTTGGGCAAGCTTCATCCTTACCAGTCCATGGGACCAGAGGGGCTGCATCCAAGGGTGCTGAGAGAGTGGTTTTCACCTGGAGGCACTGGTTCATCAACATTCCAGTATGAAAGATACTTGGACTCTGTGACGACTCTTTTAAAATGCTGTTGATTAGTGCTAAAACTAAGTTGCTTCCTTGAGCCGACGTCCCTGTGTCCATTCCTCATGCCGTGGGGCATCTCAGACAAGTGCAGAGCAGGACGACCCACCGCAGAGCTGAGGTGCCTCCCGGCCTCTGGGAGTGACAGCAGGAGGCCAGAGAGACACTATGACTGCTGCAGTGCACTGCTTCTGCGTGTGCAAGGGAAGGACTCCTGTCTCTAAACACCCCTGGGCGCATGAGGAGTGCCCGAGGCCAGCTCAGATGTGGACACCTCACAGAACCTTGACATTTCTGTGACTCCAGGAACAAACCCCACCGGCCCAGGACATTCATCTCAGCTGCCTTGGGCAGGCTCATTGCAAGTGCTGCTGTCTGCTCCGTCACCCTTGCCTGTGATTCTGGATTGTGCCCTCAAACGTGCCAGAGCAATCAGAGAGGTTCTGGGGTCCTTGGAAAAGGCAGATGTCAAATCCATCTTCAAGAAGGGCAGGAAGGAGAATTGGGAGAATTACCGGCTGGTCAGCCTGCCTCCGTCCCTGGGAAGGTGATGGGGTACATCCTCCCGCAGACATTTCCAGGTACTTGAAGGACAAGAAAGAGATTTTTGAACCAAAATGGGCAGGGAAAAAAGGACATGTTGTGTACATGGAATCTGGCAAGGCCTTTGACATGGTCTCCCATAGTCTCCTTATAGCCAGATTGGTGCTATCTGGGCTGAAGAAGTGGATGTGACGGTGGGTGGGAAGTTGGCTGGATGATCAAACCCAAATGGCATCAGTGGTGCAAATTCCTCCATGCAGCCAGTTACTAGCAGCATCCCTCGGTGGCCACCACTTGGGCCAACACTGTTGAACGTCTTTTTATTATCCCCCTGTATACTGGGATGAAGTGCACGTTCAGTTCCTTTGTGGCTGATGCAAAGCTGGGTGGAGGCCTTGAACAACCTCATCTAGTTCACCCTGCCTTGAGCAGGAGAGTGAGACAAGATGATGTTCAGGGCTCTCTTCCAACCAGAGTTACTCTAGGATTCAATGAATCTTGCCCTTGGAGATATTTTTGAAGACAGAATAGGCAGAGGAAGAAGGAAAAAAGAGACAGAAGAGGAGATATAGAAGGTGTCAACAGAAATACAGCAGTTCCTGTGAAGAATGTTTCTCCACTCAAATCGTGGGTAGGAAATATATTTGATAAATTTGTTAAAAGAAGCATCCTTTTATCTGGTCAGGTCCTGGGCCATAAGGAGGGTGATGGGTGGGTATGGTATTATGAGGTCAATTGTGTCTCAGAACCTCATCATCCCGTAGGAAGCGTATGGCTGTGAAGGGGACTGTGAGGTCAGTTCTGCCTCTGGAGGTGATAGGCCAGCAGCAGGAACATGTCTGGGAAAGTACCTCTGCCAACGTGCCCCGTAGGCCCTATCCAGGAAAAGGGCTTGGATACGGGTTGTCTTGTCCATTCCCCCTGAGTACATGACGGGACGGCAGCAGGCATCTGGCTTGGTCATGTCTATCAGAGAAGCTGAGAGGCCAGCAGCACTCCTGTGGGTTACAAGATCATGGTGAGGTTACTTCTCTCTGGTCAGCTGAAAGGCCACAAGAAGGCTAACAGGTTGGGTCCCCGCCTGAAGGGTAGTTTCTGAGACAGTCGAGCTTTCCTTGGTAGCGGGAGAGAGAAAAAAATGTCACAAAGTGCCACTTGGAAGGTGGAGACTGGCTAGCAGGAGGGAGCAATGTCACTCGAAGGGTAGTGCTGTAGTGCAAGGGGTCACCCAGAGGGAGTGTGGATCAGCCCATGGCTTTGCGTTTCAAGGAACAGGGTGGAGACACCTCGGTGAAGGTACGGAAATGCTGGGGTGAGAGCAAGGTGGGGAAGTGAGATGGGTGTCTCCAGCCTGCAGGGAAACAGAGGCACGTGTAGGACCGTGTAGAACAGCCTGCGGTGGAGCTGGCAAAGGGCACTGGCAAGGCTGGAAGGCACCGACAGAACCCAGGTCTTTGTCCCCTTGCCTATGGCAGTTGTCTCTGCCCCTGAGGCCTAGGAGAAGCCATGTTGTCCTCATGGCACTGGGGCCTCGTTGCCTCCTTGTAACCCCATGGGGAAGCTGGAAGTTGTTGTGCCATTGCTGTCCTTCCCTCGGCCTTGCACACCCCACATCCCACAGTCCCAGGAAGAGCCCTGAGCCGTGCGCCAGGGACAGGATCCCCCTTCCCACAGGCTGGAGGTCACAGCTTGGCCTTTGTAAGGCCAAGAGTTTGGCCTTAAGGCCATAAAGCAAACCAAGGGTTTTCTCAGCATCAGAGCCACCTGCACAGTAACTTTGCCTCCCTGCAAGCACAGCCTCCAATTATCGGCTCTAACGAGTCCGTTTGGGAGACTTTGTCAGTAGTGGCCCTCAGTGGGGCCCATTAATGCTTCAGGGAACTTTGGGATTTTGCTTTTGTCTTGGCCTCCTTGAAAGGTTTGTTCAGTCTCTCCTCAGTACCTGAGGGTCATGGGCTCAGCCCCAAATACACCATGGGCTCATGAAAATGCCAAAAGCCCTAACAAGCCATCTCTCTTGCATCATTTTCTTCAACTATTGAAGACTTGTATAGCTAATTAGAGAGGTTTCAGGAGAGTAGGTCAAGAGGACCATTTTCAATGAGCCTGGTGAGGCTGCACCTCAAGTACTGTGTTCAGTTTGGGGCTCCTCACTCCAAGAAAGACATTGAAGTGCTGGAACATGTCCAGAGATGGGCAACGGAGCTGGGGAAGAGTCTAGAACACAAGTCCTATGAGGACCGGCTGAGGGACCTGGGATTGTTTAGTCTGGAGAAGAGGAGGCTGAGGGGAGACTTTCTTGCTCTCTGCAACTCCCTGAAAGGAGGTTGGAGCCAGGTGGGGGTCGGTCTCTTCTCCCAAGGAACAGGCGATAGGACAAGAGGAAATGGCCTCAGGTTGCGCCAGGGGAGGTTTAGACTGGGTCTTCATAAAAATTTCTTCACCAGAAGGGTTGTCGGGCATTGGAACAGGCTGCCCAGGGAAGTGGTGGAGTCACCATCCCTGGAGGGATTTAAAGGACTTGTAGATGTGGCGCTAAGGGACATGATTTAGTGGGGGACTTGGTAGTGATAGGTGAATGGTTGGAGTCGATGATCTTGGAGGTCTCTTCCAACCACAATGATTCTATGATTCTATGATTAAGGAGGTGTGGACAGGTAGGAAAAGCAGCCCCTTGAGGTCCAGCACTGTATGGACAACCTTGCTCCTCACCTCCCCAACCCCGCCATTTCTCTCTGTTTCTGTGGTTGGCTGTGTTAGTGGAAAATATATGTCCATATGACACACATAGGGTTTAGATTGCTCCCAGAGCAGGTCTTAGATTTGCAGTCTATCCACAAGTAGACCTCAGATCACCTCATCTCACCTGACACAGGCACGGAGTGCAGCAGGAGGGAGAAGATGGCCAGAGAGCAAACCTCACCCATAGACTGGGGTGAGTGGACAGGGCTGGAAATGGCAACGGGAGAGACCAATGCCCTGGGCCCCTTCCCAGTCTGTCCATACCACCACGGGCACAGACCGGCCTCCTCTCTCCTGCGCAGGCATGTCTTGGCTCTGCACCTCACACCCACGGGAGTGTGTCCTCCCCCTGTGTGGTCACACAGCTCAGGCAGCATTGGTGGTGTCCTCTCCCAGGCACTTCCCAGCTCAGCCCAGCCCCTCCCCAGCTCTCCCCACAACCCCTGCTCTCTCCCCAGCCCAGCCCAGCAGAGCAGCCCAGTCTGGGCTGGACCCATGGCAGTGCCCACCGCAGGGTGCCCCAGAGCTCTGGGCGCTCACCCCACAGCCCCAGCCCCTCTGAAGGGCACAGCAGGTCCTGGGGAGCAGAGAGGGATCTCGGCCTCCTCCGCTGCCCCAGGGCTGCAGGCTGGACATGGCACAAGGAAATGGAGATCAGGGAAAAGCCAGGACTCCTGGCATCAGCTCCAGGAGATGCCCACCACAGACAGCCTGGGCCCCTCGGTGCCAGCCCCTCAACTCAGGCCAGCACAAGAGTCCTGCTCCAGCAACAGAGCAGCCTGCCCTGAGCGGGTGCCTGCAGAAAGAGGTTTCTCTTTCACATTGATTCCTCCCTGCAGGCACAGAAATGCTGCCTTGCTCTTCTCCAGGGACGTCCCTGCTCCCCAGAGAGCCTTTCCCCAGGTGAGTGTGTCCGTGCTGGCCTGTCCAGCCACTCCTAGTTCCCTCCTCGTGCTCCCTGCAGGCCCCCGAGCTGGGGCTGCCGCTCTGCAGAGCGAGGGGCCACCCCTTTGGCCACAGGGTGACCCTGCACTGGCCATGCTGGTCAGGGTGCAGAGCAGACCCAGCCGGACGGGGTTCACTGCTGCTGAGCCCTTTTCCATCTTCCCTCATGGCTCAGTAGCCGAGGACGGGGCTGGGCAGGACCATGGGGTGTCTCTAATGGCACAAAGGGCAGTGGAGGGCTGCACTAGATCCAGCCCTTGGGCTTTGCAAGAGGGTGTCCTGAAACACTCTCCAGTCTTATGTCGCTTTGCCTGCTCTCTCCTCACAGCCTCTTCTGGCATTGCAGGGCTCTCGGTAGCCCTCGGTCCCTAACAGATCATAGAATAGTTTGGGTTGGAAGGGACCTTTTCAAGGTCATCTAGTCCAACCCCCTGCCATGAGCAGGGACATCCTCAAGTAGATGAGGATGCCCCGAGCCCCGTCCAGCCTGACCTTGGATGTTTCCAGGGATGGGGCTTCTCCCACCTCTCTGGGCAACCTGTGCCAGTGCTTCCTTATATCTAGTCTAAATCTCCCCTCCTTTAGTTTAAAACCATTACCCCTTCTTCAGGTCACAACTGGCCTTGCTAAAAAGTTTATCCCCATTTTTCCTACAAGCCCCCTTTAAGTACTGAAAGGCCGCAATAAGGTCTCCCTGGAGCCTTCTCTTCTCCAGGCTGAACAGGCCCAACTCTCTCAGCCTGTCCCCATAGCAGAGGTGCTTCAGCCCTCGAATCATCTCCGTGGCCTCCTCTGGCCCCGCTCCAGCAGGTCCGTGTTCTTCTTGTGTTGGGGGCTCCAGAGCTGGATGCAATACTCCAGGTGGGGTCTCACCAGAGCGGAGCAGTGCAGGAGAATCCCCTCCCTCAACCTGCTGGCCACACTTCTTTTGATGCAGCCCAGGACACGGTTGGCTTTCTGGACTGCGAGTGCACATTGCTGGCTCATGTCCAGCTTTTCATCCACCAGCACCCCCAGGTCCTTCTCGGCAGAGCTGCTCTCGATCCCATCATCCCCCAGCCTGTATTGATATTGATCACCCTGGGACTCTGAGATTGTCCCCTGCATCCATGGAGAACCCCAGAACAGCAAGAGGCCCTCTCAGGAAGCAGCTGCGGGGGGCATCCCTGGCACCAGCTTTGGAAGAGGCACCCACCCAGCCTCCTGGCCCTGCCCTGAGGAGCCCCTTTGGGGACAGTGGTGCCAGCAGGGAGCCCAGCTCTGACACAGGGCTTCACATGGCCTGCTCCTGCCCACAGCCACAGGGATGCCACTGGAGAGACCACAGGACTGTCACGAGTTGCCCGAGACCTTAGGGGTAACACAACTAGAAAGGAAACAGCGCACAGTATGGAAATGAAGAGACCGGCGCTGAAAAGACCAGGGCCTGCTGCTGTCCTTGGCCATGGCTCCAGGGAAGCAGCAGCCCTGACTCGCAGGCGGCAAAGAGGGAGTGCTCGCCGAGGCAGCGAGGGGCAGCCCCGAGGAACACCAGGGCTGCTCCTCCACGGGGCAGCTGGGCATTTGCCTCCCCAACCCCTCCTGCATGCAGGGGCTGCTCCCCCAGCTCCAGAGGAGATGTGAAGAGATGGGAGCGGAGACAAAGATTTTTCTGCTGGTTTCTTTATTGAGTTGATGTAAACAGGGAGCCTGGATCCATATGTACCTGAGGTCTGCGGTTAAAGAAAAAACAGCAAGGAGGCATAGAATGATATTATCATAGGTATAAACCAAAACCAAACCCAATAAGTCACAAAGAAAAGACACATATGAATAAAAGTTAGTCTTGACTTTTCCTGAGATACAGTGGGGGCCCTAGTGGGATAACGGGCACCTTATTAATCTGAAGTAGCACGTATCCCAATAGTTTCCACATTGCGTCCTTGACTTCCTTGTTCCTCAGGCTGTAGATGAGGGGGTTCAGTGCTGGAGGCACCACCAAGTACAGAACTGCCACCATCACATCTAGGAATGGGGAAGAAATGGAGGGAGGCTTCAGGTGAGCAAATAAGCCATTGCTGACAAACAGGGAGACCACAGCCAGGTGAGGGAGGCACGTGGAAAAGGCTTTGTGGCGTCCCTGCTCAGAGGGGATCCTCAACGCGGTAGTGAAGATCTGCACATAGGACACCACAATGAAAACAAAACATCCAAAAACTAAAAAACAACTTAATATAAGAAGCCCAACCTCCCTGAGGTAGGTGTCTGAGCAGGAGAGCTTGAGGATCTGGGGGATTTCACAGAAGAACTGGTCCAGGGCATTGCCCTGGCAGAGGGGTAGTGAAAATGTATTGGCCGTGTGCAGCGCAGCATTGAGAAACCCACTGCCCCAGGCAGCTGCTGCCATGTGGACACAAGCTCTGCTGCCCAGGAGGGTCCCGTAGTGCAGGGGTTGGCAGATGGCAACGTAGCGGTCGTAGGACATGACAGTGAGGAGAGAAAACTCTGCTGAAATGAAAAAGGCAAATAGAAAGACCTGTGCAGCACATCCTGCATAGGAGATGGCCCTGATGTCCCAGAGGGAAATGGCCATGGCTTTAGGGACAGTGGTGGAGATGCAGCCCAGGTCAGTGAGGGAGAGGTTGAGGAGGAAGAAGTACATGGGGGTGTGGAGGCGGTGGTCGCAGGCTATGGTGGTGATGATGAGGCCGTTGCCCAGGAGGGCAGCCAGGTAGATGCCCAGGAAGAGCCAGAAGGTCAAAAGCTGCAGCTCCCGTGTGTCTGAGAATGCCAGGAGGAGGAACTGGGTGGTGGAGCTGCTGTTGGACATGTGCTGCCTCTGGGCATTGGCACTATCCAAGGAGGAAAAGACAGTGGTAAGTTACAGAAGGTGAAAGAAAAAGAAAAAAAGCTGTTTATCATAGACCCTCCCCTGCTGTGCACGCCCTTGACATTCTCCAGACTGTCCTTCAGCTCCATGGCTGGACTCTGGCTGGTGCTGGCCGAGTGTGCCGTGAGGAGCAGGGCCTCTGCCCACTGGCTGCCGAGGAGTCAGCCCTGCTCTGCAGCAGTGAGATGTGGGAACGGTGGGGGCGGAGCCAGTGCTGGTGTTGGACTCATGAAGCTGCTCCTAACGCTGAAGGGCCTGTCAGCATCTGCACTCCCAGTGCTAAGGAATGAGATGGACAAAAGACAGTTTGAGAGTTTGGGTTTTTTTTAGACCACCCCCCTCTTCCATTTCCCCTGAGGAGTGCTCTTGGATCTCAGAAATCCTCAACATTTCTGCTGCACTCTGGGAAAACAGTGTGAGTCCTGTGAGGCAAGAAGAATGCCTATGGCTCAGTGCAGAGTGAGGGCAGCTGGCCTGTCCCTCCATCTTGTCCCCAGCTGCCCTGGGCTTGCACCCTGAAAAGCCACCAGACACTGCTGAGAGCAGAGGCATCCACTGCAGACCGCTAAACGTCTTCCCTTTCTCAAGGTCTCAGCACCCCACTTCCAGCCAAGGAGACATGTGCCTCATGTCACCAACCCAACAGCATTTCCTCACTCATAGCATCTCTGCACTTCTTCATGGGATTTTCAGATAACACAAAGCTGCTATGGGACAGGTTTGCATCCATGAAGGCAGCTCACAGCTTGGAAGGACACCTCAAGGAGATAGCCAAGTGCCCTAATGATGGCATCTGATTAACGAAAAACCAGCTCATACCCCAGCCCCACAGGCTGCATTGCCCACAGCCCCATGGAACACACCTGCAGGAAAGGACCCACAACATCAGCCTGTGACTCTGCAGCTCAAACTCCCATCCCCAGAGAGCCTGACAGCAAGGAGGAAATAACAATAACAATAACACAGACCAGTGGAGACAGAAGGCAAATACCAGCGAGGGTGGGGCTGGGAGAGGCCAGGGCAGAGGCAGCCGGGCACTCGGGACAGCATTCCCCTTACCCAGCTGGGCACGCCCCCTCCCACACACCAACATTGCTGGGCAGCTGCTCTCAGCCCCTGTGCTCTGCAGAGGGAACGGGGCCCGTGGCTGGAGAGCTGCCCCACGGCTCTGCTGGAGCTCTGGCCGCAGAGGAGGTGGTTCACGCCTTGGAGCCCACGGCCCCTGAGGGCAGAGGCTTTGCTGGGGGGGAGAGGAGGCGAGGGGGCTTGCTCAGAGGAAGGGGTCGGAATTGGAGGGGATGATAGGGAGTTTTCTGAACTCTCCCTCCCACAACATTTTAGGTTTTCATTTCCTCTCATTCCCTGGTCACTCCCCTGCTGCCAGGAGATTTTTTTCCTGGGAGGTGTTTCCCTGTGCCAGGTCTTTCCCCTGTCGGTGCTCAGAGACCCCATGGCAACCTCTGTGCACTGACCCCGGCCCTACAGAAACCTGCCTGTTTGCAGGGCCCTGGCTGGGCACATGTCCCTGTGTGCAGGTGGAAAAGGGCAGGTCACAAACACCCTGATGGGTCCAGCAAAGGTGATGCTGGTGCTGTCCGCAGGCAGACGAGTGGCTGAAGGCACTTTCGGAGGCTACTAGCAGACCTACTGATAGCTCAGACTTACAGTTCAGGAGTCTCAGTGACTGGTTCAAGCATGAGAGCTCCTTTTCCATTTCTCCCCCCAAATTCCCCAAGAGAAGGAAACTGAAAACACAGACTCAGAAAAGCTCCTTATCTTTATAGTAATCACTGCCTAGAGCTTCCCCTTGAAAAGTGCCCTCGGAACTGTCCTGGGGTGATCTGGAGCTGTGAGCAGCCCTGACCCACGCAGCACCCCCTTGACAGCAGAAGGACCTTCTCCTGCCAGGAGTTGCTTCTTCCACCCCCTGCTTCTCCCTGCACTGCCATGGGGAGCTCCCCGGGCAGGCTGAGTGCTGACCCTGGCAGGAGACAAAGTCCCTGCCCTGGCACACAGCCCCCTTGGGCACAGGGACCTGCTCACTCCTGGCTGCACACCCGGCTTCACACCCTGCAGCCATTCCCAGGTGAAGGCAGCCGACATGCCCTGTCCCTCTGACACGGCAACAGGGAAGCCCTGCTCCAAAGCACGTCCTTTCTCTCTGCACTGGAGAAACTGTGAGAGTCCTCCTGACAGATCCATAGGCTCTGGGAGGTGCCAGCTTTAGGAGATCTTTCCAGGAACCGCAGCTGCATTGCCCTGCAGCCAGAGACTTACCCTGTTAAGGGCTGTGAAGATTTTTCTCCAAGTGAGCTCTCCTCTGTCCTCCCACCCGAGGCTGCCTTTAAGCTCTCTCTGCCTCGCTCCTCTGCCCTCGGGGCCTGCAGGCAGTGCCCTCAGCCCTGCTGCGCTTTGCAGAGGAGCTGCTCCTGGGCAGAGCTGTCTCTCGGCAGCGCTGCCCGCTTGCCAGCAGCTCCCTCCGTCCCAGGAGCCCGGCCCAGCTCAGCAGCAGAGGCCCAGCCCAAGGCAGCACTTTCTCTGCCCCCT
Source organism: Phoenicopterus ruber ruber (assembly GCA_009819775.1). Classification (NCBI taxonomy): domain Eukaryota; kingdom Metazoa; phylum Chordata; class Aves; order Phoenicopteriformes; family Phoenicopteridae; genus Phoenicopterus; species Phoenicopterus ruber. Next base: position 746,268 of record WNMK01000047.1, on the reverse strand, counting down.
CGGGGCTCCCTCCAGGTGTCCCTGGGGCTCCAGGGGAACCTGCTGGGAAACAGCCTGAAGCAATCCCTGATGTTCCCTCCCTCAGCTGGGCAGAGACACTTCTTTCCAGCAGTGGCAGTGCCCCATCAGAAATAGAGCTGGGCATGAGAATCACTTTTTTGGTCCCATATTAAGGCAGGACACCAGGAAGGTGACAGGGAAGGATCTAACTTTTCCAGGCTGGGGGGATGTCTTCAGTTGCATGAATTTAGGCATTTCATTCTGGGTGCGTAGTGCAGGGGCTAGAAAGATGTTCAGGTCTCTTTTGTCCATGCCATGTCTCTGCTCTGAAGCAAAGCCTTTGCACACACGGGGTCTTGGACACTTGGTACCGGGTTTCCGTAAGGCAAGGCTGAGCTTGCCTGGTTCCACAGCTGGGGTGCTTCAGCCCAAATGTGCAGCAGTGCCCTCAGCCAGGATGGGCTGGAGCTGTTACTGTTGGGGACAGAGCTGTGGAGGGGATGGAATCAACTGCCCAGGCGTGGTGGCCGAGCTCACTACAGCTGGTGTTCAAGGACAGCAACCTCCAAGCACAACAATGGTCCAGATCGAAGTTCGGACTATTCAAGGGCACCATAATGAAGGGCACCATGAGGACATGGACCTCAGTTCCGCTGGGGGTCCCAGCTCCAGCAAAGCCCTCAGCCAGCCCCACCACAGGCTGGCCTACCCTGTCCCATGTCTCTGCCTGTTTCCCTGCAGATTTTAACCACCACCCCTTTTTCCCAAACTCACTCTGACCCAGGGATCTCCCAGGCTTTACTGATGTCTCTCTCTCCTCACTGGCTGTTGCTTCAAGCACAAAGCCGTCCTTTCCAGAGGTTTTGCCGATGGCTGTGAGTTCCCCATAACCTGTGAAGCTTCTTCCAAAGCCTAATGCTCCTCAATCGCCAAAGATGCTCCAGTCCCTAGACTCCCTTGAATCCTCCATTTCGCTCCATATCCCAGCACTGAACTGCACGTCCTGCTGCTTCTGCTGCCTCAAAATAAAAACTGAACCTATTTCACTTCAGCATGAGACCTCTCCCTCTCCCCTGTTTCAGGTCGTCTTCTGCCTTTAACACACTCACTGTTACACTTCACTGTGTAGTTCAACAATGATTTGACAATGATTTAGATGATCATTTCCAACGAAATTTAGACAGTGATTAGGTGATGATTTTGACAGCAGTCAAACACTCTGCTACTTACTGCACTTCTAACAATTAAGCTATAGTTGGATATATCAATAAATGTCACTAGCATACAATATACTTTTAGGCCTCATGTAAAATGTCACTGACCTCATTACAGATGTCAGATACCGGGTAAGAGGTGTCTCAGCCTCGAGGAGTAACCTTGAGAAATGTCCCTGCTCAAGGGGAAATCACCGCCATGCAACCTGCTGCCATACAGGAGAGCTCAATGGGCTCTGGGGGCTAAAGATATTTCAGACAGAAATTGATTGACTCGTAGTCAAAGCCCCCTTTGGTGTATGTGCAGGAGTACAGCTGTAGCAGTTTTAGCTTTGCCTAGTCCCAGCTCAGCCTGGGCCTGTCAGCTCCTGGTAAGGCATGGCCAAGACTCCTTAGTCCCTGAGAAGATACGGCCCAGCCCAACTCTCACGCTTTGCACAGCAGAGCTGATTTCAGCCAGGGCTACTTGTCAGCGAGGCCTGAACCAAAGTACTGTTCACTCGGTCAGAGTTGGGGCATCCGTCACAGTGTCCTGAACCACTCTCTAGTCTTACGTTCCTTTGCCTACTGGCTCCTCACAGCCTCTCCTGGCATTGCAGGGCCCTCGTTAGCCCACGGGCTCCTCACAGCCTCTCCTGGCATTGCAGGGCCCTCGTCAGCCCATGGGCTCCTCACGTTCACCTTTTCCTCTGGAAGAAGCCACCTTATGATATCACACATTTTATGAGGCACCGCTCACTGCCCGCCCAGGCTCACATGCTGTCCCTGAAGTTTCCCTGACATCTCCTGGCAGGTCCTGATTTCTCTCCAGGATGGCAGCTGCCGTCATCCCCACCGCAGGTGTGACACTGCCAGGCAGATAAGTCCAAGACCAGTTGCTGTCTCCTTGGGACACGTGCCACCAAGACGGGAGCTCTCCCTCCAACTCTGGGTCCCTAACAGATCACCCTGGGACTCTGAGTTTGTCTGAGTCTCCCAGAACCTGTGGAGAAGCCCAGAACAGCAAGAGGCCGGTTTTGGGAGCTGCTCCTTGGCTGGTTTCCTGACACCAGCTGTGGAAGTGCCTGAGCAGTCACTCAGCCCCTCCCAGTGCCCGCCCTTCCATGAGGTGATCTTTCCTCTGCTTGGCTGCCTGGGATTTCCCCTTGCTCCTCCCATCCAATGATGGGTCAGACAGTTTATCAATCATCCCTGTGCTGCTCCCCCACCAGGTGTGATTGGTGGAGCCAGCATGCCCCGCCCCTGCACAGTGCCCAGTTTTCCCGACTTGCCACCTTTCCTGCAGGCCTCGAAGCTTGATTGGCTGGTTACATATCAATCACGTGCCTTCTCCCAGTCCAAACTGGACCCCTTTACTCCCTCCCAGTCCAGGCCGGGTCCCCTCCCATTCCAAACTGGACCCCATTAACCCCTCCCAGTCAAATCTGGACCCCATTAACCCCTCCCAGTCCAGACTGGGCCCACTCTCAGTTCAATCTGGACCCCATTAACCCCTCCCAGTATGGACTGGACCTTCTCCCAGTACAAACTGGACCCCATTAACCCCTCGTAGCCCAGACTGGGCCCCCTCCCAGTCCAAACTGGACCCCACTAACCCCTCGCAGTACAGATTGGGCCCCCTCCCCATACAAACTGGACCCCATTAACCCCTCCCAGTCCAGGCTGGGCCCTGTACCAGTCCAAAGTGCACCCCATTAACCACTCCTAGTCCAGACTGGGCCCCCTCCCAGTCCAAACTGGGCCTCATTAATCCCTCCCAGTCCAGACTGGGCCCTTCATTCCCAGCTCTGGACGTGCCCCAGCCCCTCCGTGGCTGAGGCTCCAGGGGCCCAGAGCTGAACACAGGGCTGAGGCGCGTGATTGATAGGTAACAAGCCAATCAAGCTTCGAGTTGCAGGGACGGGGAAGAGTCGAAAGAGCTGGGTGACACGCAGAGGCGGGGCTTGCTGGCTCCACCAATCACGCCTGGCTCCACGGGGAGGACGGGCTCCCTGTCTGCTCCCAGGGTAGCCTGGCGCAGCCTGGAATTGATACGGTTGGACCTTTCTCTTTCTGGCCATTCCAGTTCCTGAAACAGCTGCTGGCGTCATTCGTTCGGTTTTGGATCCCGATCGTTCAGCTCAGCCACCTGGGCTCCAAACAGTTGCAGGGTTTCCCTGTGTTCCCTGCGCACGTCTGGCCAAGCCCTCTGCAAACACTCGACTTCCTCTGCTTCCTGCTGGAGCGCTGACTTTGTCTCCTCACGGTCCCCCTGCAGCTGGTGGCTTCTTTCTGCCTTTGTCCTCAGGGCTTTCGGCCCGTGCTCTGCCTCTTCCGCCTGGGTTTTCAGGAAGACGTTTGTTCGGATGGCAGAATCTCGCTCCTCTGCCGCTCGCCTTAGTTGCCCTTTCTGCCAAACCCCTCGGCCCACGGAGGCGAGCATTTTTTCCAGCCAGTTGAGTGTTTTCATTTGTCATCTCCGTAAGCTGCACCTGTAACTCCTCACAAGGTCGGCAGTGGCTGCTCACATGGCAGGAGCCCTCTTCACCTGCAGCCACTTGGGCCCAAAGCTCCTCAGCCACCTTCTGTGAGAAGTCATCCCACTCATCCTGTGCCAGCAAAGCTCCGGCAGGCTCTCCCACTTCTCCAGCCCTCTGCTGAGGACCCGATGCCATGCACAGTTCCTCAGTGGGGCTTTGGGTGGGCAGTGGCACTTGAGTATTGATCAGGCGATCCATGGTCTGCAGTTGCCTGGCTCTTTCTTGCAGCTGCTTGCTCATGAGAGCCAGCTGAGCAGTCTCCTGCTTGATCCTTTCCCACTCTTCCTGCACTTCAGAAGAGCTTGCCTTCCTCAGAGACACTGCATCACCTCTCGAGGTCCTTCAGGGCACTCTGGAGGCAGGCGTTCTGCTCCAGCAGCCTGCTGTGACAGCCACCAGGCAGACAGTCCTGCTGCTGCCCTACGGCCTGAACACCCACCTCTGCCACAGACTGCCCACTGCTGGTCCTTCCTTGTGGCGCAGAGTCCAAGCAGTGCGGTGCCAAGTTGTGCCCCACAGCCTCATGCAAATCCTCCACGCTGTTCCCTTCCTCCTGGAGGTGAGCATCTTTTAAGCTCTCATGGGTTTTCCACTGCCCTTCTCCATCGCGGGAGGAAGATGCCATGAGGCTCTCCAAAGAGCAGGGCTCGATGGCGCTGGTGCCCAGGAGGATCTGCAGGCAGGGCCAGCCCGTAGCCTTGGCCCTGGCCTCACTGCAGGAAGCGGGCTGCTCGCCCTCGAACTGCTCCAAGATGTACTTCAGGAAGAGTCTCCTCTGCAGCAGCAGTTTGTCTTGGAGGCAGAGGATGCAAGCAGCCTGCTCGCCATTGGTCTCCCAGCGCAGCTTGCTGAGGACATCCTGGAGCTTGCCGGGTACCTTGCTGCTCCTCCAGGCTCCTCTCACCAGCTCCTTGGCCAGCTGCTGCGGCAGGTCCTGTGCCTGATGGATGGCGTCACTGCGCTGCTGCTGCAGCACCTCCTGCACCTTGCGCAGCTCAGCCTCCTTCGAGGGCGGCAGCAGCTGGCAGAACTCCACCGCCCGCTGCCGCTGGTTCTGCTCCCGCAGCCGCTGGAGCTCCCGTGCCTGCTGCCGCTCCCATTTAGACTGTAGCCGTTCAGCCAGGAGCCAACAGTTCCATTCTGCTGCCTCCTTCAGCTCATGAGTTTCAGCGGCAAAGCAGCGGTACAGCTCTTGGGAGTGGAGTCACTCAGCCTCCAGCGCATCCTGCAGCCTCTCCAGCTGCTGCTTGTGCTCATCCTTCTGCTCTGGGCCCCGGCAGGGTGAGGGGCAGCTGCGCGCCACAGGCCCCCATCCTGGACCGTGCCGGCTCATGGCTGCACGGATGGCAACCAAACGCTGCCACCAACAGCCACCAACATCGCACATCACTCCCTCTCAGCAGCTGCTGCCTCCCTTGACCATTGTCGTGGTTTAGCCCCAGCCGGAGGCTGAACCACGCGGTCGCTCGCTCACCCCCCTCCCGGTGGGACGGGGAGAGAATTGGGACGAAGAAAAGCAAGAACTTGCGGGTTAACAACAACAACAGTTTAACCAAACAACAAAGGGAAAGAGAACAAACAAGCGAGAAACCCCAACAATAACAACAACAGCGAGTACTTAGCGGTGCTTCCCGGACAGGTCGCTCCCGCCCGCAGCCCAACGCCCAGCCCGCTCCGAGCAGCGATCCCCGCCCCGCCAGTCACCCCCCTCTAAATAGGGAGCGTGACGGTCACATGGTATAGAATAGACCCCGGACAGCTTCTGGTGAAAATTAACCCTATCCCAGCCGCAACCAGGACATTATCCACCCCTTATTCTATACCATATACATCACGCTCAGATACTACACTTTCCAATTAATCACCACCACTTTTCCTGATATATATATATAGATATACACACAGACATCATTCCCTTAGTCTATGGACCATCCCTTTGAAGTGTCCATTGAGTTCATTTAGTCCATGACTTTAGGCTCCATCTGTCAGAATAGTCTCTTGGGGCAGGAGAGACGATGTGGAGTTTGCTCAGTCGGTGAAACAGGGCTGGGTCTCGGTGTGGTGCGGCAGGTGACGCTGGACGCTGTGGGAGGATGGTGTGTAGTGTTGGATTGTTGCATCTGGAACTTGCAGTCACGGTATCTGGCTCGGCTGCTGCATCATGTCCACGGTCTGTGGGTTGAAGATGTCGATCTCTTGAGGAAGTTGATGGGCGCCAGTTGCTAAAGCCAGTTCTGCTTCCATTACTGCTGCACTTTGCTCAGTTTTATCAATAGTTCATTCATTGACTATTCTCACCCAAAATCAAATCCCCTCGAGGTACACATCGGACTTCCCCATCCTTTCGCATCACCCACCAAGTGCACCCAGGTCCTTGAGCAAAAACAATCCCACGGATGGGTTTGCCTTTGCCCGAGGCAGGAGTAACCCAGACTGTCTTCCCTAACATATTCTTCATGTGCACTACAGGAACTTTATCCCCTTCTACAGTATGTAAAGGCTTTGATTGGGCAGGACCAGCTCGATTGGTAGACCCTCTAGTGTTAACTAACCAGGTGGCTTTTGCTAAATGTGTATCCCAATGTTTGAAGGTCCCACCACCCATTGCTCTCAGTGTAGTTTTCAGTAGTCCATTGTATCGTTCAATTTTCCCAGAGGCTGGTGCATGATAGGGGATGTGATACACCCACTCAATGCCATGCTCTTTGGCCCAGGTGTCTATAAGGTTGTTTCGGAAATGAGTCCCATTGTCTGACTCAATCCTTTCTGGGGTGCCATGTCGCCATAAGATTTGCTTTTCAAGGCCCAGGATAGTGTTCCGGGCAGTGGCGTGGGACACAGGATATGTTTCCAGCCACCCGGTGGTTGCTTCCACCATTGTGAGGACATGGCGCTTGCCTTGGCGGGTCTGTGGGAGTGTGATATAATCAATCTGCCAGGCCTCCCCATATTTATATTTCAGCCATCGTCCTCCAAACCAAAGAGGCTTTGACCGCTTGGCTTGCTTGATTGCAGCACATGTTTCACACTCATGGACAACCTGTGCAATAGTGTCTATGGTCAAGTCCACCCCTCGGTCACGAGCCCATCTGTATGTTGCATCTCTTCCCTGATGGCCTGAGGTGTCATGGGCCCACCGAGCTAGGAACAATTCACCTTTATGTTGCCAGTCCAGATCTACCTGCGCCATTTCAATCCTAGCAGCCTGATCCACCTGCTGGTTGTTTTGATGTTCCTCAGTGGCCCGACTCTTAGGTACGTGGGCATCTACATGACATACTTTTAGAACCAGCTTCTCTAGCCGGGCAGCAATATCTTGCCACAATTTGGCAGCCCACATGGGTTTGCCTCTGCGCTGCCAGTTGCTCTGCTTCCATTGCTGTAACCACCCCCACAGAGCATTCGCCACCATCCAGGAGTCGGTATAGAGATAGAGCACTGGCCACTTCTCTCGCTCAGCAATATCTAAAGCCAGCTGGATGGCTTTTACCTCTGCAAACTGACTCGATTCACCTTGTCCTTCAGTGGCTTCTGCAACTCGTCGTGTGGGACTCCGCACGGCAGCTTTCCACCTTCGATGCTTTCCCACAATACGACAGGACCCATCAGTGAACAGGGCATATTCCTTCTCATTTTCTGGTAGTTCATTATATGGTGGGGCCTCTTCAGCACGTGTCACCTCTTCCTCTGTCGACATTCCAAAATCTTTCCCTTCTGGCCAGTCTGTGATCACTTCCAGAATTCCTGGGCGACTGGGGTTTCCTATTCGAGCTCGTTGTGTGATCAGTGCGACCCACTTGCTCCATGTAGCATCAGTTGCATGATGTGTAGAGGGGACTCTCCCTTTGAACATCCAGCCCAGCACCGGCAGTCGGGGTGCCAGGAGGAGCTGGGCTTCAGTACCAACCACCTCCGAAGCAGCTCGAACCCCTTCACATGCTGCCAAAATCTCTTTTTCAGTTGGAGTGTAGCGGGCCTCAGATCCTCTGTATCCCCGGCTCCAAAACCCCAGGGGTCGACCTCGAGTCTCCCCTGGTGCTTTCTGCCAGAGGCTCCAGGTAGGGCCGTTCTCCCCGGCTGCGGTGTAGAGCACATTTTTAACATCTTGCCCTGCCCGGACTGGCCCAAGGGCTACTGCATGAACTATCTCCTGTTTAATTTGTTCAAAGGCTTGTCGTTGCTCAGGGCCCCATGTGAAATCATTCTTCTTTCGGGTCACGTGATAGAGAGGGCTTACAATAAAACTGTAATTTGGAAGATGCATTCTCCAAAAACCCACAATGCCTAAGAAAGCTTGGGTCTCCTTTTTGTTAGCTGGTGGAGACATAGCTGCTATTTTGTTGATCACATCTGTTGGAATCTGACGACGTCCATCTTGCCATTTTATTCCTAGGAACTGGATCTCCTGTGCAGGTCCTTTGACCTTCCCTCGTTTTATGGCAAAGCCAGCTTTCAGAAGAATTTGAATTACTTTTTCCCCTTTCTCAAAAACCTCTTCTGCTGTGTTGCCCCACACAATGATGTCATCAATGTATTGTAGGTGTTCTGGAGCTCCACCCTTCTCCAGTGCAGTCTGGATCAGTCCATGGCAAATGGTAGGGCTGTGTTTCCACCCCTGGGGCAGTCGATTCCAGGTGTACTGGACACCCCTCCAAGTAAAAGCAAACTGTGGCCTGCACTCTGCTGCCAAAGGGATGGAGAAGAACGCATTGGCAATATCAATGGTAGCATACCACTTGGATGCCTTGGACTCCAGTTCATACTGAAGTTCTAGCATGTCCGGCACGGCAGCACTCAGTGGTGGCGTGACTTCTTTCAGGCCACGATAGTCCACTGTTAGTCTCCATTCCCCATTAGATTTCCGTACTGGCCATATAGGACTATGAAAAGGTGAATGCGTCTTACTGATGACTCCTTGGCTCTCCAGTTGATGAATCAGCTCACGGATGGGAGCCAGGGAGTCTCTGTTGGTGCGATATTGCCGCTGGTGCACCGTCCTGGTAGCAATTGGTACCTTCTGTTCTTCAGCTTGCAGCAATCCCACAACGCAGGGATCTTCTGAGAGGCCAGGCAGGGTAGATAGCTGTTTGGTCTTCTCTTCCACCAGGACGAGACCAGATTCCACAAACCCCATAATATGCCAACAATATTAGTAAGTAATACCAAGCAGTTCACACAAGGGTGAGTAAGGACCTCAGGAGCCTGTGTAATAAGCCTGTCCACATTAACCCTGGGTAGGGAGAGGGAGATGATGTATTCCCTCATCCTCTCCACCAGATAGCTCCCCCAGCACAGTGAGACCGTCAGTGCCAGAACAAACCACATTCGCATTAACATGTTGCCAAAAGTCAAGAGATAAACAACGCAGACAGCAAACTTTTTTTTTGACCCGTGCAGGAGCTTGTCACTTAGTAATTACTACAGTTAGAGCACACTTAATACAAAAGTGCTGTTGTCGTGCCCCACGTTGGGCGCCAAAAAGGACTGTCGTGGTTTAGCCCCAGCCGGAGGCTGAACCACGCGGTCGCTCGCTCACCCCCCTCCCGGTGGGACGGGGAGAGAATTGGGACGAAGAAAAGCAAGAACTCGCGGGTTAACAACAACAACAGTTTAACCAAACAACAAAGGGAAAGAGAACAAACAAGCGAGAAACCCCAACAATAACAACAACAGCGAGTACTTAGCGGTGCTTCCCGGACAGGTCGCTCCCGCCCGCAGCCCAACGCCCAGCCCGCTCCGAGCAGCGATCCCCGCCCCGCCAGTCACCCCCCTCTAAATAGGGAGCGTGACGGTCACATGGTATAGAATAGACCCCGGCCAGCTTCTGGTGAAAATTAACCCTATCCCAGCCGCAACCAGGACAACCATGCAGGAGCAGAGACAGTGTCTGCAATCGGCTGGGGTGGGCGAGTATGGCCTTATATACGTGCCCTGGCCCCAGCACACAAAGGAGGGGTGGGGCCGCATGGCCTTACAAGGTATGTCCTGGCCCCAGCACACAAAATTTGTGCCACCTGATGCCATCTCCTGTGAACGCGCAGTTGTGTTCATCGTCTTGTTGAGGCCTTGTGACTGGTCTGGCTGGGAACAGCTGGTCACGCTGCCCAGGTGCAGCTCCCCTGAGGTGATGCTCTCTCTGATTGGCTGCCTGGCCTGTCACTCTGCCCTGGTTTGGGGCCCGCCCTTCCCTGGGGTGATGCTCGCTCTCATTGGCCGCTAGGTGGTCAGGCTGCTGTGCTGCAGTGCCCGCCCTGCTCCTGTGGTGATGACCTCTGGTTGGTCGCCTGGTCTATCACTCTGACCCGGTTTGGGGCGTGCTCTTGCCTGAGGTGATGCTCTCTCTGATTGGCTGCCTGAGGGGTCACCCACCTGCTCCCAGTGCCCGCCCTTCCATGAGGTGATCTTTCCTCTGCTTGGCTGCCTGGGATTTCCCCTTGCTCCTCCCATCCAATGATGGGTCAGACAGTTTATCAATCATCCCTGTGCTGCTCCCCCACCAAGTATGATTGGTGGAGCCAGCATGCCCCGCCCCTGCATGGTGCCCAGTTTTCCCGACTTGCCACCTTTCCTGCAGGCCTCAAAGCTTGATTGGCTGGTTACATATCAATCACATGCCTTGCCCCGCCTCCTCAAATGTGATTGGCTGTCCTGGGTCCCCTGACTCCCCACAGACTTCTGGGCGGACGTTGCCAGGCGACCGGCTCCGCCTTCAGGGTTTATACCCTCAGATTGAAACTGTGGGCCCTAAGAAAAGGCTATGGGTCATAAAAGACAGGTTGGAACCCCAAAAATGAGGATTTTGGCCCTAAAACTGGGGCGTTGGGCACTCAAAGGCTGGGCTAGATGCTACAAATGATGCTTTGGACCCTGCAAAGGAGGGGAACCTATTGGTTCCTCTATGGCCCCCAGAAATGAAGCTTTGGTCCCTAAAATAGGGCTTTGGGCACTCCAGTGGAGGCTTCAAGCTGTAAACGAGGGGCTTGGACCCTCAAAATGAGAGTTTGGACCTTGAAAAAGAGGGTTTGGGCCACAGGCTGCCCTCGTGTTCTTCCCCTGTCCACCCCCCTACCTCCCCAGCTGAGGAGGTGGAAAATACACTTGGGGAAGGGCGAGGGGGATTTTTCAAGCATACCCGTTCAGGTCCCAGGCCTTCCATGGCTGTCTCTCAGCACCCGCTGAGGCACGAGCACCAGGCATTCTTCTTGCTCGGGAGCGAGCCAAAAACTCTGCAATCTCCATTCCCTCAAGATCGAGAGTGACAAACCCCAATCTTATGCCCTGCTGTGTCTACCTCATCACCGATGACACTTTGTGACATCAACGGCCCCCCCTTTGTGACACCCCATGGCGTGGTATATAGCCAGCGTGACCGTGGCCCTGCAGTGTCTGACAAGACACAGACAGCACAAGGCAGGAGCGTGGAGCTGGCGAGGAAACCCCCAAGCACAGCCCACGTGTCTCACCGCTGCCCCAAGTGGCCCCGCAGCACCGAAGCATTTCCCTTAATCTGCCCCCCTTTCCCACCACCACTTTCCTCCATTTCGCAGAATGGCGGAAAGACTCCCCAGCCCCCCCAGGGCAGCCTGGGAAGAGGTGAGGGCTCCCCAGGAGAGCAGCTCTCCACCAGAGCCCTATGAGGTGTCCACAGTCCAGCCGCTGCAGACTGGTGAGTGAGAGGCCCCCCGGGGCTGGGCAGGGTTGGGGCCAGTGAGCGCAAGCGTGACCGGCTCAATGCCGGGATCCCATTTCCTCGGCACGCTGGCAGCAGGGGTCCCATGGGCAGGGGGCACAGCGGTGCTTGAATACCAGGGCTACTTGGGGCTGGGAGCCGGCCCCAGCACAGCCTCCCTCCTCAGCTGTGCCGAGCTTAAAGCTCTTTTCACCCTTTGGGAAGCTTGTTGGCAAAGATGCTGTGTCCTACCAACGCTTCTGTTTGCCCCTCCATGTAGGCAAGACACTGCCAGAGGAGAATCCAGAGCATCCAGAGCTCCAACCAGATTCAGATTCTGAGAGCACCTGGTTGCTTTCTTCGCTTGACAGCAGCGACATGACTACGGTAATGAGCTTCCCCCTTGCTGGGACTCTTGTCCGTGGCATCGGCAGGAGGCTTGTGTGAGCAAAGGGACCCAGAATCAGTGGGGCTGGCATGGCCGCGCTGTGCCCCGGTGAGAGGGTTCCAGGTGTCCCTGAGCAGGGACTATGCGAGGGCAGCACTCCAGTGTCCCAGCTGCAGCTCCAGCTGCCACCAGCGAGCCACCAGTGCTGACAGCACTGCCGGGCATCTCTTGCAAGGGCTCTCGTGCTGCTCAGCCAAGCGGCACCATCAGGGTGCTCGGCATGACATGTCTTCCCTCCCTTCCTTCCTCCCGTAGGTGTTTGGAGAACACCTCCAGCCTTCTCAGATGACAGACGTTCTTCTCGTGGCCATCGAGGCCTTGACAGCAGATGACATCTGTGACAGGCAGATGGGCAGCAGCGTCCTGGACATGGCCGTGCGAGACCCTGCCTCCTGGCTGACGGATGTAAGTGCCCTGTGGCTGGACTGCCCTGCCCGTGAGCCCTGTCAGCCTTGTTCTTCCCTCCTTCCCTAACCCAGCTGTCTCGGGCACCTGAACCCATTTCAAGGCAGCAGAGAGGGACAGAAAAGGCAGCAGTTGCAGTGCCAGCAGCTGGGGAAATGGCTGCACTCCAATGGCAGCACCACCCTCACCTGTGTCCCCTCCAGGTGCCAAAGATCATGAGATACATCCACAAAAACGTGGAGTGCATCCGCACGGAGCCAGCCCGGTACAGCCTGGACTCACTCCTTCTCCTGCTGACCAAGTGGTGCCCCAGGGAAGCGGTCAGGAGCCTGCTAAAGATCTCTCCAGCATGTGACAGGTACTGGCCCAGACAGCCTTGAGGGCTTCTTCCCTGTGGGGAGAGGGGCCCAGAGACTCACTGAGCACCCTGGGTCTGCAGCGCTGCCCGGGCCATGTGGGAGGTGATGATCTCCGTGCCTTGGGCTTTGTGGAGCGTCTTGACGGAGCTGCTCAACGTGCTCCAGGACCAGCGGCTGCGCAAGGTGTTCAGCTGTGCCGCGGAGGACGCCTGCATCCTTCCCTTGTCTGTGAGTGACCATGCTCAGCTTCAGGGCTGTGCTTGCCTCCCCAGGAAAACAGGCACGGCCCCCTCCCCGCCTGCCTGCCTGCCTCTCACTGCTGTCTTCGTTTTAGCTGCTGGTCTGCGCCGACATTGAAACCGAGGAGTTTGCTGCCCTGTACAAAGCCCAGAGGTACCTGAGGCATCCAAGCCTGCTGATGCTCTCGCTGGTGCTCAGTGCCCTCATCACGCTTTCAAAGACACCTGAGACGGTGAGTGAGGCATCATCAAGTGGAGCCTCGTTGGCAGCCGGGGCCTGGGGCAGTGGGTAATGTGGAGGCTTGGCCTTTGCTGGGAGTCAGAACGTGGGGTGACAGCTCCAGTCACCCTCCCTGCTCTGGAGGGGCCTGGTGGGTGCCTGGGGAGCCCTCCAGGCACAGAGGGTTACCGATCCATCTGCCCCTTCAGGCTGGTCGGAAAAGGGGGTGGCCGAGCTGGGGACACTGCTCTCCCTTCCCTTCCTCCTGCTCTCCCCGCATCCCCATCAGTGGCCACTGCCGGCCAGGAGGCTGCTGCAGTGACTCCTGTGCCGTCTGCTGGGAAGCCGGATGGGAGGCTGGTGCTCAGCGACCAGCGCAGGTTTGCCAGGGTGGTCTTTCACCACTTCACAATAAGGAAACTGTGTGTTTCACACAGGCAAGAAAAATACGGGTCCTGCTGCCAGACCTCATGGAGACCCTGCAGCATGCCAACACCGATGTCAAGATGAAGGCCCTGGTGTTCTTCAGGAACATGGTGGCTCACATGAAGAGGAAGGAGGCCAGCCTCATCGCTCTGCAGCTGGCGGAGAAGCTCCTGCCCCTCTTGGATGATGTAAGGCTGCCATGGGAGCCTGAGCTCTGCAGATGGGCCCTCTGCAACGACAGCTGCCCTTCGGCCCAGCCCTGTGGGCAGCACTCGGGCAGGGCTCCCCTCCTCGCTCCTCTTGCGTGGCCTTTCAGGGCTCTGGAGCCGTTCAGCCGCAGCTGCAGATCCGGCCCACAGCTCCTGTGTTCAGGATCCGACCCCGGAGCATCTCCCCTCGCATCAGCCACGCTAACGCCCTTGCTCACCGTGGGCAGGGAGCGGCTGTTGCTGAAGTCCCTCTGTCCTCCTCCCTCCCAGGAGTCCAGCCAGGTGCGGGAGCTCTCCATCAGCCTCTTCAAAGACGTGATGAAGATGGCAGTGGGGAGAAACAAGAAAAAGATGAAGAAGAAAGTGCAGAGGGTCCTGCTCCCGCTCTTCTTCCGTATGAACGACCAGATCGAGAGCGTGGCCAAGGTGCAGTGACATCGCGGGCAGAGCGTGCTGACACCACGGGGGTGGCCTGGGTGTAAGGGGCTGGGAGCAGCTCGGAGCCTGGCCAAGAGGAGGAGGATGCCAGGTCTCCCCCTGGGCTCTGGTGCCATCTCACAGCCTCTGCTTCTCTGCAGGCCTCTAGGGACACTCTCCTCGCTTGCGCAGAGTTCCTGGGGAGGAGGAAGCTCAGCTACCTGGCCGAGACATGTCAGACACATCTGATTGGAGAGTGCTTGGTGAGGACAAGCCCCATGGCCCAGGGCCGGGCTGGATGAGGGCTGCCCCACATGCCCATGGGCAGGGCTGTGCAGCTGTGCCTCGCCTGCCCTGCTCCAGCCCGGAGCCCACAGCCTGGAGCTGCATCCTGCTTCCCTGCCTTCAAGCACAGACCCCCCAAGGGCTCTTCTCCAGGCCCCTCTCCCCAACCTGCCCCAGGGTGCTACACAAGATCCTGGCCCATGTCAGCCCTGGCAGTGGGACAGAGGAGTCTGAGCACCCCCAGGCCCCCTGTGCCTGCAGCTCTCTGAACCTGAGCCCCACAGGGCTCCTGTCTGGGAGGGAAGGAGGGCACTGGTAGGAGGGACTGGTCCGGATGGCTGGGGAGGGTCTGTATCAGCCCCCTGCCCTTGTGCTCTCTCCAGCTACTGCACGACAGGAGCAGGGTGGAAGAATATATGTGCCAGAGCCTGCCGTACCTGAAGGACACTCAGGTCACCCTGCGAGAGGCGGCCGTCAGGTTCATCGGTGAGCCACAGCCCCCAGGGTCCCTCTTCCGGCAGCCTGGCCCCAGTCCCCACTGCTGTGCTGGCAGCGAGGGGCAGCCCCGCGGCTGCCAGAGCCCCGGCTGCCCCGAGGAGGGCCCGGCACGCAGGTGGGCTCGCCGGGAGCCTTGCTCAGTCCCACCGCCCTCGGGGACTGTCCTTCCCTGGGCTCAGCCCTGCTGAGGGGGAGGAGGGTGTGCAGCTGCGCTGGCAGGGCCGGGGGCTGTCCTGGTGGCAGCGTGCTGGGGAGCAGAGGTCTGACAGGAGCTCTGTGCCTAGGGCTTGCTGTGCAGCACGTGAGGAACCGGAGCTCGGAGAAGCTGTGGGATGTCTGCAACGGTGAGTAGGGGCAGTGCTGGGCTGGCCGGGGCTGGTGGGGCAGGGGACAGAGCCTGGGCAGGGTGTGCCATGCCTGGCCCTGCTCCAGGACAACGCTTCAGGGGCAGAGGAACCTCTCAGGGGCCCCTGGGGCATTCCTGAGCAGCAGCTTCCAGCCGGTCTGTCTGTCTCACCTGCTCCTCCTGGCCAGGCGAAGAGATGGTTGGGGCAGGCGTGGTCTGGAGGGGACTCCTGGGGGGCTCTGCAGGCAGTGGGGGTTCATGGCTGCTCTGCTTCCTTCTCTCACAGCCCTCCTGCCCTTGAGGAGAGACAGCGACCACTTGGTCAGCTCCCTGGCAGCTCAGACCATCTACATCCTGACAACAGAGACGGCGCCACCCCGATGGAGCCTGCGGTCGCTGTGCTGCTGGCCCTACTGAGCCTCTGAGAAATTAAATTCTCCCCTGGAAAATGGCTCTCTTTGAAAAGGCACGCGCGCTCTGCCAAGCTGGCAAGTCGTCATTTGTCCCGGCATCAAAATCCTCTCTTATCCTGGGGAGCTGTGCTGGTCTGGGCTGGGATAGAGTTAATTTTCTTCCCAGTAGCTGGTATGGGGCTGTGGTTTGGGTTTGTGCTGGAAACAGGGTTGATAACACAGGGATGGTTTTGTTACTGCTGAGCAGCACTTGCACAGAGTCAAGGCCTTTCCTGCTCCTCACTCCACCCCACCAGCGAGGAGGCTGGGGGGACACAAGGAGTTGGGAGGGGACGCAGCCGGGACAGCTGACCCCAACTCACCCAAGGGATATTCCATACCCTATGACATCACGCTCAGCAATAAAACTGGGGGGAGGTTGGCATCGGTCGGTTGGTGCTGAGCAATTGTTTTCATTTGCATCACTTGTCTGTCTTGGGTTTTATTTCTCTCTCTTTGTTATTTTCCTTTTCGTTACACTTTTTTAGTCTTTTTCTTTTATTTCAATTCTTAAACTTCTTGTCTCAACCCACGAGTTTTCTCACTTTTACCCTTCCGATTCTCTCCCCCCATCCAGCTGGGGGGAGTGAGCGAGTGGCTGTGTGGGGCTCAGTTACGGCTGGGGTTAAACCACAACCGTCCTTTCTCCACCCCTTATTCCATACCATTGACGTCAGGCGCATGTCCCCCACTATCCAGTGCATCCTCATGAACCACCGCTCACCTTCCCATCCTTTGGCACAATACACAGGCAGCATTCCCTTAGCCTGTGGTCCACCCCTGTCATTTCCACAATGCCCACAAAATGGCCGCTGAGTCCATTTGCTCCATGACTTTGGGCTCCATCTGGAATGGGGGTCGCTCAGGGCAGGAGAGGGGGTCTGTTGCCTGGAGTTATTGGGCAGCAAAGCCAGCTCAGGTCGGAACCAAGAGGCTCCCCTGGGTTTCAGGGTCCCAAGTCTCATTTTTAGCATCTAGCCCATCCTTTCAGTGCCCAAGGCCTCCTTTTTAGGGCCCAAATCCTCATTTTTAGGGTCCAAACCTGTCCTTTATGACCCATAGCCTTATTTTAGGGCCCGTCGTTTCATTTTTAGGGTGTAAACCCTCACTTTTAGGGCAGAAGGCCTCTTTTTAGGCTCCAAAGCTACACTTATAGTGTCCAAAGCCTCATTTTGCCTTTCCAAAGTCTTAGTTTTGCCTTCCAAAGCCTCATTTTTATAGTCCAAAGGCTTGACTTCAGTTTGCAAAGTCTGCTTCTTAGAGACCAAAGACACATTTTTACTTGCCAAAGCCTCATTTTCAGGCTCCAAAGCAGCATTTTTAGGATCCAGCCAGTCATTTTATGGTCCAAGCCATATTTTGAGTATCCAAACCCTCATTTTTACGGTCCAGAGCCCTCTTTTAGGGTCCAAAGCCTCCTCTTTAGGTCCCAAAGCCTCAGCCATAGAGTCCAAAGCTTTGATTCTAGGGTTGAAAGCCTCCTTTTTAGGGCCCAAAGCCTCCTTTTTAGGGTACAAACCATAATTTATAAGTTCCAAGCCCCCTTTTAAGGTCCAAAGACTCACCTTAAGGGACCAGATCATCATTTTTAAGCCCCAAAGTCTCATTTGGGAGGTCCAAAGCCTCATTTTTAGAGTCCAAAGCCTTACTTCTAGGGTCTAAAGGCTCATTTTCGGGCCCAAACCCTCGTTTTTAGCTTCCCAAGATGCCTTTTCAGGGACCAAAGCCTCATTTTTAATGACTCAGTCTGCAATTGTGAGTGCCCAAAGCCTTGTTTTGAGAGTCCAGAGACCCATTTTTAGGGTGCAAAGCCTTAGTGTTTGGTACTGAAGCATCATTTGAGGGCACAAACCCTCATTTCAGGATTCAAAACCTCTATATCATTTCCAAAGCCCCATTTTTAGGGCCCAAAGCCCCATTTTTAAAGCCCAAACCCTCCTTTTCAGAGCTCAGACTCTCATTTATAGGGTCCAAGCCCCTCTTCTACAGCTCAAAGCCTCCACTGGAGTGCCCAAAGCCCTATTTTAGGGACCAAAGCTTCATTTCTGGGGGCCATAGAGGAACCAATAGGTTCCCCTCCTTTGCAGGGTCCAAAGCGTCATTTGTAGCATCTAGCCCAGCCTTTGAGTGCCCAACGCCCCATTTTTAGGGCCTAAATCCTCATTTTTGGGGTTCCAACCTGTCTTTCATGACCCATAGCCTTTTCTTAGGGCCCACAGTTTCAATCTGAGGGTCTAAACCCTGAAGGCGGAGCCGGTCGCCTGGCAACGTCCGCCCAGAAGTCTGTGGGGAGTCAGGGGACCCAGGACAGCCAATCACATTTGAGGAGGCGGGGCAAGGCATGTGATTGATATGTAACCAGCCAATCAAGCTTTGAGGCCTGCAGGAAAGGTGGCAAGTCGGGAAAACTGGGCACCATGCAGGGGCGGGGCATGCTGGCTCCACCAATCATACTTGGTGGGGGAGCAGCACAGGGATGATTGATAAACTGTCTGACCCATCATTGGATGGGAGGAGCAAGGGGAAATCCCAGGCAGCCAAGCAGAGGAAAGATCACCTCATGGGAGGGCGGGCACTGGGAGCAGGTGGGTGACCCCTCAGGCAGCCAATCAGAGAGAGCATCACCTCAGGCAAGAGCACGCCCCAAACCGGGTCAGAGTGATAGACCAGGCGACCAACCAGAGGTCATCACCACAGGAGCAGGGCGGGCACTGCAGCACAGCAGCCTGACCACCTAGCGGCCAATGAGAGCGAGCATCACCCCAGGGAAGGGCGGGCCCCAAACCAGGGCAGAGTGACAGGCCAGGCAGCCAATCAGAGAGAGCATCACCTCAGGGGAGCTGCACCTGGGCAGCATGACCAGCTGTTCCCAGCCAGACCAGTCACAAGGCCTCAACAAGACGATGAACACAACTGCGCGTTCACAGGAGATGGCATCAGGTGGCACAAATTTTGTGTGCTGGGGCCAGGACATACCTTGTAAGGCCATGCGGCCCCACCCCTCCTTTGTGTGCTGGGGCCAGGGCACGTATATAAGGCCATACTCGCCCACCCCGGCTGATTGCAGACACTGTCTCTGCTCCTGCATGGTCAAGGGAGGCAGCAGCTGCTGAGAGGGAGTGATGTGCGATGTTGGTGGCTGTTGGTGGCAGCGTTTGGTTGCCATCCATGCAGCCATGAGCTGGCACGGTCCAGGATGGGGGCTCGTGGCGCGCAGCTGCCCCTCACCCTGCCGGGGCCCAGAGCAGAAGGATGAGCACAAGCAGCAGCTGGAGAGGCTGCGGGATGCGCTGGAGGCTGAGTGACTCCACTCCCAAGAGCTGTACCGCTGCTTTGCCGCTGAAACACATGAGCTGAAGGAGGCAGCAGAGTGGAACTGTTGGCCCTGGCTGAACGGCTACAGTCTAAATGGGAGCGGCAGCAGGCACGGGAGCTCCAGCGGCTGCGGGAGCAGAACCAGCGGCAGCGGGCGGTGGAGTTCTGCCAGCTGCTGTGCTCGAAGGAGGCTGAGCTGCGCGAGGTGCAGGAGGTGCTGCAGCAGCAGCGCAGTGACGCCATCCATCAGGCACAGGACCTGCAGCAGCAGCTGGCCAAGGAGCTGGTGAGAGAAGCCTGGAGGAGCAGCGCGGCCCGCGGCAAGCTCCGGGATGTCCTCAGGAAGCTGCGCTGGGAGGGGTTAATGGGGTCCAGTTTGGAATGGGAGGGGACCCGGCCTGGACTGGGAGGGAGTAAAGGGGTCCAGTTTGGACTGGGAGAAGGCACGTGATTGATATGTAACCAGCCAATCAAGCTTCGAGGCCTGCAGGAAAGGTGGCAAGTCGGGAAAACTGGGCACTGTGCAGGGGCGGGGCATGCTGGCTCCACCAATCACACCTGGTGGGGGAGCAGCACAGGGATGATTGATAAACTGTCTGACCCATCATTGGATGGGAGGAGCAAGGGGAAATCCCAGGCAGCCAAGCAGAGGAAAGATCACCTCATGGAAGGGCGGGCACTGGGAGGGGCTGAGTGACTGCTCAGGCACTTCCACAGCTGGTGTCAGGAAACCAGCCAAGGAGCAGCTCCCAAAACCGGCCTCTTGCTGTTCTGGGCTTCTCCACAGGTTCTGGGAGACTCAGACAAACTCAGAGTCCCAGGGTGATCTGTTAGGGACCCAGAGTTGGAGGGAGAGCTCCCGTCTTGGTGGCACGTGTCCCAAGGAGACAGCAACTGGTCTTGGACTTACCTGCCTGGCAGTGTCACACCTGCGGTGGGGATGACGGCAGCTGCCATCCTGGAGAGAAATCAGGACCTGCCAGGAGATGTCAGGGAAACTTCAGGGACAGCATGTGAGCCTGGGCGGGCAGTGAGCGGTGCCTCATAAAATGTGTGATATCATAAGGTGGCTTCTTCCAGAGGAAAAGGTGAACGTGAGGAGCCCATGGGCTGACGAGGGCCCTGCAATGCCAGGAGAGGCTGTGAGGAGCCCGTGGGCTAACGAGGGCCCTGCAATGCCAGGAGAGGCTGTGAGGAGCCAGTAGGCAAAGGAACGTAAGACTAGAGAGTGGTTCAGGACACTGTGACGGATGCCCCAACTCTGACCGAGTGAACAGTACTTTGGTTCAGGCCTCGCTGACAAGTAGCCCTGGCTGAAATCAGCTCTGCTGTGCAAAGCGTGAGAGCTGGGCTGGGCCGTATCTTCTCAGGGACTAAGGAGTCTTGGCCATGCCTTACCAGGAGCTGACAGGCCCAGGCTGAGCTGGGACTAGGCAAAGCTAAAACTGCTACAGCTGTACTCCTGCACATACACCAAAGGGGGCTTTGACTACGAGTCAATCAATTTCTGTCTGAAATATCTTTAGCCCCCAGAGCCCATTGAGCTCTCCTGTATGGCAGCAGGTTGCATGGCGGTGATTTCCCCTTGAGCAGGGACATTTCTCAAGGTTACTCCTCGAGGCTGAGACACCTCTTACCCGGTATCTGACATCTGTAACGAGGTCAGTGACATTTTACATGAGGCCTAAAAGTATATTGTATGCTAGTGACATTTATTGATATATCCAACTATAGCTTAATTGTTAGAAGTGCAGTAAGTAGCAGAGTGTTTGACTGCTGTCAAAATCATCACCTAATCACTGTCTAAATTTCGTTGGAAATGATCATCTAAATCATTGTCAAATCATTGTTGAACTACACAGTGAAGTGTAACAGTGAGTGTGTTAAAGGCAGAAGACGACCTGAAACAGGGGAGAGGGAGAGGTCTCATGCTGAAGTGAAATAGGTTCAGTTTTTATTTTGAGGCAGCAGAAGCAGCAGGACGTGCAGTTCAGTGCTGGGATATGGAGCGAAATGGAGGATTCAAGGGAGTCTAGGGACTGGAGCATCTTTGGCGATTGAGGAGCATTAGGCTTTGGAAGAAGCTTCACAGGTTATGGGGAACTCACAGCCATCGGCAAAACCTCTGGAAAGGACGGCTTTGTGCTTGAAGCAACAGCCAGTGAGGAGAGAGAGACATCAGTAAAGCCTGGGAGACCCTGGGTCAGAGTGAGTTTGGGAAAAAGGGGTGGTGGTTAAAATCTGCAGGGAAACAGGCACAGACATGGGACAGGGTAGGCCAGCCTGTGGTGGGGCTGGCTGAGGGCTTTGCTGGAGCTGGGACCCCCAGCGGAACTGAGGTCCATGTCCTCATGGTGCCCTTCATTATGGTGCCCTTGAATAGTCCGAACTTTGATCTGGACCATTGTTGTGCTTGGAGGTTGCTGTCCTTGAACACCAGCTGTAGTGAGCTCGGCCACCACGCCTGGGCAGTTGATTCCATCCCCTCCACAGCTCTGTCCCCAACAGTAACAGCTCCAGCCCATCCTGGCTGAGGGCACTGCTGCACATTTGGGCTGAAGCACCCCAGCTGTGGAACCAGGCAAGCTCAGCCTTGCCTTACGGAAACCCGGTACCAAGTGTCCAAGACCCCGTGTGTGCAAAGGCTTTGCTTCAGAGCAGAGACATGGCATGGACAAAAGAGACCTGAACATCTTTCTAGCCCCTGCACTACGCACCCAGAATGAAATGCCTAAATTCACGCAACTGAAGACATCCCCCCAGCCTGGAAAAGTTAGATCCTTCCCTGTCACCTTCCTGGTGTCCTGCCTTAATATGGGACCAAAAAAGTGATTCTCATGCCCAGCTCTATTTCTGATGGGGCACTGCCACTGCTGGAAAGAAGTGTCTCTGCCCAGCTGAGGGAGGGAACATCAGGGATTGCTTCAGGCTGTTTCCCAGCAGGTTCCCCTGGAGCCCCAGGGACACCTGGAGGGAGCCCCGAGGGGGCAGAGAAAGTGCTGCCTTGGGCTGGGCCTCTGCTGCTGAGCTGGGCCGGGCTCCTGGGACGGAGGGAGCTGATGGCAAGCGGGCAGCGCTGCAGAGAGACAGCTCTGCCCAGGAGCAGCTCCTCTGCAAAGCGCAGCAGGGCTGAGGGCACTGCCTGCAGGCCCCGAGGGCAGAGGAGCGAGGCAGAGAGAGCTTAAAGGCAGCCTCGGGTGGGAGGACAGAGGAGAGCTCACTTGGAGAAAAATCTTCACAGCCCTTAACAGGGTAAGTCTCTGGCTGCAGGGCAATGCAGCTGCGGTTCCTGGAAAGATCTCCTAAAGCTGGCACCTCCCAGAGCCTATGGATCTGTCAGGAGGACTCTCACAGTTTCTCCAGTGCAGAGAGAAAGGATGTGCTTTGGAGCAGGGCTTCCCTGCTGCCGTGTCAGAGGGACAGGGCATGTCGACTGCCTTCACCTGGGAATGGCTGCAGGGTGTGAAGCCGGGTGTGCAGCCAGGAGTGAGCAGGTCCCTGTGCCCAAGGGGGCTGTGTGCCAGGGCAGGGACTTTGTCTCCTGCCAGGGTCAGCACTCAGCCTGCCCGGGGAGCTCCCCATGGCAGTGCAGGGAGAAGCAGGGGGTGGAAGAAGCAACTCCTGGCAGGAGAAGGTCCTTCTGCTGTCAAGGGGGTGCTGCGTGGGTCAGGGCTGCTCACAGCTCCAGATCACCCCAGGACAGTTCCGAGGGCACTTTTCAAGGGGAAGCTCTAGGCAGTGATTACTATAAAGATAAGGAGCTTTTCTGAGTCTGTGTTTTCAGTTTCCTTCTCTTGGGGAATTTGGGGGGAGAAATGGAAAAGGAGCTCTCATGCTTGAACCAGTCACTGAGAGTCCTGAACTGTAAGTCTGAGCTATCAGTAGGTCTGCTAGTAGCCTCCGAAAGTGCCTTCAGCCACTCGTCTGCCTGCGGACAGCACCAGCATCACCTTTGCTGGACCCATCAGGGTGTTTGTGACCTGCCCTTTTCCACCTGCACACAGGGACATGTGCCCAGCCAGGGCCCTGCAAACAGGCAGGTTTCTGTAGGGCCGGGGTCAGTGCACAGAGGTTGCCATGGGGTCTCTGAGCACCGACAGGGGAAAGACCTGGCACAGGGAAACACCTCCCAGGAAAAAAATCTCCTGGCAGCAGGGGAGTGACCAGGGAATGAGAGGAAATGAAAACCTAAAATGTTGTGGGAGGGAGAGTTCAGAAAACTCCCTATCATCCCCTCCAATTCCGACCCCTTCCTCTGAGCAAGCCCCCTCGCCTCCTCTCCCCCCCAGCAAAGCCTCTGCCCTCAGGGGCCGTGGGCTCCAAGGCGTGAACCACCTCCTCTGCGGCCAGAGCTCCAGCAGAGCCGTGGGGCAGCTCTCCAGCCACGGGCCCCGTTCCCTCTGCAGAGCACAGGGGCTGAGAGCAGCTGCCCGGCAATGTTGGTGTGTGGGAGGGGGCGTGCCCAGCTGGGTAAGGGGAATGCTGTCCCGAGTGCCCGGCTGCCTCTGCCCTGGCCTCTCCCAGCCCCACCCTCACTGCTATTTGCCTTCTGTCTCCACTGGTCTGTGTTATTGTTATTGTTATTTCCTCCTTGCTGTCAGGCTCTCTGGGGATGGGAGTTTGAGCTGCAGAGTCACAGGCTGATGTTGTGGGTCCTTTCCTGCAGGTGTGTCCATGGGAACAAGTGTCCCAACTTTCCTCTCCCCTGTGGGGCTGTGGGCAATGCAGCCTGTGGGGCTGGGGCATGAGCTGAATCTCCGTGAATCAGATGCCATTGTTAGGGCACTTGGCTATCTCCTTGAGGTGTCCTTCCAAGCTGTGAGATTTCCTGAACTGAGGAAATGCTGTTGGGTTGGTGAAATGAGCCATATGTGTCCTTGGCTAGAAGTGGGGTGCTGAGACCTTGAGAAAGGGTGAGACATTTAGTGGTCTGCAGTGGATGCCTCTGCTCTCTGCAGTGTCTGGTGGGTTTTCAGAGTAACGTGGGAGTGCAATTGTCCTCCATCTCAGAAAATACAAGCCCAGGGCAGCTGGGAACAAGACGTAGGGACAGATCAGCTCCCCTCACGCTGCCATAGGCAAACCTCTTGCCTTGCAGGGCTCGTACTCGGAGTGTTCTCTCGGACTGCAGCAGAAACGCTGAGGGTTTCTGACATTCACAAGCTCTCCTCAGGAGAGATGGGAGGATGGAAAGGGCTAAGAAAAAACCTTCTCTCTCAAACTGCCTTTTGCCAACCTCATTCCTTAGCACTGGGAGTGCAGATGCTGACAAGCCCTTCTGCTTTAGCAGTGGTTTCATTGGACAAAGCCAAACACCAGCACTGGCTCTGCCCCCACCGTGCCCATGAACCCACTGCTGCAGAGCAGGGCTGACTCCTCGGCAGCCAGCGGGCAGAGGCCCTGCTCCTCATGGCACACTCGGCCAGCACCAACCAGAGTCCAGCCACGGAAAGTCTAGAAAGTGTCAAGGGTGTGCACAGCAGGGGAGGGTCTATGAGAAACAGCTTGGGTTTTTTTGATCTTCCCTAACTTATCACTGTCTTTTCCTCCTTGGATAGTGCCAATGCCCAGAGGGACTAACGGCAGCTCCATCACCCAGTTCCTCCTCCTGGCATTCTCAGACACGCGGGAGCTGCAGCTCTTGACCTTCTGGCTCTTCCTGGGCATCTACCTGGCTGCCCTCCTGGGCAACGGCCTCATCATCACCGCCATAGCCTGCGACCACCGCCTCCACACCCCCATGTACTTCTTCCTCCTCAACCTCTCCCTCACTGACCTGGGCTGCATCTCCACCACTGTCCCAACAGCCATGGCCAATTCCCTCTGGGACACCAGGACTATTTCCTATGCAGGCTGTGCTGCACAGGTCATTTTCTTTCTCCTTTTCTTGTCAGTAGAGTCTTCCCTTCTCACCATCATGGCCTACGACCGCTACGTTGCCATCTGCCAACCCCTGCACTACGGGACCCTCCTGGGCAGCAGAGCTTGTGTCCACATGGCAGCAGCTGCCTGGGGCAGTGGGTTTCTCTATGCTGTGCTGCTCACTGTCAATGCATTTTCACTGCCCCTCTGCCAAGGCAATGCCCTGGACCAGTTCTTCTGTGAAATCCCCCACATCCTCAAGCTCTCCTGCTCACACTCCTACCTCAGGGAAGTCGGGCTTCTTGTGGCTAGTGGCTGTTTAGTCTTTGGTTGTTTTGTTTTCATTGTGGTGTCCTATGTGCAGATCTTCAGGGCTGTGCTGAGGATCCCCTCTGAGCAGGGACGCCACAAAGCCTTTTCCACGTGCCTCCCTCACCTGGCCGTGGTCTCCTTGTTTTTCAGCACTGCCTTGTTTGCCCACTTGAAGCCCCCCTCCGCTTTCTCCTCACCGGCTCTCAATCTTGTGGTGTCGGTTTTGTACTCAGTGGTGCCTCCAGCATTGAACCCCATCATCTACAGCCTGAGGAACAGGGAGATCAAGGATGCCCTGAAGAAACTGATTCTACCAGTGACAGTTCAGCAGCAATGAGGTGCCCATCTCTCTTCAAAAGTGATCTCACAATTATCTCAGGCAACAGTTGTCTCTTGGTCATTGTATCAGTTGTAAACATGTCTGTACACAAATATTTGCTTTCGTCCCGCTTCTCCAGAGGATGAACCCAGTCCGTCTGACCCAGAGACCGTCTGTAAATGAGTCTCTCACCATGCTACAGTGACCTCCTTTGTGCCATCTCTGTCATAAAAGGGGATTTCTTCAGTGCCATGTCTGAAGCTTGGGCTTTTTTCCCCAAACTGGGGTGCAGAACACGCTCGGGGAATTGCAGGCTAAAAGGCCTTGCTGTTGTGCTTGGGGGCTGCATGGGCTCAGGGCATGAGGGCACGGGGTGTTGTGTAAGGGAATGAGGGCTGGACTGAGTCTGCACCTGGGAGCGCCCAGGGCCACTGGAGAGCCTGAGCGGTCAAGAGGCATCTGCTGGGGACTGTCTCCCCTGTGGAAGGGCTGCTGACAGACTCACGTCCTTCAGGGAGGTATCAGAGCCATCAGGAGAGCACAAGAGGTCTCCAGGGACACCATGTGCCTTGTGTTGGGTTCACATGGGATGGAGATCCACAATAATGTCAAAGCAAAAGATGGATAGGCTAATGAGGGCTAATCAGGACTCTGCAACTTCAGCAGAGGCAGTGGGGACACAGCAGGAATGGGGAAGGGAGACTGGAGCGTGATTCATGTCCCCTTCAATGAGAAGCCTTGGGCTGGATCCAGTGAGAACCCTGAACACTCCCTGAGACAGCTGGAATGCCCTTTGGTTGCCCACAGACCCATGGGAAGGGTCTGCTTCCCAGCCTGCCCAGCACAGCCAGTGCGGGGTCACCCCGTGGCCCAAGGGCTCTCCAACGCCCTTGCTCTGCAGAGCAGCACGGCCAGCTCAGGGCCTTGCAGGGAGCAAGGGGAGGGAACCGTGAACGGCTGGCCAAGCAAGCACGGACACGGTCAGCTGGAGAAAGACTCTCTGGGGAGCAGGGATGTCCCTGGAGAAGCACGGGGCACCACGTGTGTGTCAGAAACAAGATGGGAGAAGGAGAATCAGGTTTTTCTGTGCATCAGCTCGGGGCGGCTTCTGTGTGACCAGGGCACTGGGGGAGGCTGCCGAAGCAGGAAGGCTGGTAGGGACAGAGCACTGAGGGCTGTCAGGGGCCTGTGCCAGGGGTACATCTCCCCACCCCTGAATGAACTCTCCCCCTACAGCTCCTGTGCCATGGGGCCATGGGACCACATCTGGGGCAGCGGGGCTGGGCCAGTGACGGGACAGGGCGCTGGCAGTGGCCTCGAAGCAGCCGTTAAGGAGTGAAAGCAAGGCCAGGCCACAGAAAAGGCTTTGATCTTTATTGCCTGTGTTGCACACGTATGTTTTTAGAAAAGGCAAAGCTCACCTGGAGCTGATGGTTGCATGGGAAGTCAAGAGTCCCTCCCCTCTCCCCCCTCATTTTACTCATCCCCTGTATTTTTCTCTGTTGGGATGAGTGGTTCTGTGAAGTGCTTCTTACCCTCAAAATGGCTCCTGCCAGCTGCTGGCCAGTCAGGGTCCTGTAACAGAAGTGACCTCGCAATCAACACCCCAATTTGGGTCACCTTTGCCTGCTTCTCACCCTCTCTTCCTCTGAGTCATCATCTCCAATGGACTCCACATCCAGCATCCAGCCTCCTCCTCTTGACCACCATCTGTCTCTGCCCTACCTCCATGGGATGGCAGAGCTGTGGCAGGACAGGTCGGGTGGTGGGAGGGCAGCCATGGATGGGTATGGTTCCTCAGGAAGGCAGAGAGGGTGATGAGGAGGTGGAGGTGTGCTCTGTGCAAAGGGGAGGGTAGAGCGCACAGAGCCTTGCCTCAGAGGAAACCTTGTAGTCACTGGTCCTGGACTACAAGGGTGGTTTAACCACGGCAAAATCTGCTGGAAGGTCAGCAGGGCTGGAAAGAATCAGCCTGGGAGATTTCCAGAGGATGCTGAAGACAGGCTTTGGCACAGAAAGCTGATGAGCTGACTACGTTTGGACTCATACTCACAGCCAAGGTGGAACTGGATGGGGATCATAGAATCAGAGAATATCCTGAGCTGGAAGGGACCCGTGAGGATCATCGAGTCCAACTCCTGACTCCACACAGGGCAACCTAAAAGTTAAGGCATATAACTTAACCGGGGTCCAAAACTATCTATGCATATATACATAGGATATTTATATATTTTTTATTTTGTGATATGCACATAGAAAGAGTAATTCCTGCAGGGGATGAAAAAGGGAGTGTGACTAGATGGTCTATGGACTCCTCTAAGAAGTCACTGTAGCACAGATCGGATGAGATTTATGCCAAATTGGCCACCCACAAATAGAACATTTCACAGAATCACAGAATGGTGGGGGTTGGAAGGGACCTCTGGAGATCATCTAGTCCAACCCCCCTGCTAAAGCAGGTTCACCTAGAGCAGGTTGCACAGGACCGTGTCCAGGCAGGTTTTGAATACGTCCAGAGAAGGAGACTCCACACTCTCCCTGGGCAGCCTGTGCCAGGGCTCTGTCACCCTCACCGTAAAGAAGTTTTTCCTCATGTTCAGGCGGAACTTCTTGTGTTCCAGTTTGTGCCCATTGCCCCTTGTCCTGTCACCGGGCACCACTGAGAAGAGTCTGGCCCCATCCTCTTGACACCCAACCCTGAGATATCAATAAGCATTGATGAGGTCCCCTCCCAGTCTTCTCTTCCTCAGGCTGAACAACCCCAGCTCCCTCAGCCTTTCCGCAGAGGAGAGATGCTCCAGGCCCCTCAGCATCTCTGTACCCTCCACTGGGCTCTCTCCAGTAGCTCCTTGTCCTTCTTGAACTGGGGAGCCCAGAACTGGACACAGGACTCCAGATGGGGCCTCACTAGGACAGAGTACAGAGGGAGGAGAACCTCCCTCGACCTGCTGGCCACACTCTTCTTAATGCACCTCAAGATGCCACTGGCCTTCCTAGCCCAAGTGCACGTTGCTGGCTCATGGTGAATTTGTTGTCTACCAGGACTCCCAGGTCCTTCTCTTCAGAGCTGCTTGCCAGGAGGTCACCCCCAACCTGTACCGGTGCAGGGGGTTGTTCCTCCCCAGGTGCAGGACCCTGCACTTGCCCGTGTTGAACCTCATGAGGTTCCTCTCCGCCCAACGCTCCAGCCTGTCCAGGTCTTGCTGAACGGCAGCACAGCCTTCTGGGGTATCAGCCAGGCCTCCCAGTTTCATGTCATCAGCAAACTTGCTGAGGGTGCACTCTGTCCCTTAATCCAGGTCACTGATGAATAAATTGAACAAGACTGGCCCCAGTACCGACCCGTGGGGGACACCACTAGCCACAGGCCTCCAACTAGACTGCGCTGCTGATAAGAACCCTCTGAGCTCTGCCATTCAGCCAGTTCTCAACCCACCTCACCATCCGCTCGTCTAGCCCACACTTCCTGAACTCATCTGTGAGGATATTGTGGGAGACAGTGTCAAATGCCTTGCTGAAGTCCAGGTAGACAACATTCACCGCTCTCCCCTCATCCACCCCGCCAGTCGTACCATCATAGAAGGCTATCAGATTGGTCAAGCACAATTTCCCCGCAGTGATTCCATGCTGACCACTCCCGATCACCTTCTTTTCTTCTACATGCTTGGAGATGGCCTCCAGAACGAGCTGTTCCATCACCTTTCCAGGGATGGAGGTGAGGCTGACTGGCCTGTAGTTTCCCTGGTCCTCCTTCTTGCCCTTCTTGAAGACTGCAGTGACATTGGCTTTCCTCCAGTCCTCAGGCACCTTTCCTGTTCTCCATGATTTTTCAAAGATGATGGAGAGCAGCTTGGCAATGACCTCTGCCAGCTCCCTCAGTACACATGGGTGCATCCCATCAGGGCCCCTGGATTTGTGGGTGTCCAGTTTGCCCAACTGATCTCTAACCCGATCCTCCTCGACCAAAGGAGGGCCATCCTTTCTCCAGGCTTCCTCTCTTACCTCCAGGGTCTGGGATTCCTGGGGGCCAGCCTTAGCAGTAAAGACTGAAGCAAAGAAGGCATTCAGTAACTCTGCCTTCTCTGCATCCTTCGTCACCAGGGCACCCACCTCATTCAGCAGAGGGCCCATGTTTTCCCTAGTCTTCCATTTGTAACTGATGTATTTGAAAAAGCCCTTCTTATTGCCCTTGATGTCCCTTGCCAGATTAAATTCGAGGTGGACCTTAGCCTTCCTTGTAGCATCCCTGCATACCCGGACAGCATCCCTGTACTCCTCCCATGTGGCCTGTCCCTTTTTCCACATTCCATGGACTTCCTTCTTCCATTTGAGTTTTGCCAATAGTTCCTTGCTCATCCACGCAGGTCTCCTGCCTCCCTTACCCGATTTCTTACTCCTGGGGATGCACCGCTCTTGAGCTTGGAGGAAGTGATGCTTGAATAATGCCCAGCTTTCTTGGACCCCCCTACCTTCTAA
>WNMK01000047.1:490202-716178 GCA_009819775.1 Phoenicopterus ruber ruber | reverse complement strand
GCAAGACACTGCCAGAGGAGAATCCAGAGCATCCAGAGCTCCAACCAGATTCAGATTCTGAGAGCACTTGGTTGCTTTCTTCACTTGACAGCAGTGACATGACTACGGTAATGAGCTTCCCCCTTGCTGGGACTCTTGTCCGTGGCATCGGCAGGAGGCTTGTGTGAGCAATGGGACCCAGAATCAGTGGGGCTGGCATGGCCGCGCTGTGCCCCGGTGAGAGGGTTCCAGCTGTCCCTGAGCAGGGACTATGCGAGGGCAGCACTCCAGTGTCCCAGCTGCAGCTCCAGCTGCCACCAGCGAGCCACCAGTGCTGACAGCACTGCCGGGCATCTCTTGCAGGAGCTCTCGTGCTGCTCAGCCAAGCGGCACCATCAGGGTGCTCGGCATGACATGTCTTCCCTCCCTTCCTTCCTCCCGTAGGTGTTTGGAGAATACCTCCAGCCTTCTCAGATGACAGACGTTCTCCTCGTGGCCATCGAGGCCTTGACAGCAGATGACATCTGTGACAGGCAGATGGGCAGCAGCGTCCTGGACATGGCCGTGCGAGACCCTGCCTCCTGGCTGACGGATGTAAGTGCCCTGTGGCTGGACTGCCCTGCCCGTGAGCCCTGTCAGCCTTGTTCTTCCCTCCTTCCCTAACCCAGCTGTCTCGGGCACCTGAACCCATTTCAAGGCAGCAGAGAGGGATGGGAAGGGCAGCAGTTGCAGTGCCAGCAGCTGGGGAAATGGCTGCACTCCAATGGCAGCACCACCCTCACCTGTGTCCCCTCCAGGTGCCAAAGATCATGAGATACATCCACAAAAACATGGAGTGCATCTGCACGGAGCCAGCCCGGTACAGCCTGGACTCACTCCTTCTCCTGCTGACCAAGTGGTGCCCCAGGGAAGCGGTCAGGAGCCTGCTAAAGATCTCTCCAGCATGTGACAGGTACTGGCCCAGACAGCCTTGAGGGCTTCTTCCCTGTGGGGAGAGGGGCCCAGAGACTCACTGAGCACCCTGGGTCTGCAGCGCTGCCCAGGCCATGTGGGAGGTGATGATCTCCGTGCCTTGGGCTTTGTGGAGCGTCTTGACGGAGCTGCTCAACGTGCTCCAGGACCAGCGGCTGCGCAAGGTGTTCAGCTGTGCCGCGGAGGACGCCTGCATCCTTCCCTTGTCTGTGAGTGACCATGCTCAGCTTCAGGGCTGTGCCTGCCTCCCCAGGAAAACAGGCACGGCCCCCTCCCCGCCTGCCTGCCTGCCTCTCACTGCTGTCTTCGTTTTAGCTGCTGGTCTGCGCCGACATTGAAACCGAGGAGTTTGCTGCCCTGTACAAAGCCCAGAGGTACCTGAGGCATCCAAGCCTGCTGATGCTCTCGCTGGTGCTCAGTGCCCTCATCACGCTTTCAAAGACACCTGAGACGGTGAGTGAGGCATCATCAAGTGGAGCCTCGTTGGCAGCCGGGGCCTGGGGCAGTGGGTAATGTGGAGGCTTGGCCTTTGCTGGGAGTCAGAACGTGGGGTGACAGCTCCAGTCACCCTCCCTGCTCTGGAGGGGCCTGGTGGGTGCCTGGGGAGCCCTCCAGGCACAGAGGGTTACCGATCCATCTGCCCCTTCAGGCTGGTCGGAAAAGGGGGTGGCCGAGCTGGGGACACTGCTCTCCCTTCCCTTCCTCCTGCTCTCCCCGCATCCCCATCAGTGGCCACTGCCGGCCAGGAGGCTGCTGCAGTGACTCCTGTGCCGTCTGCTGGGAAGCCGGATGGGAGGCTGGTGCTCAGCGACCAGCGCAGGTTTGCCAGGGTGGTCTTTCACCACTTCACAATAAGGAAACTGTGTGTTTCACACAGGCAAGAAAAATACGGGTCCTGCTGCCAGACCTCATGGAGACCCTGCAGCATGCCAACACCGATGTCAAGATGAAGGCCCTGGTGTTCTTCAGGAACATGGTGGCTCACATGAAGAGGAAGGAGGCCAGCCTCATCGCTCTGCAGCTGGCGGAGAAGCTCCTGCCCCTCTTGGATGATGTAAGGCTGCCATGGGAGCCTGAGCTCTGCAGATGGGCCCTCTGCAACGACAGCTGCCCTTCGGCCCAGCCCTGTGGGCAGCACTTGGGCAGGGCTCCCCTCCTCGCTCCTCTTGCGTGGCCTTTCAGGGCTCTGGAGCCGTTCAGCCGCAGCTGCAGATCCGGCCCACAGCTCCTGTGTTCAGGATCCGACCCCGGAGCATCTCCCCTCGCATCAGCCACGCTAACGCCCTTGCTCATCGTGGGCAGGGAGCGGCTGTTGCTGAAGTCCCTCTGTCCTCCTCCCTCCCAGGAGTCCAGCCAGGTGCGGGAGCTCTCCATCAGCCTCTTCAAAGACGTGATGAAGATGGCAGTGGGGAGAAACAAGAAAAAGATGAAGAAGAAAGTGCAGAGGGTCCTGCTCCCGCTCTTCTTCCGTATGAGCGACCAGATCGAGAGCGTGGCCAAGGTGCAGTGACATCGCGGGCAGAGCGTGCTGACACCACGGGGGTGGCCTGGGTGTAAGGGGCTGGGAGCAGCTCGGAGCCTGGCCAAGAGGAGGAGGATGCCAGGTCTCCCCCTGGGCTCTGGTGCCATCTCACAGCCTCTGCTTCTCTGCAGGCCTCTAGGGACACTCTCCTCGCTTGCGCAGAGTTCCTGGGGAGGAGGAAGCTCAGCTACCTGGCCGAGACATGTCAGACACATCTGATTGGAGAGTGCTTGGTGAGGACAAGCCCCATGGCCCAGGGCCGGGCTGGATGAGGGCTGCCCCACATGCCCATGGGCAGGGCTGTGCAGCTGTGCCTCGCCTGCCCTGCTCCAGCCCGGAGCCCACAGCCTGGAGCTGCATCCTGCTTCCCTGCCTTCAAGCACAGACCCCCCAAGGGCTCTTCTCCAGGCCCCTCTCCCCAACCTGCCCCAGGGTGCTACACAAGATCCTGGCCCATGTCAGCCCTGGCAGTGGGACAGAGGAGTCTGAGCACCCCCAGGCCCCCTGTGCCTGCAGCTCTCTGAACCTGAGCCCCACAGGGCTCCTGTCTGGGAGGGAAGGAGGGCACTGGTAGGAGGGACTGGTCCGGATGGCTGGGGAGGGTCTGTATCAGCCCCCTGCCCTTGTGCTCTCTCCAGCTACTGCACGACAGGAGCAGGGTGGAAGAATATATGTGCCAGAGCCTGCCGTACCTGAAGGACACTCAGGTCACCCTGCGAGAGGCGGCCGTCAGGTTCATCGGTGAGCCACAGCCCCCAGGGTCCCTCTTCCGGCAGCCTGGCCCCAGTCCCCACTGCTGTGCTGGCAGCGAGGGGCAGCCCCGCGGCTGCCAGAGCCCCGGCTGCCCCGAGGAGGGCCCGGCACGCAGGTGGGCTCGCCGGGAGCCTTGCTCAGTCCCACCGCCCTCGGGGACTGTCCTTCCCTGGGCTCAGCCCTGCTGAGGGGGAGGAGGGTGTGCAGCTGCGCTGGCAGGGCCGGGGGCTGTCCTGCTGGCAGCGTGCTGGGGAGCAGAGGTCTGACAGGAGCTCTGTGCCTAGGGCTTGCTGTGCAGCACGTGAGGAACCGGAGCTCGGAGAAGCTGTGGGATGTCTGCAACGGTGAGTAGGGGCAGTGCTGGGCTGGCCGGGGCTGGTGGGGCAGGGGACAGAGCCTGGGCAGGGTGTGCCATGCCTGGCCCTGCTCCAGGACAACGCTTCAGGGGCAGAGGAACCTCTCAGGGGCCCCTGGGGCATTCCTGAGCAGCAGCTTCCAGCCGGTCTGTCTGTCTCACCTGCTCCTCCTGGCCAGGCGAAGAGATGGGTGGGGCAGGCGTGGTCTGGAGGGGACTCCTGGGGGTCTCTGCAGGCAGTGGGGGTTCATGGCTGCTCTGCTTCCTTCTCTCACAGCCCTCCTGCCCTTGAGGAGAGACAGCGACCACTTGGTCAGCTCCCTGGCAGCTCAGACCATCTACATCCTGACAACAGAGACGGCGCCACCCCGATGGAGCCTGCGGTCGCTGTGCTGCTGGCCCTACTGAGCCTCTGAGAAATTAAATTCTCCCCTGGAAAATGGCTCTCTTTGAAAAGGCACCCGCGCTCTGCCAAGCTGGCAAGTCGTCATTTGTCCCGGCATCAAAATCCTCTCTTATCCTGGGGAGCTGTGCTGGTCTGGGCTGGGATAGAGTTAATTTTCTTCCCAGTAGCTGGTATGGGGCTGTGGTTTGGGTTTGTGCTGGAAACAGGGTTGATAACACAGGGATGGTTTTGTTACTGCTGAGCAGCACTTGCACAGAGTCAAGGCCTTTCCTGCTCCTCACTCCACCCCACCAGCGAGGAGGCTGGGGGGACACAAGGAGTTGGGAGGGGACGCAGCCGGGACAGCTGACCCCAACTCACCCAAGGGATATTCCATACCCTATGACATCACGCTCAGCAATAAAACTGGGGGGAGGTTGGCATCGGTCGGTTGGTGCTGAGCAATTGTTTTCATTTGCATCACTTGTCTGTCTTGGGTTTTATTTCTCTCTCTTTGTTATTTTCCTTTTCGTTACACTTTTTAGTCTTTTTCTTTTATTTCAATTCTTAAACTTTTGTCTCAACCCACGAGTTTTCTCACTTTTACCCTTCCGATTCTCTCCCCCCATCCAGCTGGGGGGAGTGAGCGAGTGGCTGTGTGGGGCTCAGTTACGGCTGGGGTTAAACCACAACCGTCCTTTCTCCACCCCTTATTCCATACCATTGACGTCAGGCGCAGGTCCCCCACTATCCAGTGCATCCTCATGAACCACCGCTCACCTTCCCATCCTTTGGCACAATACACAGGCAGCATTCCCTTAGCCTGTGGTCCACCCCTGTCATTTCCACAATGCCCACAAAATGGCCGCTGAGTCCATTTGCTCCATGACTTTGGGCTCCATCTGGAATGGGGGTCGCTCAGGGCAGGAGAGGGGGTCTGTTGCCTGGAGTTATTGGGCAGCAAAGCCAGCTCAGGTCGGAACCAAGAGGCTCCCCTGGGTTTCAGGGTCCCAAGTCTCATTTTTAGCATCTAGCCCATCCTTTCAGTGCCCAAGGCCTCCTTTTTAGGGCCCAAATCCTCATTTTTAGGGTCCAAACCTGTCCTTTATGACCCATAGCCTTATTTTAGGGCCCGTCGTTTCATTTTTAGGGTGTAAACCCTCACTTTTAGGGCAGAAGGCCTCTTTTTAGGCTCCAAAGCTACACTTATAGTGTTCAAAGCCTCATTTTGCCTTTCCAAAGTCTTAGTTTTGCCTTCCAAAGCCTCATTTTTATAGTCCAAAGGCTTGACTTCAGTTTGCAAAGTCTGCTTCTTAGAGACCAAAGACACATTTTTACTTGCCAAAGCCTCATTTTCAGGCTCCAAAGCAGCATTTTTAGGATCCAGCCAGTCATTTTATGGTCCAAGCCATATTTTGAGTATCCAAACCCTCATTTTTTACGGTCCAGAGCCCTCTTTTAGGGTCCAAAGCCTCCTCTTTAGGTCCCAAAGCCTCAGCCATAGAGTCCAAAGCTTTGATTCTAGGGTTGAAAGCCTCCTTTTTAGGGCCCAAAGCCTCCTTTTTAGGGTACAAACCATAATTTATAAGTTCCAAGCCCCCTTTTAAGGTCCAAAGACTCACCTTAAGGGACCAGATCATCATTTTTAAGCCCCAAAGTCTCATTTTGGAGGTCCAAAGCCTCATTTTTAGAGTCCAAAGCCTTACTTCTAGGGTCTAAAGGCTCATTTTCGGGCCCAAACCCTCGTTTTTAGCTTCCCAAGATGCCTTTTCAGGGACCAAAGCCTCATTTTGAATGACTCAGTCTGCAATTGTGAGTGCCCAAAGCCTTGTTTTGAGAGTCCAGAGACCCATTTTTAGGGTGCAAAGCCTTAGTGTTTGGTACTGAAGCATCATTTGAGGGCACAAACCCTCATTTCAGGATTCAAAACCTCTATATCATTTCCAAAGCCCCATTTTTAGGGCCCAAAGCCCCATTTTTAAAGCCCAAACCCTCCTTTTCAGAGCTCAGACTCTCATTTATAGGGTCCAAGCCCCTCTTCTACAACTCAAAGCCTCCACTGGAGTGCCCAAAGCCCTATTTTAGGGACCAAAGCTTCATTTCTGGGGGCCATAGAGGAACCAATAGGTTCCCCTCCTTTGCAGGGTCCAAAGCGTCATTTGTAGCATCTAGCCCAGCCTTTGAGTGCCCAACGCCCCAGTTTTAGGGCCTAAATCCTCATTTTTGGGGTTCCAACCTGTCTTTCATGACCCATAGCCTTTTCTTAGGGCCCACAGTTTCAATCTGAGGGTCTAAACCCTGAAGGCGGAGCCGGTCGCCTGGCAACGTCCGCCCAGAAGTCTGTGGGGAGTCAGGGGACCCAGGACAGCCAATCACATTTGAGGAGGCGGGGCAAGGCATGTGATTGATATGTAACCAGCCAATCAAGCTTTGAGGCCTGCAGGAAAGGTGGCAAGTCGGGAAAACTGGGCACCATGCAGGGGCGGGGCATGCTGGCTCCACCAATCATACTTGGTGGGGGAGCAGCACAGGGATGATTGATAAACTGTCTGACCCATCATTGGATGGGAGGAGCAAGGGGAAATCCCAGGCAGCCAATCAGAGGAAAGATCACCTCATGGAAGGGCGGGCACTGGGAGCAGGTGGGTGACCCCTCAGGCAGCCAATCAGAGAGAGCATCACCTCAGGCAAGAGCACGCCCCAAACCGGGTCAGAGTGATAGACCAGGCGACCAACCAGAGGTCATCACCACAGGAGCAGGGCGGGCACTGCAGCACAGCAGCCTGACCACCTAGCGGCCAATGAGAGCGAGCATCACCCCAGGGAAGGGCGGGCCCCAAACCAGGGCAGAGTGACAGGCCAGGCAGCCAATCAGAGAGAGCATCAGCTCAGGGGAGCTGCACCTGGGCAGCATGACCAGCTGTTCCCAGCCAGACCAGTCACAAGGCCTCAACAAGACGATGAACACAACTGCGCGTTCACAGGAGATGGCATCAGGTGGCACAAATTTTGTGTGCTGGGGCCAGGACATACCTTGTAAGGCCATGCGGCCCCACCCCTCCTTTGTGTGCTGGGGCCAGGGCACGTATATAAGGCCATACTCGCCCACCCCGGCTGATTGCAGACACTGTCTCTGCTCCTGCATGGTCAAGGGAGGCAGCAGCTGCTGAGAGGGAGTGATGTGCGATGTTGGTGGCTGTTGGTGGCAGCGTTTGGTTGCCATCCATGCAGCCATGAGCTGGCACGGTCCAGGATGGGGGCTCGTGGCGCGCAGCTGCCCCTCACCCTGCCGGGGCCCAGAGCAGAAGGATGAGCACAAGCAGCAGCTGGAGAGGCTGCGGGATGCGCTGGAGGCTGAGTGACTCCACTCCCAAGAGCTGTACCGCTGCTTTGCCGCTGAAACACATGAGCTGAAGGAGGCAGCAGAGTGGAACTGTTGGCCCTGGCTGAACGGCTACAGTCTAAATGGGAGCGGCAGCAGGCACGGGAGCTCCAGCGGCTGCGGGAGCAGAACCAGCGGCAGCGGGCGGTGGAGTTCTGCCAGCTGCTGTGCTCGAAGGAGGCTGAGCTGCGCGAGGTGCAGGAGGTGCTGCAGCAGCAGCGCAGTGACGCCATCCATCAGGCACAGGACCTGCAGCAGCAGCTGGCCAAGGAGCTGGTGAGAGAAGCCTGGAGGAGCAGCGCGGCCCGCGGCAAGCTCCGGGATGTCCTCAGGAAGCTGCGCTGGGAGGGGTTAATGGGGTCCAGTTTGGAATGGGAAGGGACCCGGCCTGGACTGGGAGGGAGTAAAGGGGTCCAGTTTGGACTGGGAGAAGGCACGTGATTGATATGTAACCAGCCAATCAAGCTTCGAGGCCTGCAGGAAAGGTGGCAAGTCGGGAAAACTGGGCACTCTGCAGGGGCGGGGCATGCTGGCTCCACCAATCACACCTGGTGGGGGAGCAGCACAGGGATGATTGATAAACTGTCTGACCCATCATTGGATGGGAGGAGCAAGGGGAAATCCCAGGCAGCCAAGCAGAGGAAAGATCACCTCATGGAAGGGCGGGCACTGGGAGGGGCTGAGTGACTGCTCAGGCACTTCCACAGCTGGTGTCGGGAAACCAGCCAAGGAGCAGCTCCCAAAACCGGCCTCTTGCTGTTCTGGGCTTCTCCACAGGTTCTGGGAGACTCAGACAAACTCAGAGTCCCAGGGTGATCTGTTAGGGACCCAGAGTTGGAGGGAGAGCTCCCGTCTTGGTGGCACGTGTCCCAAGGAGACAGCAACTGGTCTTGGACTTATCTGCCTGGCAGTGTCACACCTGCGGTGGGGATGACGGCAGCTGCCATCCTGGAGAGAAATCAGGACCTGCCAGGAGATGTCAGGGAAACTTCAGGGACAGCATGTGAGCCTGGGCGGGCAGTGAGCGGTGCCTCATAAAATGTGTGATATCATAAGGTGGCTTCTTCCAGAGGAAAAGGTGAACGTGAGGAGCCCATGGGCTGACGAGGGCCCTGCAATGCCAGGAGAGGCTGTGAGGAGCCGTGGGCTAACGAGGGCTCTGCAATGCCAGGAGAGGCTGTGAGGAGCCAGAAGGCAAAGGAACGTAAGACTAGAGAGTGGTTCAGGACACTGTGACGGATGCCCCAACTCTGACCGAGTGAACAGTACTTTGGTTCAGGCCTCGCTGACAAGTAGCCCTGGCTGAAATCAGCTCTGCTGTGCAAAGCGTGAGAGCTGGGCTGGGCCGTATCTTCTCGGGGACTAAGGAGTCTTGGCCATGCCTTACCAGGAGCTGACAGGCCCAGGCTGAGCTGGGACTAGGCAAAGCTAAAACTGCTACAGCTGTACTCCTGCACATACACCAAAGGGGGCTTTGACTACGAGTCAATCAATTTCTGTCTGAAATATCTTTAGCCCCCAGAGCCCATTGAGCTCTCCTGTATGGCAGCAGGTTGCATGGCGGTGATTTCCCCTTGAGCAGGGACATTTCTCAAGGTTACTCCTCGAGGCTGAGACACCTCTTACCCGGTATCTGACATCTGTAACGAGGTCAGTGACATTTTACATGAGGCCTAAAAGTATATTGTATGCTAGTGACATTTATTGATATATCCAACTATAGCTTAATGGTTAGAAGTGCAGTAAGTAGCAGAGTGTTTGACTGCTGTCAAAATCATCACCTAATCACTGTCTAAATTTCGTTGGAAATGATCATCTAAATCATTGTCAAATCATTGTTGAACTACACAGTGAAGTGTAACAGTGAGTGTGTTAAAGGCAGAAGACGACCTGAAACAGGGGAGAGGGGGAGGTCTCATGCTGAAGTGAAATAGGTTCAGTTTTTATTTTGAGGCAGCAGAAGCAGCAGGACGTGCAGTTCAGTGCTGGGATATGGAGCGAAATGGAGGATTCAAGGGAGTCTAGGGACTGGAGCATCTTTGGCGATTGAGGAGCATTAGGCTTTGGAAGAAGCTTCACAGGTTATGGGGAACTCACAGCCATCGGCAAAACCTCTGGAAAGGACAGCTTTGTGCTTGAAGCAACAGCCAGTGAGGAGAGAGAGACATCAGTAAAGCCTGGGAGACCCTGGGTCAGAGTGAGTTTGGGAAAAAGGGGTGGTGGTTAAAATCTGCAGGGAAACAGGCACAGACATGGGACAGGGTAGGCCAGCCTGTGGTGGGGCTGGCTGAGGGCTTTGCTGGAGCTGGGACCCCCAGCGGAACTGAGGTCCATGTCCTCATGGTGCCCTTCATTATGGTGCCCTTGAATAGTCCGAACTTTGATCTGGACCATTGTTGTGCTTGGAGGTTGCTGTCCTTGAACACCAGCTGTAGTGAGCTCGGCCACCACGCCTGGGCAGTTGATTCCATCCCCTCCACAGCTCTGTCCCCAACAGTAACAGCTCCAGCCCATCCTGGCTGAGGGCACTGCTGCACATTTGGGCTGAAGCACCCCAGCTGTGGAACCAGGCAAGCTCAGCCTTGCCTTACGGAAACCCGGTACCAAGTGTCCAAGACCCCGTGTGTGCAAAGGCTTTGCTTCAGAGCAGAGACATGGCATGGACAAAAGAGACCTGAACATCTTTCTAGCCCCTGCACTACGCACCCAGAATGAAATGCCTAAATTCACGCAACTGAAGACATCCCCCCAGCCTGGAAAAGTTAGATCCTTCCCTGTCACCTTCCTGGTGTCCTGCCTTAATATGGGACCAAAAAAGTGATTCTCATGCCCAGCTCTATTTCTGATGGGGCACTGCCACTGCTGGAAAGAAGTGTCTCTGCCCAGCTGAGGGAGGGAACATCAGGGATTGCTTCAGGCTGTTTCCCAGCAGGTTCCCCTGGAGCCCCAGGGACACCTGGAGGGAGCCCCGAGGGGGCAGAGAAAGTGCTGCCTTGGGCTGGGCCTCTGCTGCTGAGCTGGGCCGGGCTCCTGGGACGGAGGGAGCTGATGGCAAGCGGGCAGTGCTGCAGAGAGCCAGCTCTGCCCAGGAGCAGCTCCTCTGCAAAGCGCAGCAGGGCTGAGGGCACTGCCTGCAGGCCCCGAGGGCAGAGGAGCGAGGCAGAGAGAGCTTAAAGGCAGCCTTGGGTGGGAGGACAGAGGAGAGCTCACTTGGAGAAAAATCTTCACAGCCCTTAACAGGGTAAGTCTCTGGCTGCAGGGCAATGCAGCTGCGGTTCCTGGAAAGATCTCCTAAAGCTGGCACCTCCCAGAGCCTATGGATCTGTCAGGAGGACTCTCACAGTTTCTCCAGTGCAGAGAGAAAGGACGTGCTTTGGAGCAGGGCTTCCCTGCTTCCGTGTCAGAGGGACAGGGCATGTCGACTGCCTTCACCTGGGAATGGCTGCAGGGTGTGAAGCCGGGTGTGCAGCCAGGAGTGAGCAGGTCCCTGTGCCCAAGGGGGCTGTGTGCCAGGGCAGGGACTTTGTCTCCTGCCAGGGTCAGCACTCAGCCTGCCCGGGGAGCTCCCCATGGCAGTGCAGGGAGAAGCAGGGGGTGGAAGAAGCAACTCCTGGCAGGAGAAGGTCCTTCTGCTGTCAAGGGGGTGCTGCGTGGGTCAGGGCTGCTCACAGCTCCAGATCACCCCAGGACAGTTCCGAGGGCACTTTTCAAGGGGAAGCTCTAGGCAGTGATTACTATAAAGATAAGGAGCTTTTCTGAGTCTGTGTTTTCAGTTTCCTTCTCTTGGGGAATTTGGGGGGAGAAATGGAAAAGGAGCTCTCATGCTTGAACCAGTCACTGAGAGTCCTGAACTGTAAGTCTGAGCTATCAGTAGGTCTGCTAGTAGCCTCCGAAAGTGCCTTCAGCCACTCGTCTGCCTGCGGACAGCACCAGCATCACCTTTGCTGGACCCATCAGGGTGTTTGTGACCTGCCCTTTTCCACCTGCACACAGGGACATGTGCCCAGCCAGGGCCCTGCAAACAGGCAGGTTTCTGTAGGGCCGGGGTCAGTGCACAGAGGTTGCCATGGGGTCTCTGAGCACCGACAGGGGAAAGACCTGGCACAGGGAAACACCTCCCAGGAAAAAAATCTCCTGGCAGCAGGGGAGTGACCAGGGAATGAGAGGAAATGAAAACCTAAAATGTTGTGGGAGGGAGAG
The DNA here is from genome assembly GCA_009819775.1 of Phoenicopterus ruber ruber. Taxonomy (NCBI): domain Eukaryota; kingdom Metazoa; phylum Chordata; class Aves; order Phoenicopteriformes; family Phoenicopteridae; genus Phoenicopterus; species Phoenicopterus ruber. Next base: position 704,630 of record WNMK01000047.1, on the reverse strand, counting down.
TTCAGAAAACTCCCTATCATCCCCTCCAATTCCGACCCCTTCCTCTGAGCAAGCCCCCTCGCCTCCTCTCCCCCCCAGCAAAGCCTCTGCCCTCAGGGCCGTGGGCTCCAAGGCGTGAACCACCTCCTCTGCGGCCAGAGCTCCAGCAGAGCCGTGGGGCAGCTCTCCAGCCACGGGCCCCGTTCCCTCTGCAGAGCCCAGGGGCTGAGAGCAGCTGCCCGGCAATGTTGGTGTGTGGGAGGGGGCGTGCCCAGCTGGGTAAGGGGAACGCTGTCCCGAGTGCCCGGCTGCCTCTGCCCTGGCCTCTCCCAGCCCCACCCTCACTGCTATTTGCCTTCTGTCTCCACTGGTCTGTGTTATTGTTATTGTTATTTCCTCCTTGCTGTCAGGCTCTCTGGGGATGGGAGTTTGAGCTGCAGAGTCACAGGCTGATGTTGTGGGTCCTTTCCTGCAGGTGTGTCCATGGGAACAAGTGTCCCAACTTTCCTCTCCCCTGTGGGGCTGTGGGCAATGCAGCCTGTGGGGCTGGGGCATGAGCTGAATCTCCGTGAATCAGATGCCATTGTTAGGGCACTTGGCTATCTCCTTGAGGTGTCCTTCCAAGCTGTGAGATTTCCTGAACTGAGGAAATGCTGTTGGGTTGGTGAAATGAGCCATATGTGTCCTTGGCTAGAAGTGGGGTGCTGAGACCTTGAGAAAGGGTGAGACATTTAGTGGTCTGCAGTGGATGCCTCTGCTCTCTGCAGTGTCTGGTGGGTTTTCAGAGTAACGTGGGAGTGCAATTGTCCTCCATCTCAGAAAATACAAGCCCAGGGCAGCTGGGAACAAGACGTAGGGACAGATCAGCTCCCCTCACGCTGCCATAGGCAAACCTCTTGCCTTGCAGGGCTCGTACTCGGAGTGTTCTCTCGGACTGCAGCAGAAACGCTGAGGGTTTCTGACATTCACAAGCTCTCCTCAGGAGAGATGGGAGGATGGAAAGGGCTAAGAAAAAACCTTCTCTCTCAAACTGCCTTTTGCCAACCTCATTCCTTAGCACTGGGAGTGCAGATGCTGACAAGCCCTTCTGCTTTAGCAGTGGTTTCATTGGACAAAGCCAAACACCAGCACTGGCTCTGCCCCCACCGTGCCCATGAACCCACTGCTGCAGAGCAGGGCTGACTCCTCGGCAGCCAGCGGGCAGAGGCCCTGCTCCTCATGGCACACTCGGCCAGCACCAACCAGAGTCCAGCCACGGAAAGTCTAGAAAGTGTCAAGGGTGTGCACAGCAGGGGAGGGTCTATGAGAAACAGCTTGGGTTTTTTTGATCTTCCCTAACTTATCACTGTCTTTTCCTCCTTGGATAGTGCCAATGCCCAGAGGGACTAACGGCAGCTCCATCACCCAGTTCCTCCTCCTGGCATTCTCAGACACGCGGGAGCTGCAGCTCTTGACCTTCTGGCTCTTCCTGGGCATCTACCTGGCTGCCCTCCTGGGCAACGGCCTCATCATCACCGCCATAGCCTGCGACCACCGCCTCCACACCCCCATGTACTTCTTCCTCCTCAACCTCTCCCTCACTGACCTGGGCTGCATCTCCACCACTGTCCCAACAGCCATGGCCAATTCCCTCTGGGACACCAGGACTATTTCCTATGCAGGCTGTGCTGCACAGGTCATTTTCTTTCTCCTTTTCTTGTCAGTAGAGTCTTCCCTTCTCACCATCATGGCCTACGACCGCTACGTTGCCATCTGCCAACCCCTGCACTACGGGACCCTCCTGGGCAGCAGAGCTTGTGTCCACATGGCAGCAGCTGCCTGGGGCAGTGGGTTTCTCTATGCTGTGCTGCTCACTGTCAATGCATTTTCACTGCCCCTCTGCCAAGGCAATGCCCTGGACCAGTTCTTCTGTGAAATCCCCCACATCCTCAAGCTCTCCTGCTCACACTCCTACCTCAGGGAAGTTGGGCTTCTTGTGGCTAGTGGCTGTTTAGGTTTTGGTTGTTTTGTTTTCATTGTGGTGTCCTATGTGCAGATCTTCAGGGCTGTGCTGAGGATCCCCTCTGAGCAGGGACGCCACAAAGCCTTTTCCACGTGCCTCCCTCACCTGGCCGTGGTCTCCTTGTTTTTCAGCACTGCCTTGTTTGCCCACTTGAAGCCCCCCTCCGCTTTCTCCTCACCGGCTCTCAATCTTGTGGTGTCGGTTTTGTACTCAGTGGTGCCTCCAGCATTGAACCCCATCATCTACAGCCTGAGGAACAGGGAGATCAAGGATGCCCTGAAGAAACTGATTCTACCAGTGACAGTTCAGCAGCAATGAGGTGCCCATCTCTCTTCAAAAGTGATCTCACAATTATCTCAGGCAACAGTTGTCTCTTGGTCATTGTATCAGTTGTAAACATGTCTGTACACAAATATTTGCTTTCGTCCCGCTTCTCCAGAGGATGAACCCAGTCCGTCTGACCCAGAGACCGTCTGTAAATGAGTCTCTCACCATGCTACAGTGACCTCCTTTGTGCCATCTCTGTCATAAAAGGGGATTTCTTCAGTGCCATGTCTGAAGCTTGGGCTTTTTTCCCCAAACTGGGGTGCAGAACACGCTCGGGGAATTGCAGGCTAAAAGGCCTTGCTGTTGTGCTTGGGGGCTGCATGGGCTCAGGGCATGAGGGCACGGGGTGTTGTGTAAGGGAATGAGGGCTGGACTGAGTCTGCACCTGGGAGCGCCCAGGGCCACTGGAGAGCCTGAGCGGTCAAGAGGCATCTGCTGGGGACTGTCTCCCCTGTGGAAGGGCTGCTGACAGACTCACGTCCTTCAGGGAGGTATCAGAGCCATCAGGAGAGCACAAGAGGTCTCCAGGGACACCATGTGCCTTGTGTTGGGTTCACATGGGATGGAGATCCACAATAATGTCAAAGCAAAAGATGGATAGGCTAATGAGGGCTAATCAGGACTCTGCAACTTCAGCAGAGGCAGTGGGGACACAGCAGGAATGGGGAAGGGAGACTGGAGCGTGATTCATGTCCCCTTCAATGAGAAGCCTTGGGCTGGATCCAGTGAGAACCCTGAACACTCCCTGAGACAGCTGGAATGCCCTTTGGTTGCCCACAGACCCATGGGAAGGGTCTGCTTCCCAGCCTGCCCAGCACAGCCAGTGCGGGGTCACCCCGTGGCCCAAGGGCTCTCCAACGCCCTTGCTCTGCAGAGCAGCACGGCCAGCTCAGGGCCTTGCAGGGAGCAAGGGGAGGGAACCGGGAACGGCTGGCCAAGCAAGCACGGACACGGTCAGCTGGAGAAAGACTCTCTGGGGAGCAGGGATGTCCCTGGAGAAGCACGGGGCACCACGTGTGTGTCAGAAACAAGATGGGAGAAGGAGAATCAGGTTTTTCTGTGCATCAGCTCGGGGCGGCTTCTGTGTGACCAGGGCACTGGGGGAGGCTGCCGAAGCAGGAAGGCTGGTAGGGACAGAGCACTGAGGGCTGTCAGGGGCCTGTGCCAGGGGTACATCTCCCCACCCCTGAATGAACTCTCCCCCTACAGCTCCTGTGCCATGGGGCCATGGGACCACATCTGGGGCAGCGGGGCTGGGCCAGTGACGGGACAGGGCGCTGGCAGTGGCCTCGAAGCAGCCGTTAAGGAGTGAAAGCAAGGCCAGGCCACAGAAAAGGCTTTGATCTTTATTGCCTGTGTTGCACACGTATGTTTTTAGAAAAGGCAAAGCTCACCTGGAGCTGATGGTTGCATGGGAAGTCAAGAGTCCCTCCCCTCTCCCCCCTCATTTTACTCATCCCCTGTATTTTTCTCTGTTGGGATGAGTGGTTCTGTGAAGTGCTTCTTACCCTCAAAATGGCTCCTGCCAGCTGCTGGCCAGTCAGGGTCCTGTAACAGAAGTGACCTCGCAATCAACACCCCAATTTGGGTCACCTTTGCCTGCTTCTCACCCTCTCTTCCTCTGAGTCATCATCTCCAATGGACTCCACATCCAGCATCCAGCCTCCTCCTCTTGACCACCATCTGTCTCTGCCCTACCTCCATGGGATGGCAGAGCTGTGGCAGGACAGGTCGGGTGGTGGGAGGGCAGCCATGGATGGGTATGGTTCCTCAGGAAGGCAGAGAGGGTGATGAGGAGGTGGAGGTGTGCTCTGTGCAAAGGGGAGGGTAGAGCGCACAGAGCCTTGCCTCAGAGGAAACCTTGTAGTCACTGGTCCTGGGCTACAAGGGTGGTTTAACCACGGCAAAATCTGCTGGAAGGTCAGCAGGGCTGGAAAGAATCAGCCTGGGAGATTTCCAGAGGATGCTGAAGACAGGCTTTGGCAGAGAAAGCTGATGAGCTGACTACGTTTGGACTCATACTCACAGCCAAGGTGGAACTGGATGGGGATCATAGAATCAGAGAATATCCTGAGCTGGAAGGGACCCGTGAGGATCATCGAGTCCAACTCCTGACTCCACACAGGGCAACCTAAAAGTTAAGGCATATAACTTAACCGGGGTCCAAAACTATCTATGCATATATACATAGGATATTTATATATTTTTTATTTTGTGATATGCACATAGAAAGAGTAATTCCTGCAGGGGATGAAAAAGGGAGTGTGACTAGATGGTCTATGGACTCCTCTAAGAAGTCACTGTAGCACAGATCGGATGAGATTTATGCCAAATTGGCCACCCACAAATAGAACATTTCACAGAATCACAGAATGGTGGGGGTTGGAAGGGACCTCTGGAGATCATCTAGTCCAACCCCCCTGCTAAAGCAGGTTCACCTAGAGCAGGTTGCACAGGACCGTGTCCAGGCAGGTTTTGAATACGTCCAGAGAAGGAGACTCCACACTCTCCCTGGGCAGCCTGTGCCAGGGCTCTGTCACCCTCACCGTAAAGAAGTTTTTCCTCATGTTCAGGCGGAACTTCTTGTGTTCCAGTTTGTGCCCATTGCCCCTTGTCCTGTCACCGGGCACCACTGAGAAGAGTCTGGCCCCATCCTCTTGACACCCAACCCTGAGATATCAATAAGCATTGATGAGGTCCCCTCCCAGTCTTCTCTTCCTCAGGCTGAACAACCCCAGCTCCCTCAGCCTTTCCGCAGAGGAGAGATGCTCCAGGCCCCTCAGCATCTCTGTACCCTCCACTGGGCTCTCTCCAGTAGCTCCTTGTCCTTCTTGAACTGGGGAGCCCAGAACTGGACACAGGACTCCAGATGGGGCCTCACTAGGACAGAGTACAGAGGGAGGAGAACCTCCCTCGACCTGCTGGCCACACTCTTCTTAATGCACCCCAAGATGCCACTGGCCTTCCTAGCCCAAGTGCACGTTGCTGGCTCATGGTGAATTTGTTGTCTACCAGGACTCCCAGGTCCTTCTCTTCAGAGCTGCTTGCCAGGAGGTCACCCCCAACCTGTACCGGTGCAGGGGGTTGTTCCTCCCCAGGTGCAGGACCCTGCACTTGCCCGTGTTGAACCTCATGAGGTTCCTCTCCGCCCAACGCTCCAGCCTGTCCAGGTCTTGCTGAACGGCAGCACAGCCTTCTGGGGTATCAGCCAGGCCTCCCAGTTTCATGTCATCAGCAAACTTGCTGAGGGTGCACTCTGTCCCTTAATCCAGGTCACTGATGAATAAATTGAACAAGACTGGCCCCAGTACCGACCCGTGGGGGACACCACTAGCCACAGGCCTCCAACTAGACTGCGCTGCTGATAAGAACCCTCTGAGCTCTGCCATTCAGCCAGTTCTCAACCCACCTCACCATCCGCTCGTCTAGCCCACACTTCCTGAACTCATCTATGAGGATATTGTGGGAGACAGTGTCAAATGCCTTGCTGAAGTCCAGGTAGACAACATTCACCGCTCTCCCCTCATCCACCCCGCCAGTCGTACCATCATAGAAGGCTATCAGATTGGTCAAGCACAATTTCCCCGCAGTGATTCCATGCTGACCACTCCCGATCACCTTCTTTTCTTCTACATGCTTGGAGATGGCCTCCAGAACGAGCTGTTCCATCACCTTTCCAGGGATGGAGGTGAGGCTGACTGGCCTGTAGTTTCCCTGGTCCTCCTTCTTGCCCTTCTTGAAGACTGCAGTGACATTGGCTTTCCTCCAGTCCTCAGGCACCTTTCCTGTTCTCCATGATTTTTCAAAGATGATGGAGAGCAGCTTGGCAATGACCTCTGCCAGCTCCCTCAGTACACATGGGTGCATCCCATCAGGGCCCCTGGATTTGTGGGTGTCCAGTTTGCCCAACTGATCTCTAACCCGATCCTCCTCGACCAAAGGAGGGCCATCCTTTCTCCAGGCTTCCTCTCTTACCTCCAGGGTCTGGGATTCCTGGGGGCCAGCCTTAGCAGTAAAGACTGAAGCAAAGAAGGCATTCAGTAACTCTGCCTTCTCTGCATCCTTCGTCACCAGGGCACCCACCTCATTCAGCAGAGGGCCCATGTTTTCCCTAGTCTTCCATTTGTAACTGATGTATTTGAAGAAGCCCTTCTTATTGCCCTTGATGTCCCTTGCCAGATTAAATTCGAGGTGGACCTTAGCCTTCCTTGTAGCATCCCTGCATACCCGGACAGCATCCCTGTACTCCTCCCATGTGGCCTGTCCCTTTTTCCACATTCCATGGACTTCCTTCTTCCATTTGAGTTTTGCCAATAGTTCCTTGCTCATCCACGCAGGTCTCCTGCCTCCCTTACCCGATTTCTTACTCCTGGGGATGCACCGCTCTTGAGCTTGGAGGAAGTGATGCTTGAATAATGCCCAGCTTTCTTGGACCCCCCTACCTTCTAGAGCCCTAACTCACGGGATTCCTCCAAGCAGGTCCTTGAAGAGGGCAAAGTTAGCTCTTCTAAAGTCCAGGGTTGTAATCCTGCTTAGCGTCCTGCTTCCTCCACACAGGATCCTGAACTCCACCATCTTGTGGTCACTGCAGCCAAGGCTGTCCCCAACCTTCACATCCCCAACCAGACCTTCCTTGTTAGTTAGTATGAGGTCCAGCAGCACCCCTCTCCTCGTCAGCTCCTCCACCACCTGCGTCAGAAAATTGCCATCAATGTTCTGCAGGAATCTCCTGGACTGCGTGTGCCTAGCTGTGTTGTCCCTCCAACAGATATCGGGGTGGTTGAAGTCCCCCATGAGAACCAGGGCCTGCCATCATGAGGCTGCTTCCAGCTGCCTGTAGAAGGCCTCATCGACTTCCTCGTCCTGATCAGGTGGCCTGTAGTATACACCCACAACAGTGTCCCCCATGTTAGCCTGTCCCTTAATCCTTACCCATAAGTTCTTGACCTGTTCTTCGTCCTCCCCTAGGCCAAGCTCGATACACTCCCGTTGCTCTCTCACATGGAGAGCAACTCTACCACCTCGCCTTGCTGGCCTGTCCTTCCTGAAAAGTACACACCCATCCATGACAGCATTCCAGTCCTGCGAGCTGTCCCACCACGTCTCTGTAATTGCTATGAGATCGTGGCCCTGTGAGCGCACACAGATCTCTAGTTCTTCCTGTTTATTCCCCATGCTGTGAGCGTTGGGGTACAGGCGTTTCAGAGAGGAAGTTGAGTTGGCAGGTTTCCCTGGAGGGGTGCAGGAGGATCCATCATAGACATACACACCCTTAGGGTGGTCAGCCTTCGGTTCTTATCTTGGGAGGCAGCTAAGGAACATTTGTCTCTGCTCAGGTTGGCCTGGCTCACTCCCCAGTTGGGTGCGCTGGCATGAGCATCGCCACTTTGGACCCCTCCCCCCAAGCCCTTCAGTTTAAAGCCCTCCTCACCAAGGTGGCCAGCCTGCCGCCAAAGATTCCCCTGCCCCTCTTAGACAGGTGGATCCCATCCCTCCCCAATAGGTTGTAGTCGCCAAAGAACGTCCCATTGTCGTAAAAGCCAAAACCCTCACGTTGGCACCAGCCACAAAGCCAGGAGTTGGTGTGTATTATGCGCCTATTTCTGGCCACCCCCTTTCCTCCCACTGGTAAAATGGAGGAAAATATAACCTGGGCACCAATATTTTTCACTTGCTCCCCCAGGGCTTTAAAGTCATCTTTGATTTTGTCTAGGTTCCAGCTCACAGCGTCATTCGTGCCCACGTGGAAGAGTAGCAGTGGATAGCAATCCGTGCTCCTGACAAGTCACGGCACCCTCTCAGCAACATCTCGGACCTTGGCTCCCGGGAGGCAGCACACCTCTCGTGCCTCCCTGTCAGGTCGGCAGATGGGCGCCTCAGTGCCCCTTAGCAGAGAGTCTCACTACGAGCACTCGTCGTTTCTTTTTTGCGGTATGTGCTGTGTGCTGCTAGAGTAGTTTCTCCTTGCACACCCTTCTTTTGGGTGTCTACAGCTGCTAAAGCTTCGTATCTATTTCTAGTTGTGATACTGGAGGGCGAGGACTGAAGCAGAGCCCTGCTTTTGAGGGTTACCAGGGTCCAAGGTGTTTCATCTTCAGCAGTGTCTGGTGCAGGAGTGTGGATATGGAATCACCTAGCTGTCTCTAAGAAGACCTAAGCCATCAGACACTGCCCAGAGGAGATCACCTTTCTTTATGGAACGCTGTGAGGGAGGCCAGCTCTGTCACAGAGGTGCCCATTGCCTGTCCCTGCCTGCGGTCACAGCACTGCCACGCAGCAGGACTGTGACCAAGCTGCCAGAGCACTCAGGGCTTAAACCCAACACAAGGGCTCAGGAAGAGAGTGTGGAAGTCAAAAGAGAGCAGCTCTGGAAAGACCAAGCGCTGGTGCTCCCTGGCAGTGCTGCCATGCTGGGACTCTCTTCCCCTCCACCTCTGTGCACAGTTAATGCCCCTGCAGCTACAGAAAAGGTCTTGGAGGAAGAATCTCAGGGAAAAAATACACTGCAGGGCCCTTTATTTTCTTTAAACAGAGAGAGAGCACAGCTCCTCATTTCCACAGACCCTCGGTCAGAACAGAAAAGCAGACAGTGAATTAGAAAGGGGATGACAACATTACTACAAGTAAACCACCACCAACAAAAACTACAGCCGACAGGCTGGGCCTGCAGTGAGTTACATTATAACTGCTGTGCAGAAGAAGATGGGCAGTTTATTGCTTCAGAATAACACCCAGTCATCAGTTTCCACACTGCATCCTTGAGCTCCTGGTTCCTGATGGTGTAGATGAGGGGGTTCACTGCGGGAGGCACCACCGAGTACAGAAATGACACCACCAGGTCCAGGGATGGGGAGGAGATGGAGCGGGGCTTCAGGTAGGCAAACAAGCCAGTGCTGATAAACAGGGAGACCACGGCCAGGTGAGGGAGGCACGTGGAAAAGGCTTTGTGGCGTCCCTGCTCAGAGGGGATCCTCAGCACGGCCCTGAAGATCTGCACGTAGGACACCACAATGAAAACAAAACAGCTGAATGCCAGTAAGAGACTAACCACAATAAGCCCAACTTCCCTGAGGTAGGCGTCTGAGCAGGAGAGCTTGAGGATTTAGGGGATTTCACAGAAGAACTGGTCCAGGGCATTGCCCTTGCAGAGGGGTAGTGAAAATGTATTGGCCGTGTGCAGCACAGCATTGAGGAAACAGCTGCCCCAGGCAGCTGCTGCCATGTGGACACAAGCTCTGCTGCCCAGGAGGGTCCTGTAGTGCAGGGGTTGGCAGATGGCAACATAGTGGTCGTAGCCCATGACAGTGAGAAGAGAAAACTCTGCTGAAATGAAAAAGACGAACAGAAAGAGCTGGGCAGCACATCCTGCGTAGGAGATGGCCCTTGTGTCCCAGAGGGAATTGGCCATGGCTTTAGGGACAGTGGTGGAGATGCAGCCAAGGTCAAAGAGGGAGAGGTTGAGGAGGAAAAAGTACATGGGGGTGTGGAGGTGGTGGTCGCAGGCTACGGCGGTGATGATGAGGCCATTGCCCAGGAGGGCAGCCAGGTAGATGCCCAGGAAGAGCCAGAAGGTCAAGAGCTGCGGCTCCCGTGTGTCTGCGAATGCCAGGAGGAGGAACTGGGTGATGGAGCTGCCGTTGGACATTTGCTGCCTCTGGGCATGTGGCACTTTCGCAGGAGAAAAAGACATTGACAAGTTACAGTAGATTGAGCAAAATCAAAGCCATTTCCCATAGACCCTCCCCGTCACACACAGACACCTGTTCTTTTCCCAGGAGACCTTCCTTCAGCTGTGTAGCTGGACTCTGGTTGGTGCTGGCCGAGTGTGCCATGAAGAGCAGGGCCTCTGCCCGCTGGCTGCCGAGGAGTCAGCCCTGCTCTGCACTGCTGGGCGCAGTGGGGTCAGGGGCCAGTCCTGTTGTTGGACTTTGTCAGATGAAGCTGCTGCTCACGCAGAAGGGCTTGTCAGCATCTGCACTCCCAGTGCTAAGGAACCGGGATAGTAAAGGCAGGGGAAATGCCATTTCCCCTGGAGAGTATTCTTCGATGTCAGAAACCCTCAGGATTTTTCTGAGCGAGAACAGATTGAGTCCTGCAAGGCAAGAGTTTTGGCTATGGCTTAGTGCAGAGTGAGGGGAGCTGGTCTCTCCCTCCATCTAGCCCCAGTCAAGGAACACACCAATCATTTTCACAGTGTGCCTGGGCACACCTTGTCTTCAAAGATGACTTCCTACAAGCACAAAGATGACTTCCTACAAGCACAGTAATGGTCCATATCAGAACTCAATTGAAACTTGAAAGGGAATTCAAAGGCACCAAGATGAGCTTTTGGTACTTCAGGAAGAGCTAAAGAAGAAACAGAGATACTGTGGGACCATGGCTAAATTTAGAAAGAGGAGGTGTAGGTAGATGTGAGATACTCTATGTCCTCTTTGCCTCAGTTCCACCAGAGAGGTCTCCCAGGCCTTCGTGCTTTGAGGTAGGGCTCAGGAGGGGAAAAACCAGCCATGGATGGGGATCAAGGCAGGGGTTACTTGGGCAAACTACACCCTTACCAGTCCATGGGACCAGAGAGGCTGTATCCAAGGGTGCTGAGAGGTTTTCCCCAGGAGGTGCTGGTCTGTTATGATCCCAGTAAGAAAGGCACTCAGACTCTGTGAGGTATCGTTTAAAATGCTGTTCATCAGTGCTAACACTACAAGGAGAGAATTGTGTAGCGAATCTTATGGCCCTGTAGATGGTGGGAACCCCAGGTGGTGTAGCATTGAATGGGCTTCTGACCCCCATGCAGCATGCCATGCAGACCCCATCCGTAGAAGAGAGTCTCCTGCTTTGGGCATTCAAACTACTATGGGATTTTCTCACAGGGAAACAACAGTATTTATCTATTCGACAGTCAAACAGAAACAAGGTTCTCATGGGAACTTCTTGCTGCAGTTAGGCAGAGGCAAAGCCAGGCAGGTGGCACAATGGCCAGTACAGAGTGGGAGCTGCCTCCAGGCCCCTCTGTCCCAAGGAGCTGCTGAGGTTGTCCTGTGGCCAAGGGACCTGTGCAGCACAGCACAGGCGTGAAGACCACGCTGTCCATGCAGCCCAGAACAGCACAATACTAACTGCTCAGGTCTCCCTGCGAGAAGGCTCCTCCACCCCAGTGCCACAGCTGAGCTGCGTGACCCGAATGTGCACAGCCAGGAAGAGCTGAAGGTCCCTTGCTTGGCACAAAACTGTGACGTTTTTCGATTAAATGAGTAGAATACCACAGCATAGCATAGCATAGCATAGCATAGCATAGCATAGCATAGCATAGCATGGCATAAACCAGAACAGAACAGAATGGTTCAGTTGGAAGGGACCTACAACGATCATCTCGTCCAACTGCCTGAACTGCCTGAGCACTTCAGGGCTGACCAAAAGTTAAAGCACGTTATTAAGGGCATTGTCCAAATGCCTCTGCAACACTGACAGGCCTGGGGCATCGACCACCTCTCTAGGGAGCCTGTTCCAGTGTTTGAACACCCTCTCGGTAAAGAAATGCTTCCTAATATCCAGTCTGAATGTCCTCTGGTGCAACTTTGAAACATTCCCAGGTGTCCTGTCACTGAATCCCAGGAAGAAGAGATCAGCACCTCCCTCCCCACGTCCCCTCCTCAGGAAGCTGCAGAGAGCAATGAGGTCGCCCCTCAGCCTCCTTTTCTCCAAACTAGACAAGCCCAAAGTCCTCAGCCGCTCCTCACAGGACATGCCTTCCAGCCATTTCACCAGCTTTGTTACCCTCCTCTGGACGTGTTCAAGGACCTTCACGGCCTTCCTCAATTGTGGGGCCCAGAACTGCACACAGTGTTCAAGGTGGGGCCGCCCCAACGCTGAATACAGCGGGATAATCCCCTCTCCTGACCGGCTGGTTTTGCTGTGTTTGATGCCCCCAGGATGCGGTTTGCCCTCTGGGCTGCCAGGGCACACTGCTGACTCCTGCTGAGCTGCTGCCGACCAGCTCCCCCAGGTCCCTTTCTGCAGGGCTGCTCTCCAGCCCCTCTTCTCCCAATTTAGACTTGTGCCCAGCGTTACTCCATCCTAGGCACAGAATCTGGCATTTGGACTTGTTAAATTTCATCCCACTAATCATAGCCCAATATGCCAAGCTATCTAGATCCCTCTGCAAGGCCTCTTCTCCCTCAAGAGAGTCGACAGCACCTCCCAGTTTGGTGTCATCAGCAGACTTGCTAACGGTGCATTCAACTCCTGCATCCAGATTGTTGATAAATAGATTGAACAGAACTGGCCCTAGAATTGAACCCTGGGGAACACCACTGGTGACCGGTCACCAGCCAGATGTAGCCCCATTCACTACAACCCTTTGAGCTCTGCCCTTCAGCCAGTTCTTCACCCAGCGCACCGTGAACCCGCTCATCCCACAGTTGGACAACTTGTCCAGAAGGATGCTGTGAGGGACAGTCTCCAAAGCCTCACTAAAATCCAGAAAACGTGCATCCACCGCCTTCCCTTCATGCACTAGGCGGGTGACCTTACCCTAGAAGGGTATCAAATCAGTTAAACATGACTTTTATTTAACTTTGTGGGTTCACAAAGGGAAAGGGAAAGTCCAGAGGTCCCTTCCAACCTCAACGTTTCTGTGATTCTGTGAGTAGAAAGGAGAAAAGTAAGACAGAAAGAAGTGAACAACACGTAGCCTTGACTGCAAATACAGCGGGATCCTGTGGAGAGGCCCCACGCTGGAGCAGGGGAGAAGGATGGGGAGGAAGGAGGGACAGAGATGAACTGTTATGTACTGACTGAAACCCCCCAGTTCCCACCCCCCTGAGCCTCTCAGGGTTGGGATGAGTAGAGGAATTGGGAACGAAGGAGGAATTTGAGCCTGGGGAAAAGGAGTGGGGTGGGGCAATGGTCTTTGATATTTTTGTTATCTTTTCTCACTCTCCAAATGATTTTAATTGGCAATAACTGTCATGTCTTCTTTGCCTGTGACAGTAATGAGTAAGTGATGTCCCTGTCTTAATCTCGACCCATGACCTATGGCAGAGGTGGAAATGGCTGGTGTGTGGGACTGCTCTGGGACAATTTCCCTGAGGCAGCTTCCTCAGGATGTCAAGGGAATATGGAAGAGACTGGGCCCCTCTCTTCTGCCCCTTTGGTGCCTCACTTCCATACCCATGACACCTGGCTCTGCACCTCGAGCACCCTGCTGGGTGTCCCCACCCTGCACACTCACACAGCTCAGCTCAACAGCAGCAGTTCCTCTTCCCGGCCTTTTGTGGCCCGGCCCAGCCCCTCCCCAGGTCTCCCCACCTCCCTGACCCCAGGGCAGTGCCTACCGCAGGGTGCTGCAGAGCTCTGGACACTCAGCCACAGCCCCAGACCTCTGAAGGGCACAGCATCTCCCGGGGGCAGACAGGGGGGCAGCCTCCCCACCAGCCCCAGGGCTGATGCTGGCCCCAAGGGCATGAGGAAATAGAGGCCAGTCAGTCTCTAGCTCTGCTGCGGTCGTACTGTAGGTTATCCCCAACTCCGACTGCATTTGCCCCCTTCTCTGCCCCCCCCAGACCCACTCCCCAGGACAGCACGAGAGCCCTGGGGGTCCCCAGGTAGCTCCTGCACCTCTCCAGTCTCCCTTCCCTGCGCCTGCTCGGTTCCCACTGACTCCCACGGCAGAGTCCTTCTTTGTGCATCCCTCAGTTTAGTGCTTTGCTTTTGCGGGACTTCACCTCTGTGGGTGTTTCACCTTGTGTGTCTCAATTCACTCCCACTCCAGGGCACATGATGAGTCCCCAGCCTCCCCTGACCCCTCCAAAGTCATTTCCAGAGAGACTTGTATATGCCATCAGAGCTGTCATACATGAAGCAGCCCGAGGAGGTAATTGGGAGCTCGTGCACCACCTCCACTGCCATTGGACACCAGGAAGAGAGCTGTTAAAACCAGAACTTTCCATCCAATGGAACCCAATCATACCATGAGCTCAACCCCAAACACAGGGAGAACACAAGGAGGACACAAGGAGAAAAGATTCTTTAGAATACCAATTGCTTACACATTTTCTCGGCAGCAGTTTTGGAGAAAGAGCTCAGCCTTCAGGCACTGCCCCTGGGAGATCCCCTTTTACTGAAGAGCTGTTATTGGACAGGTCACATCTGACACAGTGTTGTGCAAGGGTCAGGCACAACAAGAACAAACCTCAAGAGAAGCAGTGTAAACCCAGAAAAATACCTAGAAGTAGGATTATCACAAGGGAAACCAGGAGACTCCTGGCCTAAGATAAACTCTGGGAAAGGTACAGAGAAGAGGAGACAGGTTATTGTCAGTGAAACAGCGTCCATTGGGCCAGTTTCCATAGGGCATCTTTGAGCTCCTGGTTCCTCAGGCTGTAGATGAGGGGGTTCACTGCTGGAGGCATCACCGAGTACAGCAATGACACCACAAGGTCCAGGCATGGGGAGGAGATGGAGGGGGGCTTCAGGTAGGCCACCATGCCGGTGCTGACATACAGGGAGACCATGGCCAGGTGAGGGAGGCACGTGGAAGAGGCTTTGTGCTGTCCCTGCTCAGAGGGGATCCTCAGCACGGCCCTGAAGATCTACACACAGGACTGTGTGTAGGCACCCAAGTGGAGACTGCAGAGCTATGTGCCTTGTGTTCCTGCACTGCCCTACATCTGCTGGATCCATAGGGGACAGACCTTGCCACACTGCAGGGGTGGCAATCAGTTGCTTCTGTTATGAAAATTCTCAACGGCCGACTGAGGAGAGAGGCTGGATGCAAAGGAGAGAATTGCAAGGGTCAATATTTATTCATGCCCATGAGATGTCCCAGCTAAACTGGGGCACTGTCGCAAAAGCAAGTTGGGACATTTGTCAGCTGCGGAGGAAAAGGACACAAGGAAAGAATTACAAAAGGGTTGTTTCAGGATCGTGAGACCCCCTCTCCATAGGGAAGGAAGGTATCCACAGGGATTTTTCCAGAGTTTATATACAGCTTGAAAGGTTTCCAGACAGCTAAGCTTAATCATCCAATAGCACACACACACTTTAGTCCTCTCCACTCACGTTCCGTTCCTTTCAAGTATTCCCAGTCAGCCAGTGTTGTTCTGCATGTGCAGTCTGGTTGTTACAACATGACCTTCTGAGGTCCAGAGGTTCCCCCCTGTTTGCAAATACAGGTTAATTTTTAGTCTCCTTCTCCTTAGGGCATCCTGCTCATGTCTCTGCTCAGCATTGTTATCTGGCAATCTAGGCCCAGCAGTTACCCTTCACTCTTTCACAGATCCAGAAAACTCCAGTTGAGGAAGCACATCAAGATGTCTGGGGGGGGGGACTTCCCTGAGGCACCTCTGTGCTCTTTGACAGCTTGTGCAAGGCTCGGGAGGAGTTCATTTGCTGACCACATTTCCATTGCAGACGGCTGGTTCACATTGGCCAGGGAATGAGACGGAACTGCTACCAGGAATGCCACGGGAGGGGAGGTTCGGTGTGCTGGGTGTGGCTGGGAGGGAGGTCATTTTCTTCATGGCAGCAGATGGTGTGTGCTTTGGATGGGGCGTCCAGCGCACACGGGCACAGAGCAGACCCTGCTCTGCTGGTCCTTCGTGTCTCTCGCAGGAGGCCTGGCTGTGCGAGGAGACTTTCTTGGGTGCCGATGACTGAATTCTGCCATGAGCGCCCGTGACACTGCTGTGTGCCCCAAACCTGCACGCTCACCCACTTCAGCTGTTCACAAGTGTTTTCCTCTCTTGGGCATTTTTCTGGGCATGTTCTCTAGAGCCACTTGGAAAGAAGACCTGAGCCTTCAGGCAGTGCCCTGAGAAGATCCTTTTTGATGATGGGAAATGCTGTGAGGGAGGCCATCTCTGTCACACAAGTGCCCGTTGCCTGTCCCTGCCTGTGGCCACAGGACTGCCACAGCACAGGCCTGTGACTGAGCTGCCAGAGCACTCAGACCTTACACCAACCCAAGGGCTGAGAAGGAGAGTGTGGCAGTGGAAAGAGAGCAGCCTGGGAAAGACCAAGAACTGGTGCTCCCTGGCAGTGCTGCTGTGCCAGGGCTGTTTTTCCTCTCCACCTCTGCACCAAGGTACTTCACCTGCAGCTTTACAAAGGTCTCAGAGGAAGGATCTTGGACAAACAAGTCGCTGGAGGACCCTTTATTTTGTTAAAACACACAGAGAGCACGGCTCCTCATTTAGACAGTCCGTGGATCACAAAAAAAACAGGTGGATACTGAAACAGAAGTGGGATGAAGAAGGACATTTCTTTGGGGACAGCATTATTACAAATAAGAGAAACTAAAACCAAACTGCCAAAGAAAGTTCAGCCTATAATGAGTGACATTACAAGTGCAACGAGATTTGCAGAAGATGGGGAGTTTATTGCCGCTGTAAAACATCCAGTCATCAGTTTCTGCAGAGAATCCTTGAGCTCCTTGTTCCTCATGCTGTAGATGAGGGGGTTCATGGCTGGAGGCACCACTGAGTACAGAAATGATACCACCAGATTTAGAACTGGAGAGGAGATGGAGGGGGGCTTCAGGTGGGCAAACGTACCAGTGCTGAGAAAGAGGGAGACCACAGCCAGGTGAGGGAGGCACGTGGAAAAGGCTTTGTGGCATCCCTGCTCAGAGGGGATCCTCAGCACGGCCCTGAAGATCTGCATGTAGGACACCACAATGAAAACAAAACACCCAAACACAAAACAGATACTAACCACAATAAGCCCAACTTCCCTGAGGTAGGAGTCTGAGCAGGAGAGCTTGAGGATCTGGGGGATTTCACAGAAGAACTGGTCCAGGGCATTGCCCTGGCAGAGGGGGATTGAAAACGTATTGGCCGTGTGCAGCACAGCATTGAGAAACCCACTGCCCCAGGCAGCTGCTGCCATGTGGACACAAGCTCTGCTGCCCAGGAGGGTCCCGTAGTGCAGGGGTTGGCAGATGGCAACGTAGCAGTCATAGGACATGACAGTGAGAAGATACATTTCTGTTGAGACAAAAAAGAAAAACAGAAAGAGCTGGGCAGCACATCCTGCGTAGGAGATGTCCCTGGTGTCCCAGAAGGAATTGGCCATGGATTTGGGGAGAGTGGTGGAGATGGAGCCCAGGTCAAGGAGGGAGAGGTTGAGGAGGAAGAAGTACATGGGGGTGTGGAGGCGGTGGTCGCAGGCTACAGCGGTGATGATGAGGCCGTTGCCTAGGAGGGCAGCCAGGTAGATGCCCAGGAAGAGCCAGAAGGTCAAGAGCTGCAGCTCCTGTGTGTCTGCGAATGCCAGGAGGAGGAACTGGGTGATGGAGCTGCCGTTGGACATTTGCTGCCTCTCACCGTGAGGGCCTGTCTTTGGAGGAAAAGGCAGTGATAAGTGAGTCACTTCTCTTAGCAAAACCAATCCCATTTCTCACAGAAATCCCCACATGGCCTCTGTCCTTCCAGGAAGACTTTGGGGCAGCTCCTTGCTTGAGCTCTGGCTTGTCCTGGCTGAGGGTGCAGTGGGGAGCAGGTAACGCTGCTGTGGGCTCAGTCCTGCTGTGCACCAACAGGCAAATAGGAAGCAGGAGGGCTCTCAGGTTAAATCCACTCCTGAGATCAAAGGGATTTCAGCACTGACCCTCCAAATTCACCCTACTGCAGAGCAGAGCTGTGCTGAGTTTTTATTTTGCTCCTGTTGTCCCTCCCACATCTGAGGAGTGTATTTTTGAAGGCAGATGTCCTTGACATTCCTTCTACACTACCAGTGCTACCTTGAGAGTCCTGGGAGGCAAAGGGACAGACCCTTGGTACAGAGTGAGGACAGCTGGTCTGTCCATCAGTCTTGCTCTCAGCTGCCCTGGGCTCACATGTCTCATGATCACACTCAGATGTTCCTCTGAAAGGAAACTGGGTACTGCTCAGAACAGAGGAATCCAGGGTCAGAGTGCACATGACCTTCACCCTCCTCTCCCCAGTGATGAGCTGAGCACTTCTGGATGCCCTGAAGTCAGGGTGTCTTGAAAGGAGAGTCAGCTTTATCCCCACCCCATGGACTGCTTTGCTCGGAGACCCACAGGGTAGAAGGGTGCTTGGGCACCTTGCTCCCATGGACACATCTACATGGCAGGACCTGAAACCCCCATCCCCAGAAAGCCTGAAAACAAGAACAGCAGCACAGGGAGGGGTGGAGAAATAGGGAGAAATGCCTCAAGGCTTCTGGCCAGGGAGGCAAGGCCAGGGAGGGCGAGAGGGGCACTCAGGAGAGTCTCCTCTGTGTGAGCTATGGCTGCAGAGGAGGCAGCTGCTGCCGGAACCCCACAGCTCTGAGGGCAGAGGCTCTACCAGGTGGGAGAGGAGACCAGGGGGCCTTTTAGGGGAAAAGCATGTTCCCTGAATGGCTGACAGGGAGGTGTCCAAATCCCCCCTCCCAGCCTTTGCTGTCAGCGTATTCCTCTCACCTCCTGCCCATGTCTCTGCTGCCTGAAGCTCTTGCTGCTGGGAGCTGTTTCTCTGTCCCCATGTCTCCTCCCTGTCAGTGCTCACAGCCCCCACCCCACCCGCTGTGTGCTCAGCTCTGCCCTGCAGACCCCTCCTGGCAGCCCGGCACTGCCCAGGGGCGTCTCTGTGTTGGAAAGTCCTCAGGAGCAGATCAGATGTACCCTGAGGAGACCACAGAAGTGACAGGGCTTTCTGTAGGCTGAGGCGGATGAAGTGACTCCATCAGCTTCCTTAAAGAGCTATTGATCAATGACTAATGCTGTAGGAGTCTCCTCCTCTTGTCCAAACCTGCCAGGTCCATTAGTATTCCCCCCACAAGGACATCAGGACACTGAAAGCACAGAGCACAGTTCTTCCCGATAACCAATTCCATCCTTGTTGTGCTTCTTCAGAAGCCCCTGGAAATGTCCTGGGGATGACCTGGAGCTGTGAGCAGCCCTCACCCGTGCAGCACCCTCTCGACAGCAGAAGGACCCTGCCCTGATGGGGGTCGCTCCTTCCACCCACAGCTTCTCCCCACAGCGCCATGGGGAGCTCCCTGGGCAGGCTGAGCGCTGACCCTGGCAGGCGGCAGAGTCCCTGCCCCAGCACACAGCCCCTGGGGCGCAGGGACGCTGCTCTGAAGGACAGCCCTGGCCACCCCTGCCTGCACACCCACCTTCACACCCTGCAGCCGTCCCTGGCAGAAGGCAGCCGTCACGCCCTGTCCCTCTGACGGTGCAGCAGGGAATCCCTGCTCTCGAGCACATCTTCCTCCTCTACACAAGGGAAGCTTTAAGAGTTCTCCTGACAGAGCCCATCGCCTGTGGGCTATGTCAGCTTCTGGAGATCCCTCCAGGAACTGCAGCTGCATTGCCCTGCAGCCAGAGACTTACCATGCCAAGGGCTGTGAAGATTTCTCCCCCAGGGAACTCTCAACTGTACTTCCACTCCCGTCTGCCTTTAAGCTCTCTCTGCCTCGCTCCTCTCCCCTCAGGGCCTGCAGGCAGCGCCCTCAGCCCTGCTGCGCTTTGCAGAGGAGCTGCTCCTGGGCAGAGCTGTCTCTCTGCAGCGCTGCCCGCTTGCCAGCAGCTCCCTCTGTGGAGGGAGCAGCAGAAGACCAGCCCAAGGCAGCACTTTCTCTGCCCCCTCGGGGCACCTTGCGCTTGCATCACTCCTCTGCCCCCACCCACCCTGCACTCCCTCCAGGTGTCCCTGGGGCTCCCCAGGAACCTCCTCGGAAAGAGACTGAAGGAATCCCTGATGGCCCCGCTCTCACCTCTGCAGAGACACTTCTTTCCAGCACTGACCTTTCTATTCTCCGAGACAGAGTCAGGCTGAAGAACCACCTGCCCTTTTCCCACCACCAGACAGAGCACCTGCACAGTTACAGAGAGGGATCTCCTTTACCCGTGCTGAGGGAAGGAATTCAGCTGAGGCAACGGAGGCAGCTCATCCTGGGTTTGCAGTCCTGGGGCTAGAGGGATTCTCACCTCCCTCCCATGCACACCATATTTTCCTTAGAGCCACTCAATCCCATGGCCAAACACAGGCAGCAGGGATATGTCAGATGTCTGGGCTCTCCAGCACAAGCACGTGTGGGTTTGCTGGGACAGCACAGGACCGACAGGAAAGCTGTCCTTCTTCAGGGTGGGAGCAAACAGACACCACAGAGCATCTCAGACAGATTCAGGTCATGGCTGCAAGCGAAGGAGTACGATCACTGCAGGTGGTCACGGGACTGTCCCATCTCTCTCCAGTAGATGCAGGCAGCCCATGAATAGGATGCACATTATAGAGTCATAGAATCATAGAATGTTTGAGTTGGAAGGGACCTTAGAGATCATCTACTTCCAACCCCCCTGCCACGGGCAGGGACACCTTCCACTAGACCAGGTTGCTCCAAGCCCCATCCAGCCCGGCCTTGAACACTTCCAGGCATGGGGCAGCCACAGCTTCTCTGGGCAACCTGTGCCAGGGCCTCACCACCCTCAGAGTGAAGAATTTCTTCCTTAGATCTCATCTAAATCTACCCTCTCTCAGTTTAAAGCCATTCTCCCTTGTCCTATCACTCCATGCCCTTATAAAAACACCCTCTCCAGCTTTCTTGGAGGCCCCTTTAGGGACTGGAAGGCTGCTAGAAGGTCTCCCCAAAGCCGTCTCTTCTCCAGGTGTGTCGTGGTTTAACCCCAAATTGTAACCCAATACCACGCAGCCGCTCGCTCACTCCCCCCCCTCCCTGTTGGGGTGGGGAGGAGAATTGGAGAGAAAGGAAAACTCGCGGGTTGAGATAAAAACAGCTCACCAGGACAGCAAAGGAAAAATATGAAAATATATTAATAATGATAATAATGATAATATATACAAGGATAATAGAATATATAAAACCAACGATACACAATTTCTCACCACCCGACGACCGATACAGCCCGTCCCGAGCAGCAGGCAGGGAGCAGGGGTATCCCGCCCCAGCTATCCCAGAACAGCAAGTTCCAGGGAAAGCAGGCGAGGGAACAAACAGCTAAACGAGTGAAAAAACAAAAAGGTAAAAATAGGGAAACAAAAAGCACCCGAAGGGAAGCTTAAGGATTAGGGCAAGTTAAAGGTCTCAAAAGCCTCAAAAGCCCAAAAAACCAAAAGAGACAAGCCCAGCTCTCTCAGCCTGTCTTCATAGCAGAGGTGCTCCAGCCCTCTGAACCCAGGGCTGGTCATGCCTGATCGTCCTCAGTGCTTCCCATGATGAAAGGGCTGCATCGGTGCCTGACGGGAGAGCAGCGTCATTTACCAGGACTGCGGCAAGACTTTGAACACCATCCACCCCCAGGATTCTCTTTTCCAAGAACAAACAGGCTGGAGGGATGGGCCAACAGGAACCACATGATAGCCAAGAAGGACCCATCCAAAGTCCTGCCCCTACTGTCACGAACTCTTTGCGGTGACAGTGGTTAGGGACAGGGTTGGAGCTCTGCAGAAAAGTCTCTGGTGGTCCCACCTACGGGGGCTTTGATAAGCAGCCACAGAAATGGAAATCATTCAGTTTGGGCAACTTCGTCCAACCCTTAAAATTCGGCAGGATGGAAACCATCCCTAGGAAAGATTCCCCATCAACTGAAGGGAGTCCCCTGCAGCTGCCCAGCTGTGGCCTTGGCATGATGAGCACCCTCTGGGCTCGGCTGTAGAAGAACTGCAATGCCAGGGCTGTGCCCTGGAGCCTGTGTATTGGCTGGGCTCTGGCACTTGGAGGCCCATGGTGTTACGCCATTGTACACCCCATAAGGATCTGGCCATCTCAAAAAAAGAGATGACATGAGGGAAGTGCTACACGCTAGCTTTAATCCCAGCTCTCACCCAAGCCCTAAATCAAACTCTAACCCACAAAGCTAGTCCACACCCTGAACAGGAACCAGCCACTCTCAGCAGAACACCAAACCCTCTCCCCAAGCCCCTGCCTAGTCCCTAACCCTGACAGGTGAGCTCTAACCCCTAAACCCTACCCTGAACACCTAAACCCCGAAGACCTCATATCCATGCTCCAACCGCCTCACTTTTACCTCCCCCACACTTGGGGCAAGGCAAGGATGGCGAGGTCCCAGAGCAGTCACAAGGCACTGGAAGAGGAAGGTGAGGTGCCCTGTATCTGACCAGCTCACAGGCCCCAAGGAGGAGATGGGTGGGAATGCTACGACGAGGTCAGCTGTGCCTCAGGATCTCATGGGCCAGCAGGAGGCCCATGGCTGGGCAGGTCCCATCTGCCAGAGCCCTGACAGGCCAGCAGCAGACTTGGGTGTTGTTTGGCCCCAGGAGGTGCCTTTCAGCATGGTGCAGCAAGCTGTGCAGATCCCACCCCTTGAAGTGCCATCCCACTTTACTCCGGTCAGCTCTTTCTATGTTTTCTTGCAAGGAAAACAATTCCAGTCATCTTTTCTACTGACTCAAAAAGAAAATGTTCACATGGGAATTTTTTGCCGCTTTTTTTGATGAAGGTGAGGACATGCAGATGGCCTAATCGCCAGGAGCAGGTTGGAGCTTCCTGCACTCTTCTCTTTTAGGGTCAAGGTTAACTTGCAACCAAGGGATACACTTAGCACAACAAAGCTTGAAGGCCAAGCTGAACATGGAGCCCATAAAAGCACAGCACAGGCCCGGGTCTACTCAGGTTTACTGTTATATGGATCACTCACTCCTTGATGTACAATGGACCCCCGAACCGCCTGGTGAAGGTTAGAGGGAGGATGAGGTCTCCTTTGGAGAGCTAGAGGAAGGGACACAATATTAGGCCCTGGTAAAAACAGAGGATTTGAAGACCACGAATCTCTGGTAGAAGGCCAGGATGGAGTCTGGAACCTGTGTAGAGAGGCTGAAGGTCCTGGGCTTCTTTGGCCGGCTGAAGTGGAGGCTCAGGGCACTGCAGTAGTAGCCTGCACCTGCTTGAAGGGTGGTTTCAGAGATAATGGAGCTTTTATTGGTAGTGGGAAGAGAAGGAAAGCTCCACAAAGTGCAGCTTGGCAGGTTCAGACTGGATGGGAGAAAAAAGAAATGTCACTCAAAGGGTGGCCTTGTGCTGCAGGAGGTCCCCCAGAGGGAGCCTGGATCAGCCCATGGCTTTGTCTTTCAAAGAACAGCCAGGGAGGATGGAGACACATCAGTGAAGGTATAGAAATGCCAGAGTGAGGGCTGGTGGCAAAGCAAGATGGGTGCCTGCAGCCTGAAGGGAAAGAGGTGCAGGCATGGGACAGTGTAGGACAGCCTGCAGCAGAGATGGCCAAGGGCTCTGGCAAGGCTGAAAGGCCCAAAGGAACCAAGGTCTTTGTCCCCTTGGCTATGGTAGTTGCCTCCACAACCAAGGCCTACCAGTAGAAACTTTCTGTTGAGGCTCTGGACTTTATTTCTTCCTCATCCCTACTTGGGGAGGCCGGGAGGTGTTGCCCAGTTTTCCTCCACTGGGCATTGGTCCCCCTCACATCCCACTGCCCCCAGGAAGAGCCCTGAGCCACACGTGAGGGACAGGACCTGCCTTCCCAGGGCCTGGGGGTCAGGCCTTGGCCTTTCTGCTTGCTGAGAACATCAAGGGGTTTCTCAGCATTACAGCCACCTGCCCAGTGCCTGTGCCTCCCTGCAAGCACAGCCTCCAGTTATGGGCTCTAACGAGTCCCTGGGGAGCCTTTGTCAGGAATGGCCCTCAGTGGGGCCCATTAATGCTTCAAGGCACTTTGGGTTTTGCTTCTGACTTTGGCTTCTTGAGAGGTTTGTTGAGTCTCCCCTCAGGACCTGAGGTTCACGGACTCAGCCCCACATACACCATGGGGCTCATTAAAATACAGCGAGCCCTAATGAGCCCTGTGTCTTCCTGTGATTTTCTTCAAGTCTTCAAGACTTGTACAACTAATTGGAAAGGGTTTACTGTGTAGTGAAAGAGGAAGATTTCAACGTGCGCCTACTAAAAATGATGTTTGATTTTAAAGGGTATGTTCTATGACTTTTCAGTGTAGAGAAGAGGTGATAGCAGCATTCTCCAAGTGATATGGATGCAGAGTGTCTCCTCAGGAGGTCTGGAGAGGTAGGAGAAGCAGTCCCTTGAGGTCTGACACTGTATGGACAACCTTGCTCTTCACCTCTGCAACCCCACCAGTTTTCTCATTGTCCTCCTAGGACTTGCATCCCTTTTCCTTACATCAGACTTCTCCCCTGAAGTCTGCAGCTGGATGCTACAGCTCCTTTGCCCCATCTCCCACCTGATTTCCTTAGAGAACTGGCTGCTCACGGGCACAGAAGGATTTTTCCTGTTTACAAGCAAAGAAAAGTAAAGCATGATCAAGTTTCATAAACAGTAAAACACACTCCACAAGCGTATGCTAAGTACAAGATATCGCTAATGAGGTTTCCTTTCTACAAGGGATAATCTTATGAGAAATAGTTTAGGTAGGTAGATACAAAATGATAGATATAATCACAACTAAAGAGTTGGGTAAGGAGACAATTAGGCAGTTGAAACACAGGCAGGCTTTTCCTCCCTGAAGCTCAAAGCTGCAGCATAGGTGAGAGGTACCTGAATGAACAAAGAATAAGGGAAGGAGAAAACTGGAGAATAATGGAAAGGGCCTTTGCCTGGACAGTCTGCTGAAAAGATGACTTTAGAAAGGGTCTTTGTATCCTGGACAGGGGAAAACATATGTAAGATTAGAGAAATTAAGTATGTGGTACAGCAGGCAGAAGAGTGGTAATGAAGTTACACTGGGAGATCGGTATTTCTTTGGAATATCCCTTTTGAAAGGTCATGGGATTGCCAGAGGTCTCTTGTGAGTGAGGGCAAGGAAATGTTGCATGTGTCTTTGAAAGAGGCCAGAAGGGCAACGCAGGGAACCAGAGGCTGCACAAGCTCACTTTGGGGAGGAGTGAGCCACCGAATGAGTCCTCTTGGGTGACATTTCTGTGCACCAAAAAGAGAAGAATGTGTCCCAAAGCAGTCAGCAGGGCCTTCCCAAGGGTAAATCATGCCTCACCAACCTGATTGCCTTCATGAGGAAGTAACTGCATTTGTGGAAGAGGGGAGAAGAGTGGTCAATGTTCACCTCAGCTTCAGCAAGACTCTTGGCATGGTCTTCCTCAATATTCTTGTACCCAAGTTAGGACATAACAGCCTGGATGCGTAGAGAAACAGATGGGTCAAACACCAGTTGGAGGATGAGGCTGAGAGCGCCATGGTGAAGGGGTCACACCCTACCTGGAGGCCAGTGGGACATCCTGGGGCCTGTGGGGCAGCACAGGGGACTCTGCTGGGCCCTGTGCAGTTTGACATCTGTACCCATGACCTAGAGGAGGCAACTCTAACTACATTTGTCAATGGCACTAAATTGGGACGGCCATTCCTGTGCCTTCGGAATGCCGTTCAGGGGAAACCTCACAGACAGGAAGATTGTCCTGTCAGGAACTTCATGAGATAGAAGGAGGACAAAGATCCTGCACCTGCGATAGACTGACACCCTGCAGCCGCAGGGCCTGGGGAGGAGCTCTGCAGAAAAGGCCCTGGTGGTGCTGGGGGACAGAAGGCAAAACACGATCCCACCACGCGACCTGGTAGCAAAGGCAGCCAGCAGTGTCCTGGAGTGTATCCAGAGGAGCCTTGCCACAAGAGAGAGGGAAGTGATTGTCTCCCCATGCTCCTCGCTCCTTAGACCACCTGGACACTACTGTGTTAATTTTGGGGCCCCCACTGGGGAAGGGAAGGAGGGAGGGAGCGGCTGGGTGGCTGCTGGGCATTGGCCAGAGAAAACCCACCCCAGCAAGGAAGATGTGTATGACTGGGAGTGAGTTGAGTGGAGAGTCATTGAGATGCTCAGGGGCTGGAGAACCTGCCTGGGAGGAGAAACTGAACAGTTTTGCTCCCCCCTTTCAATCATTGGCACCCGGAAACCTCACCTGCTTTTCCTTCCTCTCCTCCCAAAACCTGACCAAGTGATGGGAAGAAAGGAAGCAGAAAGGCCCTGGGACTTGCAGGGCCACGGTGTCATTTCATTGGACAACCCATAGAGAATCAAGCTGGGAAGTGAGTCTGCAAGTCCGAATCCACAAGGTCCATGGGCAGGCAAGGCTGTGTCTATGGCTGTGTCTGGAGACCAGTGCACCTACAGCATAGATCAAGCTGGGGCTAAAACTCAGGCCTGGCTTCAAGGGTCTCCTGGGCCCATGGACAGAGGTGTGGGTGGAGGCCCCAGGTGAGGCTGGGCAGGGACATGAAGGCCTATGGATGCTCTCAGGGCCCTAACACTGCCCCCATGGCATCCCACCTGCCAGTGCCCTCAGCAGGCCACGTTCTCAGTCCCTGGTGTCCAGGGTCTGTGCTCTGCTACTCTCCTTCCCCACATCCCTGGGCATCAGGGAGACCACAATTTCAGAGTCACTACAGCCCAGGCTGGCACTGGTCTTCACATCCCTGACCAGCTCTTCCTCTTTTGGGAGTAACAGGTCCAGGTGAGCATCAGACTGGGTGGCCTAGTTGGCATCAGGAACTTGCCCACAAGCCCCTGGAGTGTTTGCATCCCTGCTTACCTGTCCAGTGGTTACCAAGGAGCCTGAGTCCCCCATGAAAGCCAGGGACTGTGATCCACAGACTTCCTCAGGTCATTTCAATAAGACTTTCCTCATTCCTCACCCTGACTGTGTGACCTGTGACTCTGTCCTGGCTCTGGCTGGGATGGAGTGGATTTTCTTCATAGTAGCCCTCATGGTGCTGTCCTTTGGGTTTGTTCCTAAACCAGCCCTGTCAACACAACGTTGTTTTGGTTGCTGCTGAAGAGTTACTGCAGAGCATGAAGGCTTTCTCTTTTTCACACTCTTCCCCCACAGTAAGTAGGCTGGGGGCACGCAAGGAGCTGGGACAGCTGACCCCAAATGACCAAAGGGATATTGCACAGCAGAGGACGTCGTGCTCATCAATAAAAGCTCAAGGAAAGGAGGGTGACGAGAGGACATTCGTGGTCATGGTGTTTGTCTTCCCATGTCACTGATAGATGCGATGAAGCCCTGCTTTCCTGGCAGTGGCTAAACCCCTGCCTGCCCATGGGAAGTAGTGAATGAATTCTTCAATGTGCTTTGCTTGCCCACACAGCTTTTGCTTCACCTATTAAACTGTCTTTGTCTTGACTCATGAGTTTTCTTGCGTTTGTCACTTCTGATTCTCTCCCCCATCCTGCTGGGCATGTAAGGGGTGAGTGAGCAATTGATTCTGGGTGTTTAGTTGCTGGCCAGAGCCAAACCACAACAAATTCCTACCAGTGTCCTCCTTTCTGGTCTCTCCTTTGACCCCCACACAAGTGCTCACCTAACCTGTTGCCTGTCCAATAGAAGAGCTCCACATATCTGAGCTGCCCTGACATCAAACAGGAGATTCCCCACTCCTCATCTTTGCTGTTGGTG
The DNA here is from genome assembly GCA_009819775.1 of Phoenicopterus ruber ruber. Taxonomy (NCBI): domain Eukaryota; kingdom Metazoa; phylum Chordata; class Aves; order Phoenicopteriformes; family Phoenicopteridae; genus Phoenicopterus; species Phoenicopterus ruber. The sequence continues at coordinate 676,967 of WNMK01000047.1, read as the reverse complement.
TCTCCTAAAGACCTTGTATGTCCATCCACCACAAAAGCTGTGGGAGCTGTCCTTCCCACCTCAGCTCTTATTCCATTCATGGAATCACAGAATCATTTAGATTGGAAAAGACCTTTAAGATCACCAAGTCCAGCCGTTAACCCAGCACTGCCAAGTCCACCACTAAACCATGTCCCTAAGCACCACATCTACACTCATGTCACAGCTCTGTGGTGGTACATGGGGGTCCTGCTGTCTGTGCCCCAGGCTGTGGGATTTGGGGCCCATTTGGGCTGCAGCACTTCAGATGTGGCACCAGGGCCAAGGGCAGACTTGTCACGTGGAAACCTGGTACCAAGAGATGGGACCTCTTGTGTGGAAAGGCCTTGCTTCCCAGCAGAGGCATGCTGGAGTGGGTGGCAGGTGGCAACATCATGTTGCATGAGGTTCCCACAAGGAGAGCAAAAGCTGCAGTTTCCAAGGGCAGGGAGAAACAGGCCTGGGCTGTGCAGCCCTGGCAGGAGAGGGGTTTGCTGGCCCAGGTGACTCTGCAGCACCGTGGGGCCTGTGAGAGAGGTGAAGACGGGCTCCAAGAAGGACAAGGTGCTGCTGAGAAGGTCCCTGGGGGAGGACAGCCTGTGATGCAGCCACACTGTGGACATCATGCTGGGGGCTGACCGGCTGGATAGCAGCTCTTCAGAGAAGGACCCTGGGGTCCTGGAGGCCAAGCAGCTGAGCGTGAGCCATCAATGCACCCCTGTGGCAAAGGCCAACAGCCTCGTGGGCTGCATCAGGAAAAGCATTGCTGGCAGATGGAGGGAGGGGACCCTTCCCCTCTACTTGGCACTGGTGAGGCCACATCTGGGGTGTTGTGTCCAGTGCTGGGCTCCCCAGTGCAAGAAACTTGTTGATCTACACAAGCAAGTCCAGCAAAGGGCCACCAAGCTGGTTTGAGGGACCGGAGCATCTTTCATAGGAGGAAAGGCTGAGAGATCTGGGACTGATAAGACTGGAGAAGAAAAGGCTTGGGGGGAGGCCTTGTTAATGTTTCTAAATACCTGATGGGAGGGAATGAAGACAAGGGAGTCAGACTCTTCTCAGCAGTTCCCAGTGAGAAGACAAGGCGTGATGAATACAAACACATTATATTCCATCTGAATCTAAGAAAACACTTTTTGACCGTGAGGGTGGTCAAACACTGGGACAGGTTGCCCAGACAGGTTGTGGAGTCTCCATCCATAGAGATATTCCAAACCTACCTAGACAAGGCCCTGAGCTCCCCTGCCTCAGCTGCGGAGTTACACTTGATGGACTCCAGAGATCCCTTCCAATCTCCACATTTCCGTGATTCTGTGAGTATAAAGGAGAAAAGGAAGACAGAAAGAACTGAAGAACACATACCCTTGACAACAAATACAGTGGGATCCTGTGGAGAGGACACATGCTGGAGCAGGGGAAAAGTGTGAGGAGGAAGGGATGGCAGAGATGTTCTGTACTGACCGGAACCCCCATTCACCATGCCCTTGCTCCTCCTGAGGTTAGGGTGGGTAGAAAATTGGGAACAGTGGAGTAATTTGAACCTGGGAAAAAGGAGCGGGGTGGGGAAATGGCCTTTAATATTTTTGTCACAGTTTCTCACTACCCAAATCTATTTTAATTGGCAATAAGCTAAATTGATCTTCCCCAAGTCAACTCTTTTTTGCCTGCAACAATAATTAGTAAGTGATCTCCCTGTCTTAATCTCGTCCCATGAGCTACTCCATCTTATTTTCTCCCTTTGTCCTGTTGAGTTGGGGTTGTGATTGGGCAGCCGGCTTGGTGTCTGGCTGCTGGTCAAAGTTAACCCACCACAGGACCACATCAGGACTGCTGCATCCAATATGGGGCTCCCCAGCACCAGGAAGGCCCTGACAGAGTGGAGCGAGTCCTGCAGAGGCCAGAAGGATGGTTGGGGCCTGGAGCACATTATGAACAAAGATAGATTGAGACAGCTGGGGTTTTAAGAAATCTTTCAGAGACAAACACTGGAGCAAGGACCGAGGCCAGTTGGTGTGATCTCAATCAAAACAAATTTAAATATAGCAGGGATGCTACAAGGAAGGCTAAGGTCCACCTCGAATTTAATCTGGCAAGGGACATCAAGGGCAATAAGAAGGGCTTTTTCAAATACATCGGTAACAAATGGAAGACTAGGGAAAACGTGGGCCCTCTGCTGAATGAGGTGGGTGCCCTGGTGACGAAGGATGCAGAGAAGGCAGAGTTACTGAATGCCGCCTTTGCTTCAGTCTTTACTGCTAAGGCTGGCCCCCAGGAATCCCAGACCCTGAAGGTAAGAGAGGAAGCCTGGAGAAAGGATGGCCCTCCTTTGGTCAAGGAGGATTGGGTTAGAGATCAGTTGGGCAAACTGGACACCCACAAATCCATGGGCCCCACTGAGATGCACTCACGTGTGCTGAGGGAGCTGGCAGAGGTCATTGTCAAGCTGCTCTCCATCATCTTTGAAAAATCATGGAGAGTGGGAGAGGTGCCTGAGGACTGGAGGAAAGCCAATGTCACTGCAGTCTTCAAGAAGGGCAAGAAGGAGGACCCAGGAAACTACAGGCCACTCAGCCTCACCTCCATCCCTGGCAAGGTGATGGAGCAGCTCGTTCTGGAGGTCATGTAGAAGAAAAGAAGGTGATCAGGAGTAGGCAGCATGGCTTCACCAAGGGGAAATCATGCTTGACCAATGTGATGATAGCCTTCTATGATGGTATGACTGGAGGGGTGGATGAGGGGAGAGAGGTGGATGTTGTCTACCTGGACTTCAGCAAGGCATTTGACACTGTCTCCCACAATATCCTCATAGATAAGCTCAGGAAGTGTGGGCTAGATGAGTGAACAGTGAGGTGGGTTGAGAACTGGCTGAATGGCAGAGCTCAGAGGGTGGTGATCAGCAGAGCAGGGTCTAGTTTACGACTGGATTTACCCAAGGGATATTGTGCCTGGCCAGCCTCTTTGCTTCTTCTGAAGAAAGGACAGGATTTCAGGACAGGGGAGAGCAGTGGTCGTCTTCTACCTGGAGGTCAGCAGGGCTTTCAGCTTCATCTCCCACAATATTCAGTGCTAGGACACTGTGGCGTGCAAAAGTGGAGGAGTAGATGGGTAAAGGTGTTGTGGTTTATCCCCAACCGGCAGCTGAGCACCACGCGGCTGCTCGCTCACTCCCCGCCTCCCAGTGGGATGGGGGGAGAGAATCAGGAAAAAGAAAGGCAAAACTTGTGGTTTGGGTTAACAACAGTTTAACCAGACAACAAAGGAAAAGAAAACAAACAAACAAGAAACCCCAACGATACCAACAACAGAGTGTACTTAGAGGTGCTTCCCGTACAGGTCGCTCCCTGCCCAGAACCCAACGCCCAGCCTGCTCCCGAACAGCGATCTCACCCTTCCGGTCCTCCCCCTCTATAATAGTGAGCGTGAAGATCACATGGTATAGAATAGACCCTGGCCAGCTTCTGGCGAATATTAACCCCATCCCAGCAAGAACCAGGACACCCCAGGGGAGCATTTCTGTGCCGGCCTGGCCGACCACTCCTGCCCCCTCCCCACGTTCCCTGTAGGGCCCTGAGATGGCGGTGCTGCGCTGCAGGGCTGTCGTGCCTGAAAGGCACAGGGAGACGGTCCCAGGCAGATCCCTGTGGATCATCCATCATTTCCAGGGGCACTGGGCACCCACACGTGAAGGCTCAGCACAGGCCCATTCCCTAACACATCGCCCCGCGCCCTCCTGCCCTCAGGCCATGGAGAACCCAAGCTCAGCAGCACGCTCACAGGGGCAAGTACTTCAGCCTGTTCCTGACCTCAGCTTTGGAAGAAGAGCCCAACCTCCAGACATGGGCACTGAGGAAATCCCCTTTTATTACAAAGATGTGGCGCAAGACATCAGCTGTACCATCGTGCCAGACACACGTACAAAGGCCTCGGGGTCAGAGACACTGAGTTCGTGCCTCTGGGGAAGAGGAGTGGCTGGAGACCCTCCTGGACAAACAGAATTAACACAGATAAAATGCCCAAAGAACTGGAAGTTCCTAATATGAACTGGAAATCACTTCTGAAGAAACATGGGTAGCTTATTGCTGCTGCCCGAAAGATGATGGCATCAGATTCTTCAGTGCATTTTTGAGCTCCTGGTTCCTCATGCTGTAGATGAAAGGGTTCATGGCCGGAGACAGCACTGAGTACAGCATTGCCACTAACAGATCCAAGGCTGGGGAAGAGATGGAGGGGGGCTTCAGGTAGGCAAACAAGCCAGTGCTGATAAACAGGGAGACCACAGCCAGGTGAGGGAGGCACGTGGAAAAGGCTTTGTGGCGTCCCTGCTCAGAGGGGATCCTCAGCACGGCCCTGAAGATCTGCACATAGGACAGAAGAATGGAAATAAAACACCCCAAACCAAAAAAGGCGCTAATCACAAGAAGTCCAGCCTCCCTGAGGTAGGTGTCTGAGCAGGAGAGCTTGAGGAGCTGGGGGATTTCACAGAAGAACTGGTCCAGGGCATTGCCTTGGCAGAGGGGTAGTGAAAATGTATTGGTCGTGTGCAGCACAGCATTGAGAAACCCACTGCCCCAGGCAGCTGCTGCCATGTGGACACAAGCTCTGCTGCCCAGGAGGGTCCTGTAGTGCAGGGGTTGGCAGATGGCAACGTAGCGGTCATAGGCCATGATGGTTAGAAGAGAAATCTCTGCTCCAACTGAGAGGGCAAACAGAAAGACTTGGGCAGCACATCCTGTATAGGAAATGGCCCTGGTGTCCCACAGGGAGTTGGCCATGGCTTTGGGGAGAGTGGTGGAGATGGAGCCCAGGTCGAGGAGGGAGAGGCTGAGGAGGAAGAAGTACATGGGGGTGTGGAGGCGGTGGTCGCGGGCTATGGCGGTGATGACAAGGCCATTGCCCAGGAGGGCAGCCAGGTAGATGCCCAGGAAGAGCCAGAAGGTCAAGAGCTGCAGCTCCCGTGTGTCTGCGAATGCCAAGAGGAGGAACTGGGTGACGGAGCTGCCGTTGGGCATTTTGTCCCTCTGGGCATCGGCACTATCCAAGGAGGAAAAGACAGTGATAAGTTGGGGAAGATTAAAAAAAAAAAAAGCCATTTCTACATAGACCCTCCATGCCTGTGCACACCCTGACATTTTCTAGACTTTCCTTCAGCTCTCGTGGCTGGACTCTGGTTGGTGCTGGCCGAGTGTGCATGAGGAGCAGGGCCCTCTGCCCGCTGGCTGCCGAGGCGTCAGCCCTGGCTCTGCAGCAGTGGGTTCATGGGCACGGTGGGGGCAGGGGCCAGTGCTGTGTTGGACTTTGTCCTATGAAACCGCTGCAAACCGCAGAAGGGCTTGTCAGCATCTGCACTCCCAGTGCTAAGGAACCGGGATGGTAAAGGCAGTTAGGTGTTCTAGGTTTTTTTACAGCTCCTCTCCTATTTCCCCTGGAGAGTATTCTTCAATGTCAGAAAACCCTCAGCATTTCTGCTGGACTGAGGGAGAACAGATGCGAGTCCCATGAGGCGAGAGGTTTTGCCCATGGCTTAATGCAGAGTGAGGGGAGCTGGTCTGTCCCTCTGTCTAGTTCCCAGTTTCCCTGTGCTTGCACCTTTCTCAGATCGAGGGTGATCGCACTCCCATGTTACCCTGAAAAGCCACCAGACACTTCTGAGAGCAGAGGGATCCACTGCAGACCATGAAATGTCTCACCCTTTCTCAAGGTGTCAGCACCCCACTCCCAGCCAAGGACACACGTGGCTCATTTCACCAACCCAGCAGCATTTCTTTGGTTGTAGCATCTCTGCATTTCTCCACGGGGCTTTCAGATAACACAAAGCTGCTATGGGACAGGTTTGCATCCTTGAGGGCAGCTCACCGCTTGGAAGGACGCCCCAAGGAGATACCCAAGCGTCCTAATGTTGGCATCTCAGTAAGAGAACATTCCCTAGCCCCAAAGGCTGCATTGTCCACAGCCCCACAGAGGAAATGTGGGACACATGTTCGCATGGATACACTCACATGAATTGATGACCAAGATCAGTGTTTGACTCTGCAGCTGAAATTCCCATCCATGGGGAATTTGACAGCAATAAATGATAACTTTAAAATGCAGCACCCTCTTGACAGCAGAAGGACCCTGCCCTGATGGGGGTCCCTCCTTCCACCCACAGCTTCTCCCCACAGTGCCGTGGGGAGCTCCCCGGGCAGGCTGAGTGCTGACCCTGGCAGGTGGCAGAGTCCCTGCCCCAGCACACAGCCCCTGGGGCGCAGGGACGCTGCTCTGAAGGACAGCCCTGGCCACCCCTGCCTGCACACCCACCTTCACACCCTTGCAGCTGCTCTTGGAAGAAGGCAGCCCTGTGCCTCTGACGATGCCACGGGAATCCCTGCTCTGGAGCACGTCCTCCTCCTCCACAGCACAGAAGTTGTGACAGTCATAGAATCAAAGAATCATAGAATAGTTTGGGTTGGAAGGGACCTTTAAAGGTCATCTAGTCCAACCCCCTGCCATGAGCAGGGACATTGTCAACTAGATCAGGTTGCCCAGAGCCCCATCCAGCATGACCTTGAATGTTTCCAGGGATGGGGCATCTACCACCTCTCTGGGCAACCTGTGCCAGTGCTTCACCACCCTCAGTGTGAAAAACTTCTTTAGGAGTCTTTCTTCTTTCAGGAGTCCTCCTGAAAGATATCATAGTCTGTGGGATGTGCCAGCTTTTGGAGATCCCTCCAGGAACTGTAGCTGCTTTGCCCTGCAGCCAGAGACTTACCATGTCAAGGGCTGTGAAGATCTCTCCTCCCATGAATTCTCAGCACCCTCCCACCCCAGGCTGCCTTTGAGCTCTCTCTGCCTTGCTCCTCTCCCCTCGGGGCCTGCAGGCAGTGCCCTCAGCCCTGCCGCGCTTTGCAGAGGAGCTGCTCCTGGGCAGAGCTGGCTCTCGGCAGCGCTGCCCGCTTGCCAGCAGCTCCCTCCGTCCCAGGAGCCCGGCCCAGCTCAGCAGCAGAGGCCCAGCCCAAGGCAGCACTTTCTCTGCCCCCTCGGGGCTCCCTCCAGGTGTCCCTGGGGCTCCAGGGGAACCTGCTGGGAAACAGCCTGAAGCAATCCCTCAGCTGGGGAGAGACACTTCTTTCCAGCTGTGTCATATCAGAGAAAGTTGGGCATGAGAATCACCTTTTCTTACTTCTGGTATGAGACAGAAAACCTGGATAGTGACAGATCTCCTTCACCCCTGCTGAGGGAAGGGAGTCAGCTGAGTCAATCCAGGCATCTCAGCTTTTGTTTGTAGTCCTGGGGCTGGAAGGGGACTCAGCTCTCACCTGGGGCTGCCACAAACCCCCAGGAGGTGGGATTCCTCTGGCCTCACTTCAGCTGGGCACAAAATGGGCACCTGCTGCCTGGGAGCTGCTTGTCTCAGCTCCCATGGTCATTCCTGGAGATGGAGGCCAGCAGTGAGCTGTTCAGACTCAAACACCTGCTGACATTTGAGGTGTCAGACGTGGTCCAAGATATGTACAGGTAACTGCAAGCTGTAATGGAGCAGTTCCTCGAGACAGGGCAGTACCTGGAGGCATCATCTTTGAGCTTAGTGGGGAATTCCTTTGGCCAGCAGCAGATGCCCACATTTAGGACAACTGAACTTTTCCCTACCCCTTACGTCCAGGGCAGCCTTCCTTGAGATCAGCTTCACCTCCACCACAGGCCCTCAGGGGCTGCAGAGACACCCCAGAGAGCAAAGCCCTCTCCTGCCAGGACTGCAGAGCCCAGCGGGGCTTTTCTCTGGCCTTGGGGAGGGAAGCGTTTCCTCTTTCTGTGCCTTCACGGTGCCACCTGCCATCCACTCCAGCATGTCTCTGGTCTCAAGCACAGCATTTGCACGCATTGGGTCTGGGCGCTTGGGACTGGGTTTGCCTGTGACAAGTCTGAGCTTGTCCCCAGTGCCACAGCCGAGGTGCTGCAGCCCAGACGTGCACCAACACCCTCAGCCTGGGGCACAGACAGGACGAGCTGGAGTCCCATGTGCCACTAGAGACTTTTGACATGGATGGAATCAATGGCGAGGGGTGGTGGGACAGCTCACAGGGGTGCTACCATGGTGAGTAGGGTCTTTTTAGGAGAGGCAGGCCAGGAAGATGAAGAGGGGGATAACCTCCATCTGAAGGAGCTTGTCGTATGTATGGTGCTCCTCGATGGGACGTGCAACAGGTTGGGTGAGGCCTTGTGAGGGAGGGTCAGAGGAGAGGCCCCTTAGTGTGGCGTCCTGGTGGGAGACGGAGAACCTGCACCCAGGGCAAGGGAGTGGACTAAGCCTTATTTGAGCAACCCAAGGAAGGCTCCAGATCCATGACCCCAGGTGTTATTGGGGACTTTAATGACCCTGACGCTCACAGGCAGGACTTGCGGCAGGACTCTGGAGTAGAATAATCATTGCTGAATTTGGATTAAGTCAGGATTTACTTGAGCAAACTCAGTCCTTCCCCGTCTATGGGACTGGAGGGACGGCACCCACGGGAGCTGAGATGGCAGGCTGATGCCACAGTGAGGCCACTCTCCATCGTCTTTGAAAGGATATGGAGACTGGGGGAACTCCCTGACAACTGGCAGCACCCAAATGCTGCGTGCACTTTCTGAAGAAGGCCCAAAGGGTGAGCAGGAGAACTAAAGGCTGACCCTGGAGCACGTGCACTCGGATCCCATTTCTGGGTATCGGAAAGAGAAGGTGACTGGGTTTACCCAGGAGAGCTTGTGCCTGGCCAGGCTCTTTGCTTTCTGTGATGAAAGGTGGGGATTGCTGGATGCAGGGAGAGCAGGGGTGGTCTTTTACCTGGAAGTCAGCAAGGCTTTCTGCATCATTCCCCACAATATTGTGGTGTCCAAGGTAGGTCACTATGGTCTACATGGGTGAATAAGTAGATGGGTAAAAAAATAGTGGGACAGTCAGGCTTGGATGGACGTGGTCAATGTGTGCTACTCCACCTGGAGGTCTCCAGCTAGCAGGGACCTGCAGGGGTCTGTCCTGCAATCATCTGCCCTGTTTAATGCATTTTTAATGACCCAGACATGATGAGAGAGTGCTTTTTCATAACACTTGTAGATGACAGCACTTTGAGGAGAGCAGACACTACACTGGTGGGCAGGGCTGCCATCCCCAGGGACCTAGACAGGCTGGAGGCATGGAGGGAACCTCATGATATGCAATCAGGACAACTCCAAAGTCCTGCTCTTGAGGTGGACTAAGGCCCTGCAAAGACAGAGGCCTCGGACTGCCGAGGTGTAGGAAGCAGCTCTGCAGGAAAGGCTCTGGTGGTCCTTGGGTTACAGCAGGCAAAACACGAGCCTCTCAGCAAAGGCGGCCAACAGCATCCTGGGCTGTATGAGCAGGAGCACAGCCAGTGGCAGCGATTGTATTCCCCTGCTCAGCACGTGTTAGACCACATCCAGAACACTTTACCAGGTTTTGGTCCACCGTAATGCCAGAGAGACATTGGCAAACTGGAACCAGTCCAGTGGAGGGCCAGGAAGGTGGTCAGGGCTGGAGCGCTTGCCCTGTTAGGAGGGGCTGAGGGAGCTGGGCTTGTTCAGACTGGAGAATGGAGGGCTTTTGGGGGAGGATGTAACAGCCTTGCGCTGCCTCCGGTGAGGTTTGCAAGAAGACACTGTGGTGCAAGACACAAGGACAAGAGGCAATGGGCCTCCTTGTTCGTGGGGAACACGAGAGGGTCAGGCTCAACATAGGGAGAAACTTTTGACACATGAGGACAGTCAGACATGGGAAGACATTTCCCAGAGAGCGTGCGCTGCCTCCACCCCTGGAAGTTTCCAAGACCCATCTGGATAAAGCCAGGAGCAACCTGGTGTGACCTTGCTTTGAGCAGAATGTTGGTCTATAGACAGCTTGCAAGGTGACTTTGAGCCTGAATGAAACTGTCATTCCTTCCCCTTCATGTCTGAAACATTAGGGAAAGCACTCAAGTTCCCTGGGGCCAGTCTTGTTCAATTTATTCATCAATGACCTGGATGAAGGGACAGAGTGCACCCTCAGCAAGTTTGCTGATGACACAAAACTGGGAGGAGTGGCTGATACCCCAGAAGGCTGTGCTGCCATTCAGCGAGACCTGGACAGGCTGGACCGTTGGGCGGAGAGGAACCTCATGAGGTTCAACGCGGGCAAGTGCAGGGTCCCGCACCTGGGGAGGAACAACCCCCTGCACCGGGACAGGTTGGGGGTTGACCTCCTGGAGGGCAGCTCTGTGGAGAAGGACCTGGGAGTCCTGGTGGGTGACAAATTCACCATGAGCCAGCAACGTGCCCTTGGGCCAGGAAGGCCAAGGGCACCCTGGGGAGCATTAAGAATAGTGTGGCCAGCAGGTCGAGGGAGGTTCTCCTCCCCCTCTCTGCTGCCCTAGTGAGGCCCCATCTGGAGTCCTGTGTCCAGTTCTGAGCTCCCCAGTTCAAGAAAGACGAGGAACTACTGGAGAGAGTCCAGCGGAGGGTACAGAGATGCTGAGGGGACTGGAGCATCTCTCCTGTGGGGAAAGGCTGAGGGAGCTGGGGTTGTTCAGCCTGAGGAAGAGAAGACTGAGAGGGGACCTCATCAATGCTTATCAATATCTCAAGGGCGGGTGTCAAGAGGATGGGGCCAGACTCTTCTCAGTGGTGCCCAGTGACAGGACAAGGGGCAACGGGCACAAACTGGAACATGGGAAGTTCCGTCTGAACATGAGGAAAAACTTCTTCCCTGTGAGGGTGCCAGAGCCCTGGCACAGGCTGCCCAGGGAGGGTGTGGAGTCTCCTTCTCTGGAGAGATTCAAACCCACAGTCCTGTGCAACCTCCTCTGGGTGACCCTGCTCTAGCAGGGGGGTTGGACTAGATGATCTCCAGAGGTCCCTTCCAACCCCCACCATTCTGTCATTCTGTCATTCTGTGAAATGTTCTATTTGTGGATGGCCAATTTTGCATAAAGCTCATCCTATCTGTGCTACAGTGACTTCTTAAAGGAGTCCATAGACCATCTAGTCACACTCCCTTTTTCATCCCCTGCAGAAATTACTCTATGTGCATATAAATAAGAAAATATATAGAAATATCCTATATATATGCACAGATACGTGTGTGTATATATACAGTTATTCAACATTTCCTACCATCACGGACACGCTTGGGTGTATCCCATCTTTTTCCTGAGTGTGTCTCTGATTGGCATAAGGGATCCCTTTGGGGACAAGGGCGTTCTGGGGTCAGACCTTACCAGGAAAGGAGAAAGTAAAGGAGGCAATGAGTTCCTCAGTCTTTTCCACATTTTTGTTGCTACATGTGCTTCCCCGCTGAGCCATGAGACCACATTGTCCTGAGCTGACTCCTTGTGCTGCCAGTGAACTTACAACAGCCCTCCTGGTTGCCCTCCCCATCCCTCGCTAGTTCCAGCCCCAGCTGAGCTTTGGCTTTCCCGGCTCCATCCCTGCACCCACAGGCCGTGTCTCTCTCTGCCTCCCAGGCAGCCTGTTCCCCCTTCCGCCCACTGTGCCCTGCCTTCTGCTGTTTGACCCCCAAAGGCCCAACGTCCCCGTTCATCCCCGCTGGCATCCTGCGAGGCCCTGCTCAACTCCCTGCACATCAGACTGGGCTGTCCCGGGCTTGGAGGATGTTGTCCCTGAAGATGCGGCAGGGCCCTGTATTGGGTGGATGTGGTAAGGCTTTGGTAATAGGGGGCTGCAGGGGTGGTCTCTGTGAGGAGAGACCAGGGACTGTCCCCGTGCTGGGCAGCGGTTTCCAGACGGCTCCAAAATGGATCCAGCGCTGGCCAAAGCTGAGCCAGTCAGAGAAGCTGGTGGCTCCTCTGTGGAAACACTTTTAAGAATGGGCAAAATGCTGTATGGCCATGAGGAGTGAGGGGGAAAAAGCACAAGAAATGCTCACACTGTGAACACCAAGGCCAGAGAAGAAGGAGGGTGAGGAGGTGCTCCAGGTGGTGGAGCAGAGATTCCCTGCAGCCATGGAGAAGCCCATGGTGGAGCAGATCTCCACACTGCGGCCTGTGGAGGACCCCATGGTGGAGCAGAGAGGCCCCTGCAGGTATCCACACTGCAGCCCATGGTGGATATGCCCTGAAGGAAGCTGCAGCCTGTGCAGAAGACCACAGTGGAGCAGGTTTCTCCTGAAACCCTGCAGCCTGTAGGAAAGACCCACAGTGGAGCGGGGAAAAAGTGTGAAGAGGAAGGAGGGACAGAGAGGAACTGTTATGAACTGACTGCAAACCCCCATTCCTCACCCCCCTGTCACCCCCTCAAGGGAGAAGAGGAGGAAGTAGAGTTTTGGGGAGTGAAGGAATGAAGTTGAGCTGGGGAAAAAGGGGGAGGGGAAAGCTGGTTTTGATTTTCTCTTTGTTTCTCACCATCCAAATCTAAAATAGATTGGCTAGAAATTAAATTAATTTCCCCAAGTGGAGTCTCTTTTGCCAGTGATGGTAGTTGGTAACTGATCACCCTGTCTTTATTTCGACCCATCTCATTTTGTACCCCTCTCCCATTGAGGGGAGGGAGTGAGAGCAGCCGGTTGAGCGCCTGGCAGCCAGCCAAGGTCAAAGCCACCACAGCCCCTTTGGTCTCCAGGGCAGTCCAAGCAGCTCATGAACAAGAGGAAATCTGCTCTCCTGCAGTCCCGGGCAGTGACTCTGCTCTTTCTCTTTCTTCTCTACTATCTCATGGTCATTGCAGCCACGGCTGCCCTAAACATTAAGGGTCAGGCTCAAAGAGTTGCAGTAAATGGGGTAACATCTGGCTGGCGGCCAGTCACTCATGGTGTCCCTCAGGGCTCAGTTTTAGGGCCAGCTCTGCTCACTGTGTTTATCAATGACCTGGACACAGGAGTTGATGCTGTAGGGGTACACTAAGGGCACACGGAGCGGTGCACGCTAAGTTTGCCAATGATGCTAAATTAGGAGGAGCCATTGATTCCCTGGAGGACAGAGAGGCTTTACAGAGACATCTTGATAGATTACAGCACTGGGCAATCATCAACCGGATGAAATTTAACAAGGGCAAATGGCAGATTTGGCATTTGCACCTGAAGCAGTGCCATCCTGGATGTCCGTATAGATTGGGGGACAAGAGGCTGGAGTGCAGCCCTGCAGAGAGGGATCTGGGGGTGCTGGTTGATGGTAAGCTCGCTATGAGTCACCAATGTGCTCTGGCAGCCCAAAGGCCCAATTGTATCCTGGGCTGCATTAAGCACAGTACAGATAAGTGAGACAGAGGGGATTGTCCCACTCTACTCAGCATTGGTGCGGCCTCATCTCAGTTACTGTGTGCAGTTTTGGACTCCGGTTAAGTTATATGCCTTAACTTTTAGGTTGCCCTGTGTGGAGTCAGGAGTTGGACTCGATGATCCTCACGGGTCCCTTCCAGCTCAGGATATTCTCTGATTCTATGATCCCCATCCAGTTCCACCTTGGCTGTGAGTATGAGTCCAAACGTAGTCAGCTCATCAGCTTTCTTGCCAAAGCCTGTCTTCAGCATCCTCTGGAAATCTCCCAGGCTGATTCTTTTCCAGCCCTGCTGACCTTCCAGCAGATTTTGCCGTGGTTAAACCACCCTTGTAGCCCAGGACCAGTGACTACAAGGTTTCCTCTGAGGCAAGGCTCTGTGCGCTCTACCCTCCCCTTTGCACAGAGCACACCTCCACCTCCTCATCACCCTCTCTGCCTTCCTGAGGAACCATACCCATCCATGGCTGCCCTCCCACCACCCGACCTGTCCTGCCACAGCTCTGCCATCCCATGGAGGTAGGGCAGAGACAGATGGTGGTCAAGAGGAGGAGGCTGGATGCTGGATGTGGAGTCCATTGGAGATGATGACTCAGAGGAAGAGAAGGGTGAGAAGCAGGCAAAGGTGACCCAAATTGGGGTGTTGATTGCGAGGTCACTTCTGTTACAGGACCCTGACTGGCCAGCAGCTGGCAGGAGCCATTTTGAGGGTAAGAAGCACTTCACAGAACCACTCATCCCAACAGAGAAAAATACAGGGGATGAGTAAAATGAGGGGGGAGAGGGGAGGGACTCTTGACTTCCCATGCAACCATCAGCTCCAGGTGAGCTTTGCCTTTTCTAAAAACATACCTGTGCAACACAGGCAATAAAGATCAAAGCCTTTTCTGTGGCCTGGCCTTGCTTTCACTCCTTAACGGCTGCTTCGAGGCCACTGCCAGCGCCCTGTCCCGTCACTGGCCCAGCCCCGCTGCCCCAGATGTGGTCCCATGGCCCCATGGCACAGGAGCTGTAGGGGGAGAGTTCATTCAGGGGTGGGGAGATGTACCCCCGGCACAGGCCCCTGACAGCCCTCAGTGCTCTGTCCCTACCAGCCTTCCTGCTTCGGCAGCCTCCCCAGTGCCCTGGTCACACAGAAGCCGCCCCGAGCTGATGCACAGAAAACCTGATTCTCCTTCTCCCATCTTGTTTCTGACACACACGTGGTGCCCCGTGCTTCTCCAGGGACATCCCTGCTCCCCAGAGAGTCTTTCTCCAGCTGACCGTGTCCGTGCTTGCTTGGCCAGCCGTTCCCGGTTCCCTCCCCTTGCTCCCTGCAAGGCCCTGAGCTGGCCGTGCTGCTCTGCAGAGCAAGGGCGTTGGAGAGCCCTTGGGCCACGGGGTGACCCCACACTGGCTGTGCTGGGCAGGCTGGGAAGCAGACCCTTCCCACGGGTCTGTGGGCAAGCAAAGGGCATTCCAGCTGTCTCAGGGAGTGTTCAGGGTTCTCACTGGATCCAGCCCAAGGCTTGTCATTGAAGGGGACATGAATCACGCTCCAGTCTCCCTTCCCCATTCCTGCTGTGCCCCCACTGCCTCTCCTGATATTGCAGAGCCCTCATTAGCCCTCATTAGCCTATCCATCCTTTGCTTTGACATTGTGGATCTCCATCCCGTGTGCACCCAACACAAGGTACATGGTTTCCCTGGAGACCTCTTGTGATCTCCTGGTGGCTCTGATACCTCCCTGAAGGACATGTGTCTGTCAGCATCCCTTCCACAGGTGACACAGTCCCCAGCAGATGCCTCTTGACCGCTCAGGATCTCCAGTGGCACTGGGCACTCCCAGGTGCAGACTCAGCCCAGCCCTCATTCCCTTAGACAACACCCCGTGCCCTCATGCCCTGAGCCCATGCAGCCCCCAAGCACAACAGCAAGGCCTTTTAGCCTGCAATTCCTCGAGCGTGTTCTGCACCCCAGTTTGGGAAACAAAGCCCAAGCTTCAGACATGGCACTGAGGAAATCCCCTTTTATGACAGAGATGGCACAAAGGAGGTCACTGTAGCATGGTGAGAGACTCATTTACAGATGGTCTCTGGGTCAGATGGACTGGGTTCATCCTCTGGAGAAGCGGGACGAAAGGAAATATTTGTGTACATTTATTACTGATACAATGACCGATAGACAAATGTTGCTGGAGATAATTGTGAGATCACTTTTGAAGAGAGATGGGCACCTCATTGCTGCTGAACTGTCACTGGGAGAATCAGTTTCTTTAGTGCATCCTTGATGTCTTGGTTCCTCAGGCTGTAGATGAGGGGGTTCAATGCTGGAGGCACCACCAAGTACAGAACTGACACCACAAGATTTAGAACTGGGGAGGAAGTGGAGGGGGGCTTCAGGTGGGCCACCATGCCAGTGCTGACATACAGGCAGACCACGGCCAGGTGAGGGAGGCACATGGAAAAGGCTTTGTGGTGTCCCTGCTCAGAGGGGATCCTCAGCACGGCCCTGAAGATCTGCACGTAGGACACCACAATGAACACAAAACAGCCAAAGACTAAGCATGCACTACCCACAATAAGCCCAACTTCCATGAGGTAGTCTGAGTGTGAGCAGGAGAGCTTGAGGATGTGGGGGATTTCACAGAAGAACTGGTCCAGGGCATTGCCTTGGCAGAGGGGCAGTGAAAATGTATTGGCCGTGTGCAGCACAGCATTGAGAAACGCACTGCCCCAGGCAGCTGCTGCCATGTGGACACAAGCTCTGCTGCCCAGGAGGGTCCCGTAGTGCAGGGGTTTGCAGATGGCAACGTAGCGGTCATAGGCCATGATGGTGAGAAGGGCATACTCTGCTGTGACCAAGAAGAGAAAAAAAAAGAGCTGGGCAACACATCCTGAGTAGGAGATGGCCCTGGTGTCCCAGAGGGAATTGGCCATGGCTTTGGGGAGAGTGGTGGAGATGGAGCCCAGGTCAAGGAGGGAGAGGTTGAGGAGGAAGAAGTACATGGGGGTGTGGAGGCGGTGGTCGCAGGCTATGGTGGTGATGATGAGGCCGTTGCCCAGGAGGGCAGCCAGGTAGATGCTCAGGAAGAGCCAGAAGGCCAAGAGCTGCAGCTCCCACGTGTCTGTGAATGCCAGGAGGAGGAACTGGGTGATGGAGCTGGCGTTGGACATGTGCTTCCCCTCAGCATGGAGCACTGTGCAAAAAGAAAAAGACAATGATATGTTAGGGTAGACTGGTCCAAGGAAATTCAAAGGCCTTTCTCCTAGACCTGCACCCACCGCTACATGCCACTCCCTTTTCCTTTTCACAGAGCGAGTGCTGCGAGGCAAGAGGATTGCCTGCGGCTTAGTGCAGAGTGAGGGGAGCTGGTCTGTCCCTCTGTCCTGTTCCCAGATGCCCTGGGCTTGCACCTTTCTGAGATCGAGGGCAGTTACACTCCCATGTTACCCTGAAAAGCCACCAGACACTGCTGAGAGCAGAGGGAGCCACTGCAGACCTTGAAATGTCTCACCCCTTCTCAAAGTCTCAGCACCCCACTTCCAGCCAAGGACACACGTGGCTCATAGTGTCCCCTGGAAGCAGTACACAGCTTGGATGGACACCCCGAGGAGATAGCCAAGAGTCCTAAGCATGGCAGCTCTGAAGGGAGAGTCAGCTCATTCCCAGCCTCACAGAGTGCATTGCCCAGAGCTTCGCAGGACAGAGGAAAGCGGGGACAACTCTGTCATGGCCCAACTTTTTGCCCGCAGCGATGCTGCACCCCAGCTATGGGTCATAAGCAATTGGTGGCAGAGAAGAGGAAGGAGTGACTCAGGTTCGCTGATCTACTTTGTTGGAATTGAGCACAGACGGTGCTCACGTTCACAATTCAGATTTAATATCATGTCCCAACTTTCTGCCCGCAGCGATGCTGCACCCCAGCTATGGGTCATAAACAGATAGTGACAGAGAAGAGGGACGAGTGACTCGGGTTACCATGCCAATTTATTTGTTCAGTAACTAGGCGTACAAGTTCTCATTCAATATCTGGGCATACAAGTTATCACTGAATAACAGCAAGTTCACTAATTGCTAATCCCGCTTTTCAGTAAAAAGGAAGAGAGAAGGGGGGGGGGGGGGAGAGAGAGAGGGAGAGAGAGAGGAATCAATCATCAGTCCAGGGTCCAGCGTTGGTCCAGCCAACGGGGGTCTCTGGTCAGTGGTCAGGGAGGCCCTCCCATTGAGTCATGAGGTTTAGAAAGGACCCCCTTGCTTTCTAAACTCCTCTCAGAGAGTAGTCTAGGTGCGGCTGAGTCCAGTCCTAGTCTCAGACTTGGTCAACGGTTTATGTCTAAAGGAGTAGATCCTGTATACCCTTGGGCTAAATTAAACAATAGAGACAGAGAAAAAATAGAGGTAAAGGAAAGACCACCACCCTAGGTTCCAGCGATGTCACTGGTCCGGTTCCGTCGGATGGTGGGCACGCGCACCCAGCCCTTCTGAGTTGTGCTATTTATTGACTAGTCCCACTGCATCTGCTAATTACTTCACATGCGTAGTCTGTTGTTCTCGAACCTTCTCAAAATGGGTCGGGGGGTTTGAGGGGTTGGAGGGTTTGAGGCTAGTGATTTCGGTGCTGCTGCCCCCCCTCCTGTCAGAGATGCAGGGGTGATGCTGTCTCAGGCTTGTCTGTTTTTTAAGCAATTACTCAAGATAAGGCCCAGAAAAGCGCTATCCTGCCTCCGCAAGATCCTCCCTTCCAGCTGCACCTTATCTCATTGGTGTGGTATTCCTTCACACCAGGTCCTCCTTTGTCCAGACAATAATTCTTTCAACTTCTCAGTTTCTTCAAGGTTCTTCTTTGCCGAATGTTTGAGACATTAACTCTTTCAGCCCCTCAGTCTCTTACAACCTCATTGCTGTGGACACATCTGCATAGGAGAACCAACAAGGTCTGTGCCTGACTCTGCAGCTGAAACTCCCATTCCCAGGGAGCCTGTCAGCAACACCAAGAGCATGTGAGCAAGGCGAGGAGAGAGACAGATGGGCTCTCGGGAAAGCCTTTCCCTCCCCCAGCTCTGCACACACCTCCCAGGCAGCAACGATGCAGGACAGTCACCCTCAGACCCTGGTCAGTGGGAAATGGGCACGGGGCAGCAGAGATGCACGTCATCTCTTCTGCTGGGCAGCTGGACGTGGAGGTGACTAACGGCCTAGAGCCCACGGGCTAAGGGCTGTGCTGGGCGGGAGAGGAGACGGGGGTGTGCTGCTGAGGGAAGGAGTCTGCGCTGCAGGGCACGGCCGGGAGGGGCCCATATTTCCCCTGCAGCAGGGTTTCCCTTGGCACTGCCCTCCCTCCCTGCCCATGGCTCTACTGCCTGGGGCTGTCCCGGCTGGGAGCTGTTTCTCTGGCCCCATGTTTCTTCCCTGCCAGCGCTCACAGACCCCATCCCAGCCCCTGTGTGCACAGCTCTGCCCTGCAGCCGCTCCGGGTGTGCGGGGCTTAAAGAACAGGTCACTCAAACCCTGATGAAAATGGAAAGGTGACGCTGGTTTTCCCTGTAGGCTGGTGGGGGGGTGAAGGGACTTGCTGAGGTTCCTAGTAAACCTCAGGGTGATGGTTTAAGAGTCTCAGCCGCTGCTCTAACCTGCACAGCTGAGTTTCCATTCCCACGAGGCTGAGCCAGAGACAAGTGGAAGCACAGATTCAGGAAAGCAGAGACTCAAGCAGGAAACCCCTGCCCTGAACATACTCATGAAAAGTCCCCTTGGAAATGACCTGGGCATGAGCTGGAGCTGTGAGCAGCCCTCACCCGTGCAGCACTTTCTCAACAGGAGAAGTACCCAGCCCTGCCGGGGGTTGCTCCTTCCACCCACAGCTTCTCCCCACAGCGCCATGGGGAGGTCCCCGGGCAGGCTGAGTGCTGACCCTGGCAGGCGGCAGAGTCCCTGCCCCAGCACACAGCCCCTGGGGCGCAGGGACCCTGCTCTGAAGGACAGCCCTGGCCACCCCTGCCTGCACACCCCTGCAGCTGTCCCCAGCAGAAGGCAGCCGTCACGCCCTGTCCCTCTGATGGTGCAGCAGGGAAGCCCTGCTCTGGAGCATGTCTTTCTTTTCCACACCAGAGAAGGCAAGACAGACATCCTGATAGGTCCTGTCAGTCATGGGATGTGCCAGCTCTGGAAGACCCCTCCAGGATACTCATCTGTATTACCCTGCAGCCAGAGACTCACTGTGTCAAACACTGTGAAGATTCACCTGTGAACAAGCTTAGCTCTCTCCTCCCACCCCAGGCTGCCTTTAAGCTCTCTCTGCCTCGCTCCTCTCCCCTCGGGGCCTGCAGGCAGTGCCCTCAGCC
Source organism: Phoenicopterus ruber ruber (assembly GCA_009819775.1). Taxonomy (NCBI): domain Eukaryota; kingdom Metazoa; phylum Chordata; class Aves; order Phoenicopteriformes; family Phoenicopteridae; genus Phoenicopterus; species Phoenicopterus ruber. Next base: position 657,388 of record WNMK01000047.1, on the reverse strand, counting down.
CTGCTGCGCTTTGCAGAGGAGCTGCTCCTGGGCAGAGCTGTCTCTCTGCAGCGCTGCCCGCTTGCCATCAGCTCCCTCCGTCCCAGGAGCCCGGCCCAGCTCAGCAGCAGAGGCCCAGCCCAAGGCAGCACTTTCTCTGCCCCCTCGGGGCTCCCTCCAGGTGTCCCTGGAGCTCCAGGGGAACCTGCTGGGAAACAGCCTGAAGCAATCCCTGATGTTCCCTCCCTCAGCTGGGAGAGACACTTCTTTCCAGCAGCGTCACCTGCTTGTCTCAGCTCCCATGGTAATTAATGAAGATGTAGGTCAGGAGTTGTCTATTCAGATGAAACTCCTGGCAACATATCAGGTGCCAGAGGTTGTCCAAGGCATGTACAAGACAATTACACTTGTCTCTGTTTACTGTTTTCTTGGCAGCCTATGCTGCCATCTGACCAAATGATGTCCTGTATCATAGGGAGAACTAGGTTTCTCTCGGTCTTTTCCATCAGCTGGGTGGACGAGATCTCCATTGACTATAATGACAGTTTTCTTCCACACATTGCTTAATCAAATTCTGGACAGTTACTCTAATGTCCAAATAGAGGTCTGTAGTGTTATGTGAGATGCCAAGGCTCTCACACCTTACTTCATGTGGCTGGCAGGACAGCACAGGAAAGCCATCCCCATTCAGAGCGAGTGTGTGTCAGACACCCTGGCCACCTTGCAGACAGGTTCAGTGCCTTTGTGCAAGAAACTGATTGCCAGCACTGCAGCGTGGCAAGGTCTCTCCCTTCTCCATCCAGTAGATGCAGGGCAGTCCAGGAACACAAGGCACATCACACTGGGGTCTCCACTTGTATGCCTGCATTCTCAGGCTGCTGGTTTTTCTCTCCACCAACCTTTACTCACCCCCTTGATGATACAATCGAGGAACAGACCAACAGTTTTCACATTGGGCCTGACAGCAGCATCTTGTCATTCACGGAGATCACCTTCACGTCCACCAAAGGCCCTAAGGGGCAGCAGAAGTAAACCTCTTTCTTTCCAGGGCTGCACCTCCCAGCCCCGTTTCTCTCTGTCCTTGGGGACACCAGGGTTTGCTCGCTCTCTTGGCATCCAGTTTCACCTTTATGTTTCCATCTGCTGTCCACTCTGGCAGGGCTCTGCTCTGAAGCAAAGTCTCAGCCCACACGGAGTCTTGGACACGTAGTACCATGTTTCCCTAAGCCAGGTCAGAGCTTGGCCTGGCGGCACACCTGAGGTGCTACAGCCCCAATGTGCACCGATGCCCTCAGCCAGGGACACAGCCAGCACGAGCTGCAGCCTGTGCTTTTTGACATCCACAGAGTAACTGTCATGGGATGGTGCAGCAAGTCACACAGGTCGGGGTGCTGCAAGGGATGGGTCCAGGCTTTTCCGGAGAGACAGGCTGGAAGGATCTGGAGTGCTGTCCCTCAACATGAAGAAGGTGCTTGGATGTATGGAGCTCCTGCAGGTGACAAGTTGGGTGAGCCCTTGTGGGTAAGGGTGAGAGGAGATTTGAAGCGCCTCATTCAGCAGAGGGCCCACGTTTTCCCTAGTCTTCCATTTGTAACTGATGTATTTGAAGAAGCCCTTCTTATTGCCCTTGATGTCCCTTGCCAGATTAAATTCGAAGTGGACCTTAGCCTTCCTTGTAGCATCCCTGCATACCCGGACAGCATCCCTGTACTCCTCCCATGTGGCCTGTCCCTTTTTCCACATTCCATGGACTTCCTTCTTCCACTTGAGTTTTGCCAATAGTTCCTTGCTCATCCATGCAGGTCGCCTGCCTCCCTTACCCGATTTCTTACTCCTGGGGATGCACCACTCTTGAGCTTGGAGGAAGTGATGCTTGAATATTGCCCAGCTTTCTTGGGCCCCCCTACCTTCTAGAGCTCTAACTCACGGGATTCCTCCAAGCAGGTCCTTGAAGAGGGCAAGGTTAGCTCTTCCAAAGTCCAGGGTTGTAATCCTGCTTAATGTCCTGCTTCCTTCTTGAATCTCTGTTTGTTAGTATGAGGTCCAGCAGCACCCCTCTCCTCATCGGCTCCTCCACCACCTGTGTCAGAAAACTGTCATCAATGTTCTGCAGGAACTCAGAGAACCACAGAATGTCTGAGGTTGAAAGGGATCTCTGGAAGTCATCTGGTCCAACCTCCCTGCTCAAGCAGGGTCACCTAGAGCTGGTGTCCCAGGACCATGTCCAGATGGCTTTTGAGTATGTCCAAGGAGAGAGACTCCACAATCTCCCTGGGCAACCTGTGCTAGAGCTTGGTCACCCTCACAGTAAAAACATATTTCCTGATCATGGAATCATAGAATCATTAAGGTTGGAAAAGACCCTTAAGATCATGGAGTGCAAGGATTAACCTAACACTACCAAGTCCACCACTAAACCATGTCCCTCAGTGCCACATCTACAGCTCTTTTAAATACCTCCAGGGATGGTGACTCCACCACTTCCCTGGGCAGCCTGTTCCAGTGCTTGAAAAGCCTTTCAGTGAAGAAATGTTTCCTAATATCCAATCTAAACCTCCCCTGGCTCAACTTAAGGCCATTTCCTCTCATCCTATCACTCATTACTTAGGAGAAGAGACTGACCCCCACCACCCCCACAATCTCCGTTCAGGTAATTGTAGAGAGCGAGAAGGTTGTAGAGCCTTCCTACCCTCAAGCAGATCAACACTCCTACCGAACCTGGAGTCCTCTGCGAACTTAATGACACTGCACTTGATCCCCTCGTCCAGATCATTGATAAAGATATTGAACAGAACTGGCCCCAATACTGAGCCCTGGGGAACACCACTCCTGACTGGCCGCCAACTGGATTTAACTCCATTCACGACCACTCTTTGGGCCCAGCCATCCAGACAGTTTTTAACCCAGCGAAGAGTATGCTCATCTAAGCCATGAACAGTCAGTTTCTGCAGGAGGATGCTGTGGGAGACGGTGTCAAAGGCTTTACTAAAGTTAAGATAGAAAACGTCCACAGTTTTTTCCCTCATCCACTAATCAGATCACCTCTTCATAGAAGGAGATCAGGTTAGTCAAGCAGGACCTGCCTTTCATAAACCCATGCTGACTGGGCCCGATCACCCGGTTGTCCCATATGTGCCACATGATGGCACTCAAGATGATCTGCTCCATAACCTTCCTGGGCACCGAGGTCAGGCTGACAGGTTTGTAGTTCCCCGGATCCTCCTTCCAGCCCTTCTTGTAGATGGGCGTCACATTTGCTAATCTCCAGTGAACTGGGACCTCCCCGGTGAGCCAGGACTGCTGGTAAATGATGGAGAGTGGCTTGGTGAGCACTTCTGCCAGCTCCCTCAGCACCCTTGGGTGGATCTCATGCGGCCCCATAGACTTGTGCATGTCTAAGTGGTGTAGCAGGTCGCTGACCATTTCCCCTTGTAATATGGGGGCTTCATTCTGCTCCCCATCCCTGTCTTCCAGCTCAGGTGGCTGGGTACCTCAAGAACAACTTCCCTTGCTGTTAAAGACTGAGGCAAAGAAGGCATTAAGTACCTCAGCCTTTTCCTCAGCCTTTGTCACTATGTTTCGCCCCACACCCAATAAAGGAGGGAGATTCTCCTTAGCCCTCCTTTTGTTGCTAATGCTGCTTCACAGGAACTCCCCAGTGGGGTGGGGAGGAGAATCGGAGAGAAAGGAAAACTTGTGGGTTGCGATAAAAACAGTTCACCAGGACAGCAAAGGAAAAAAAATAATAATGATATTATATATTAATAATGCTAATAATAATAAAATATAAGGATAATAGAAAATGAACAAAGCACAATTTCTCACCACCCAACAACCAATACAGCCCGTCCTGAGCAGCAGTCACGGAACAGGAATATTCCCAAGGAGCTATCCCAGAACGGCACGTTCCAGAGAGAGCAAGCAAGGGAACGAACAGCTGAATGAACGAACGAAAAGAGGGGGAAAAGGGCAAAAAGGGACAAACAAAAAAGGGCAGCGACGCCCATGGCAGGGGCTGGGACAGCCACAGGGGCCATTGCAGGACAGAGGTGAAACTGCACTCCATCCCATCATACAGGGGGATAATGAAGATGTTCAACAGTGTTGGCCCAAGTGCTGGTCACTGAGGGCTGCTGCTAGTAACTGGCTGCACGGAGAAATTCGCACCACTGATGCTATTTGGGTTTGATCATCCAGCCAACTTCCCACCCACTGTCACATCCACTTCTTCAGCCCAGATAGCACCAATCTGGCTATAAGGAGACTATGGGAGACCATGTCAAAGGCCTTGCAAAATTCCATGTACACAACATGTCCTTCTTTCCCCTGCCCGTTTTGGTTCAGCAATCCCTTTTGTGTCCTTCAAGAACCTGGAAATGGCTGCAGGAGGACGTACCCCATCCCCTTCCCAGGGACGGAGGTAGGCTGACCAGCCTGTAATTCTCCCAATTCTCCTTCCTGCCCTTCTTGAAGATGGGTTTCACATCTGCCTTTTCCAAGGACCCCAGAACCTCTCTGATTGCTCTGGCACGTTTGAGGGCACAATCCAGAATCACAGGCAAGGGTGATGGAGCAGACAGCAGCACTTGCAATGAGCCTGCCCAAGGCAGCTGAGATGAATGTCCTGGGCCAGTGGGCTTTGTTCCTGAAGTCACAGAAATGTCAGGGTTCTGTGAGGTGTCCACATCTGAGCTGGCCTCAGGCACTCCTCATGCACCCAGGGGTGTTCAGAGACAGGAGTCCTTCCCTTGCACATGCAGAGGCAGTGCACTACAGCAGTCATAGTGTCTCTCTGGCCTCCTGCTGTCACTCCCAGAGGCCGGGAGGCACCTCAGCCCTGCGGTGGGTCGTCCTGCTCTGCGCTTGTCTGAGATGCCCCATGGCATGAGGAATGGATACAGGGAGCTCGGTTCAAGGAAGCACATCCCCATGCTGCGTTCAGGCGGTTTCCCCGGGATGTTACTCCCAACGTGAAGTGACCTCGAGACACTGTCTGTCTCACAGGCCTTCAGGGAACCTCAAGGAATAGCTGAGGGTGTTTGTGCTCGCTCGGGTTCATCCCACCTCACACACATGACGTGCATGCTTACATCTCATCTGTACAATGCCAACATGGACTTCTGACCTAGTCATTCGGTGTCCCTCCGTGGAGGGACAAAGAACCTCTCCGAACTGGGCTGAGAGGCCAGTGCTGGCAACGGTGGTTGTGAGGGGCTAGTCCCTGATCATTGCCCTGGGGCAGCTTCCCCGGGGTGTCCAGCGAACACGGGCACAGACCAGACTCTGCTCTGCTGCTCCTTCAGGTCTCTCGCAGGAGGCCTGGCTGTGTGAGGACACTGCTGCGTGTCCCAGCCCCGCACACTCACAGTTTTGCTCTTCACTGGTGTTTTCAACCGTGGGCCACTTTCCTGGGCATGTTCTTGAGAGCAGCTTTGGAAGAAGACCTAAGCCGTCAGGCACTGCCCTGAGGAGATCACCTTTGTTTATGGAAACGCTGTGAGGGAGGCCAGCTCTGTCACAGAGGTGCCCATTGCCTGTCCCTGCCTGCTGTCACAGCACTGCCACGCAGCAGGACAGTGACCAAGCTGCCAGAGCACTCAGGTCTTAAACCCAACACAAGGGCTCAGGAAGAGAGTGTGGAAGTCAAAAGAGAGCAGCTCTGGAAAGACCAAGTGCTGGTGCTCCCTGGCAGTGCTGCCATGCTGGGACTCTCTTCCCCTCCACCTCTGCACACAGCAATGTCCCTGCAGCTCCAGAAAACGTGTTGGAGGAAGAATCTCGGAGAACAAAAATCACTGCAGGGCCCTTTATTTTGTTTAAACACACAGAGAGAGCACGGCTCCTCATTTCCGCAGCCCCTCGGTCAGAACAGAAAAGCAGACAGTGAATTAGAAAGGGGATGACAACATTATCACAAGTAAAACACCACCAACCAAAAATACAGCCGACAGGTTGGGCCTGTAGCGAGTTGTATTATAACGACTGTGCAGAAGAAGATGGACAGTTTATAGCTTCAGAATAACACCCAGTCATCAGTTTCCACACTGCATCCTTGAGCTCCTGGTTCCTCATGCTGTAGATGAGGGGGTTCACTGCTGGAGGCACCACCGAGTACAGAAATGACACCACCAGGTCCAGGGATGGGGAAGAGATGGAGGGGGGCTTTAGGTAGGCAAACATGGCAGTGATCAAAAACAGGGAGACCACGGCCAGGTGAGGGAGGCACGTGGAAAAGGCTTTGTGGCGTCCCTGCTCAGAGGGGATCCTCAGCACGGCCCTGAAGATCTGCACATAGGACACCACAATGAAAACAAAACAGCCAAATGCCACTAAGAGACTAACCACAATAAGCCCACCTTCCCTGAGGTAGGTGTCTGAGCAGGAGAGCTTGAGGAGCTGGGGGATTTCACAGAAGAACTGGTCCACAACATTGCCCTGGCAGAGGGGTAGTGAAAATGTATTGGCTGTGTGCAGCACAGCATAGAGGAAACAACTGCCCCAGGCAGCTGCTGCCATGTGGACACAAGCTCTGCTGCCCAGGAGGGTCCCGTAGTGCAGGGGTTTGCAGATGGCAACGTAGCGGTCATAGGCCATGACAGTGAGGAGAGAATACTCTGCTGTAATGAAAAAGGCAAACAGAAAGACTTGGGCAGCACATCCTGCGTAGGAAATGGCCCTGGTGACCCAGAGGGAGTTGGACATTGATTTGGGGAGAGTGGTAGAAATGGAACCCAGGTCGAGGAAGGAGAGGTTGAGGAGGAAGAAGTACATGGGGGTGTGGAGGCGGTGGTCACAGGCTATGGTGGTGATGATGAGGCCATTGCCCAGGAGGGCAGCCAGGTAGATGCCCAGGAAGAGCCAGAAGGTCAAGAGCTGCAGCTCCTGTGTGTCTGTGAATGCCAGGAGGAGGAACTGGGTGATGGAGCTGCCGTTGGACATTTGCTGCCTCTCACCGTGAGGGCCTGTCTTTGGAGGAAAAGGCAGTGATGAGTCACTTCTCTTAGCAAAACCAATCGGATTTCTCACAGAAATCCCCACATGGCCTCTGTCCTTCCAGGAAGACTTTGGTGCAGCTCCTTGCTTGAGCTCTGGCTTGTCCTGGCTGAGGGTGCAGTGGGGAGCAGGTAACGCTGCTGTGGGCTCAGTCCTGCTGTGCACCAACAGGCAAATAGGAAGCAGGAGGGCTCTCAGGTTAAATCCACTCCTGAGATCAAAGGCATTTCAGCACTGACCCTCCAAATTCACCCTACTGCAGAGCAGAGCTGTGCTGAGTTTTGGTTTATTTTGCTCCTGTTGTCCCTCTCACATCTGAGGAGTGTATTTTTGAAGGCAGATGTCCTTGACATTCCTTCTACACTACCAGTGCTACCTTGAGAGACCTGGGAGGCAAAGGGACAGACCCTTGGTACAGAGTGAGGACAGCTGGTCTGTCCATCAGTCTTGCTCTCAGCTGCCCTGGGCTCACATGTCTCATGATCACACTCAGACGTTCCTCTGAAAGGAAACTGGGTACTACTCAGAACAGAGGAATCCAGGGTCAAGGTGCAGAGGATCTTCACCCTCCTCTCCCCAGTGATGAGCTGAGCACTTCTGGATGCCCTGAAGTCAGGGTGTCTTGAAAGGAGAGTCAGCTTTATCCCCACCCCATGGACTGCTTTGCTCGGAGACCCACAGGGTAGAAGGGTGCTTGGGCACCTTGCTCCCATGGACACATCTACATGGCAGGACCTGAAACCCCCATCCCCAGAAAGCCTGAAAACAAGAACAGCAGCACAGGGAGGGGTGGAGAAAGAAGGAGAAATGCCTCAAGGCTTCTGGCCAGGGAGGCAAGGCCAGGGAGGGCGAGAGGGGCACTCAGGAGAGTCTCCTCTGTGTGAGCTATGGCTGCAGAGGAGGCAGCTGCTGCCAGAACCCCACAGCTCTGAGGGCAGAGGCTCTACCAGGTGGGAGAGGAGACCAGGGGGCCTTTTAGGGGAAAAGCATGTTCCCTGAATGGCTGACGGGGAGGTGCCCAAATCCCCCTCCCAGCCTTTGCTGTCAGCGTATTCCTCTCACCCCCTGCCCATGTCTCTGCTGCCTGGAGCTGTTCCTGCTGGGAGCTGTTGCTCTGTGCCCACGTCTCCTGCCTGTCAGTGCTCACAGCCCCCATCCAACCCACTCTGTGCTCAGCTCTGCCCTGCAGACCCCTCCTGGCAGCCCGGCACTGCCCAGGGGCGTCTCTGTGTTGGAAAGTCCTCAGGAGCAGATCAGATGTACCCTGAGGAGACCACAGAAGTGACAGGGCTTTCTGTAGGCTGAGGTGGGTGAAGTGACTCCATCAGCTTCCTTAAAGAGCTATTGATCAAGGACTAATGCTGTAGGAGTCTCCTCCTCTTGTCCAAACCTGCCAGGTCCATTACTATTCCCCCTACAAGGACATCAGGACACTGAAAGCACAGAGCACAGTTCCTTCCAGGTAAGCTATTCCATCCTTGTTGTGCTTCTTCAAAAGCCCCTGGAAATATCCTGGGGATGACCTGGAGCTGTGAGCAGCCCTGACCCACGCAGCACCCTCTCAATAGCAGAAGGACCCTGCCCTGCCTGGGGTCTCTCCTTCCACCCACAGCTTCTCCCCACAGCGCCATGGGGAGCTCCCCGGGCAGGCTGAGTGCTGACCCTGGCAGGCGGCAGAGTCCCTGCCCCAGCACACAGCCCCTGGGGCACAGGGACCCTGCTCTGAAGGACAGCCCTGGCCACCCCTGCCTGCACACCCCTGCAGCCCTCCCCAGCAGAAGGCAGCCGTCACGCCCTGTCCCTCTGACGGTGCAGCAGGGAATCCCTGCTCTGGAGCACGTCTTCCTCCTCTACACAAGGGAAGCTTTGAGAGTTCTCCTGACAGAGCCCATTGGCTGTGGGCTATGTCAGCTTCTGGAGATCCCTCCAGGAACTGCAGCTGCATTGCCCTGCAGCCAGAGACTTACCCTGTCAAGGGCTGTGCAGATTTCTCCCCCAGGGAACTCTCAACTGTACTTCCACTCCCGTCTGCCTTTAAGCTCTCTCTGCCTCACTCCTCTCCCCTCGGGGCCTGCAGGCAGTGCCCTCAGCCCTGCTGCGCTTTGCAGAGGAGCTGCTCCTGGGCAGAGCTGTCTCTCTGCAGCGCTGCCCGCTTGCCAGCAGCTCCCTCTGTGGAGGGAGCAGCAGAAGACCAGCCCAAGGCAGCACTTTCTCTGCCCCCACCCACCCTGCACTTGCATCACTTCTCTGCCCCCACCCACCCTGCACTCCCTCCAGGTGTCCCTGGGGCTCCCCAGGAACCTCCTCGGAAAGAGACTGAAGGAATCCCTGATGGCCCCGCTCTCACCTCTGCAGAGACACTTCTTTCCAGCACTGACCTGTTTATTCTCCGAGACAGAGTCAGGCTGAAGAACCACCTGCCCTTTTCCCACCACCAGACAGAGCACCTGCACAGTTACAGAGAGGGATCTCCTTTACCCGTGCTGAGGGAAGGAATTCAGCTGAGGCAACGGAGGCAGCTCATCCTGGGTTTGCAGTCCTGGGGCTAGAAGGATCCTCACCTCCCTCCCATGCACACCATATTTTCCTTAGAGCCACTCAATCCCATGGCCAAACACGGGCAGCAGGGATATGTCAGATGTCTGGGCTCTCCAGCACAAGCACGTGTGGGTTTGCTGGGACAGCACAGGACCGACAGGAAAGCTGTCCTTCTTCAGGGTGGGAGCAAATAGACACCACAGAGCATCTCAGACAGATTCAGGTCATGTCTGCAAGCGAAGGAGTACGATCGCTGCAGGTGGTCACGGGACTGTCCCATCTCTCTCCAGTAGATGCAGGCAGCCCATGAATACAACGCACATTATAGAGTCATAGAATCATAGAATGTTTGGGTTGGAAGGGACCTTAGAGATCATCTAGTTCCAACCCCCCTGCCATGGGCAGGGACACCTTCCACTAGACCAGGTTGCTCCAAGCCCCATCCAGCCCGGCCTTGAACACTTCCAGGGATGGGGCATCCACAGCTTCTCTGGGCAACCTGTGCCAGTGCCTCACCACCCTCAGAGTGAAGAATTTCTTCCTTAGATCTCATCTAAATCTACCCTCTCTCAGTTTAAAGCCATTCTCCCTTGTCCTATCACTCCATGCCCTTATAAAAAGTCCCTCTCCAGCTTTCTTGGAGGCCCCTTTAGGGACTGGAAGGCTGCTAGAAGGTCTCCCCGGAGCCTTCAGTTCTCCAGGCGGAACAAGCCCAAGTCTTTTAGCCTGTCTTCATAGCAGAGGTGCTCCAGCCCTCTGAACCCAGGGCTGATCATGCCTGATCGTCCTCAGTGCTTCCCATGATGAAAGGGCTGCATCAGTGTGTGACAGGAGTGCAGCGTCATTTACCAGGACTGCGGCAAGACTTTGAACACCGTCCACCCCCAGGATTCTCTTTTCCAAGAACAAACAGGCTGGAGGGATGGGCCAGCAGGAACCACGTGATAGCCAAGAAGGACCCATCCAAAGTCCTGCCCCTACTGTCACAAACTCCTTGCGGTGACAGTGGTCAGGGACTGCCTGTCTGGGCTGGAGCTCTGCAGAAAAGTCTCTGGTGGTCGTATCTATGGGGTCTTTTGAAGGGAATGAAGGCACGGACTCTGGCATAGGTGGAAAGCGGAGACGCTTTAATGCACGCTTACAGGGTTTATAAAGCTTCCTTATCTACTACACGTGCTCTAACACCTGTTCACGCGACTGGCATGCATAGTTACAGCTTTGTGATTGGTAATTCTCTTCTGTCCACGCGAAGGGCAAACATTTCTTGATTGGTGCACTTAAACATAACAAACAAATTCTTTAGTATAACAACAAACTTCTTTCTGGTTCTGACTGCTTCTAGCTTCTCTTGTTTACCTTGCTGTGTCCCTTCATTGCCCTTTACTGTACTGCTGTTTCAATCAGCTCTAACCTGTCGCAAAACGGGTCACCTACAATTCCCCCTTTCTTTGTTTCTACAAGCCAAATGAGTGCATTGAACGATCAATCATTTTTAGCAAACACTGCAACAGACAAGGCACTACAATAATAATTGTGACTAATACAATGAGCAAAACAAGTCCTCCTTTTGCTAATTCTACTATCCATCCTGTTAATCCTAACCATTTCAGCCAAGATTCTAATCCTACCGAGCTTGTGGTTAATTTTTCAGATAGCTCTTTCAATTTTTTTATCTGTTGAAATACTGTTTGAGAGTTATCGCTTAAATTCATACAACACATGCCTTCAAATTCTTCACATCCATGTCCTTGTGCTAATAACAGAAAATCTATAGCTGCTCTATCTTGCAAAGTGGCGTGACTAATAGAATCTGTATCTACCAGCAAAGCACTTAAGGCCTTTGATGTGGCATTGTTTTGCTTAGCAAGCCAACATCCTAATTTATTAAGTGTCGCAAGGGCTTTGGCGGCAGCGACACCAGGTGCTAAGACTGAGGCTACGATAGTCTTATCGGCCTCCCAAAAATCCACATTATCCTTACAGTCTTCTTGATAATAGTTCACTGATTGTTTTGATCGCCCATGGAGTCTGTTAATATTTAAAATCATGGACGTGTTTGGTGTTAACAATGCTAGGCGGCCCAGAGTACAAGGGCCTCCTGCAATATGAGAAGGAACACCTTGCCAAGCCCGGTCCCCACAGATGAGAAACACACCGGCCGGCAAGGCTAAAGGTGCGTTTGAAGACTTGGATATATTAGAGGTGGTATAATTACACCACACAGATGCGTTCTTATAGACGGATAAACTTGCTGTTACATCAATTACGGTGTTATCACGTCCAGTATATTTAAAGCTTAGACAGGGATAGGCACTCACACTTCCCAAAATATCTAATTCCTGTGGCTCCAACGGAACGACCGGCAAATAGCTGGCCCAGCCATCCCAGTTGGTTACCGCTTCCTTACTAGCATTTCCCGTCAGATTAACATTCCGTTTGGACATAATGCGATGCCCTACTGAGGTACTATTAACAACAGCCACAACTTCCTTGTCTGAAAGCGGGATTCCAACTAAACATGTCGTAAATGGGTTGGCTGCGCTGGCCATTGAGAGGCACATGTGGTTCTGTCCCGTCATGTTGGCAAGGGTGACCCAGATGTTTGCTCTAGGTTGGATGGAGATCCATGAGGCACTGAAACCACAACAGTAGAGGATGATGATCCCAACCAAGGCCGCACGCCACGGGCTGGTACCCATCGTGGTCCTCGTCCTGTGGAAACACAAGCATATCCTCGCCCCCAGGTTATCAAAGGATATGGTCCTTCCCACGCCCCAGTATCTAAATTTTTTATCTTGACTAGCGCTTGTTCTGTTGATAATGATGTTAGCCCAGATTCCATTGCCTTAAAATGTTTAACAATGGGTGGTATTTCCTCGTGTTGAAAAGGTAATATTAAATGATTCATAACATATACCACCTTGTTTAATCTGTTTTGTGGTGTCTCCTGAATCTCCCCATTTTTGTTTGGTTAAATAGTGCTTTAATGTGCGGTGAGTACGTTCTACTATCGCTTGTGCTGTAGGTGAGTGTGGGATGCCTGTTTTGTGTGGGATGCCTGTTTTATGTGTGATGCCCCAAGTCTGAAAAAATGCTGTCGTGGCGTGGCTGGTATATGCAGGGCCATCATCTGTTTTTATTTCTTTTGGGATGCCAAGCGCAGCAAAGGCTGAACGGAAATGCACCTGAACGTGGCAACTGGTTTCTCCTGCCATTGCTGTGGCCCAGATTGCGTGTGAAAAGGTGTCTATAGATACATGAACATATTTTAATCTTCCAAACTCGGGAATGTGAGTGACATCAGTTTGCCAAATTTGAAGTGAGGAGAGGCTTCTAGGATTGACGGCAAACATTGGCCCTACCTGCTGTTGGCAATCTGGGCAGGTTTGTACTATGCCTCTCCTTTAGGGATGGCAAACTGCTTTGACAATACTTTCGCTGGTTGGTGAAAAAATTGGTGGGATAAACGAGCTTGGAATAAGATATCAGGAACAGGTACTTGTATTGCCACGTTAGCCAGCTGGTCGGCTCGGGCATTCCCTTCTGTAAAAAATCCTGGTAAAGTGGTATGACTTCTAATATGGATTACACAATATGGATGAATGCGTTGCTCGACAAGGAACAACAACTCTTTAAATTTTGCAAATAATGCCTCATTTTGAATGTGCCTGATTTGAGAACGCTCAATGCGTTGCACCACTCCCACTGCATATTGTGAATCCGATACAATATTCAGTGGGATTTGAGTCCATTGTCTAAATGCTAATATTATCGCATGCAGTTCCACTATTTGTGGGGAACCTTGTATATTTTCTATAACATGTTCCCATTGACCTCCTCGTTCCCATGCGACTACAGCTTTTCCCGTTCGTCCTGACCTGTCGGTAAAGACAGTTTGTCCTTCGACAGGGTGCCACCTATATAAGGGTTTAAGTTCAAGTCGCACATTATTATAAAAAGAAAACATCTTATGAGCTGGGAGATGAATGCCTAGTTGACCAGTAAAACCCAAAAGGGCTATTTGCAGTTCAATACTATTCTGAACACACCAGTCGAGATACTGCTTAACTACTGGGACGATGATGTTTTTAGGTTCCTCTCCCGCCATTTCCACAACTCTCTCCCTTCCCTTTCTTATTAAGGCTGCAAACATTTCAATGCGTGTCACTAGTGTCTTATTAGGTTGATGGGGCAGAAACACCCATTCTAACAACAAAAGCAGGTCAGCTGTAGCTGGATCCCATTGCGCAATGACCGCTAAAGGCTGTGGATTTTGGTTACATATATATAAATTGATAGGTAAATTTTCTGCCCATCTTTGGCATTGCTGAGTTGAAATTTTTTCTTCAACTTGTTCTAGAGGTCGTTTGGCTGCATTGGTCAGCTTTCTAGGCGCGTTAATATCTGTGTCACCTTTTAAAAGTTCAAACAATGGCGCTAAAGTCTGATTATCAATGCCACAGAGCGTTCGAACCCAATTTATGTTCCCTATAAGTTTTTGAACGTCATTCAGCGTGTGGATGTCTGCGGTGATGGCTATACGCTGGGGTTGGATGGTGTGCTGTAAAATTCTCCATCCTAAATACTTCCAAGGTGCTGCTGATTGAATTTTTTCTGGCGCGACCTGTAGTCCTTTTTTGTGCAATTCTTGCTGTAACACTGGCAATATCTCTTGTTCTAGGCTTTCGGATGGGCTGGAGAGCAGGATGTCGTCCATATAATGATACATATACACATGGGGAAAACGCTTTCGCACTGGGCACAAAGCCTCTGCAACAAATGCTTGACATATGGTCAGAGAATTTTTCATTCCTTGGGGTAATACTGTCCAATGATATCGGTCCATAAGTTCACTTCTGTTAAGTTTTGGAATTGAAAAGGCAAACCGAGGAGCATCTTCAGGGTGAAATGGTATAGTGAAGAAGCAATCCTTTAGATCAATGATTAATATGTTCCAGCCTCGAGGAAGCATGGTAGGGGAGGGCAGGCCTGGCTGAAGCGGTCCCATGTCCTCCATTGCATTATTTATTTGACGTAAGTCATGCAGGAGTCGCCATTTTCCACTCTTCTTTTTTATGACAAACACTGGAGAATTCCAGGGACTGTTCGTAGGGGTAATGTGTCCTAATTGCAGTTGTTCTTGAACGAGTTCATGGACGGCTGCGACCTTCTCTGCCATGAGCGGCCATTGATCCACCCACACTGGATTGTCCGTTTTCCAGGTGAGCTTTGTGAGAGGTCGCTCGTCAATGGCCGCTATTGAAAATTCTCTGGGGAGCTCAGAGTAAAATTACATTGTCCCATCACGTCCCTTCCCAAGAGGCTGACAGGTATTGGGGCGATATATGGCCGAACGGTATACGTAGAACCTTCACGAGTGATGATGGAAAGCATATGTTTACTTTGATAAGTGGTGTTAGAGACACCTCCCACTCCTACGAGGCCCCCCGTAGTAGAGTCCAGTGGCCAATTAGTGGGCAAGTCCTTAAAAGCAATTACTGTAACATCTGCTCCCGTATCCATTAGCACTGTCACCTGTGTGCTGGAGGGACCGGCATTAGGGTGATGAAGTGTCAAGGTTAATGTGGGCCGTTTTGAGGTGATGTCCAAAGCCCAAAAAACAGATGGGGTTCCTGTTGATCCAAAGGAGCCGCTGTGGCGGTGGTGCTGTTCCGCTGCTGGGACAGTAGCCTTAAACAGTATTAGCTGGGCAATTCTGGTTCCCTTGGGTATAAGCACCGGGGGAGAAGGGGTCCATGCCATGGCTTGTATGATGCCTTCGTAGTCCGCATCGATTATGACAGGTAACACAAACAGTCCTGTTAATGTAGCGCTCGATTGGCCTAACAAAAGGGCACTGTATCCCTTTCCTATAGGCCCCTTTACATTTAATGGTATTCTGTGCACTTGAGAGTCCCACAACGTGCAGGTCGTTACCACGGAGACATCCAAGCCGGCACTTCCTCGCGTCTTGGCGGTGAGGGAGCCCACGGTAACGTGGTCGGTGGAGTCTGCGGGCTGGGTGCTTGGGCTGTTACCATCACCTGAGGCGAGCTCCGCGAGTGCAATCCGCCCCCTACCGTAACCCGAGGCGCTTGTGTCGTCGCGCGGCCCCGCCCCGCACTCCGCTTCCCGTTTCCCTGCCGCGGCTGCAGTGGTGTACTGTAAATGCTGTAGTGCGAGCAACACTGGCTCGCCCAGTGCCGTCGCTTCCGGCAGTGGGGACAGGGCGAGGGGGGGCGGGCGGGCAGCGTCACTGCGCCTCCCCCTGTTTTCTTTTGTGGACATTCAGTAGCAATGTGTCCCGTAGCGTGGCAGCGAAAGCAACGATTGCCTCCGATTTGCAGAGCTGCTGCAAAAGCTCCAGCCAACGCGGCGGTGTGATGTTCCACCGACCCAACCCGGCTACATGCTTCAATCATTCGCACTAGTGTAGTGTTCACCGGCATCGCCTGGAGTATTTTTTTACAGTCCGTGTTCGCATTTTCCACAGCTAATTTTAACATTAAGGCTTCTTTTGCTTCACGGTTGTCAAGCTGCTTATCTAAAGAGTCCCGTAGTCTATCAATAAACTGCACGTATGGTTCGTTTACTTGTTGCCTAATGCTTGTGAAAGACGGCTCGACTTTCCCCACCTCAGGCAGTTTCAACATTGCCTGGAAAGCTAGAGACGCAGACTGGCGTAAGATAGCTGCATTCAGTCTGGCCTGCAAGCTTGGGTCTAGCAGCGGCTCGGTTCCCATCAGCTGTGGGATCCCGGCTCCCATAAGAGGGTCGCCTTGTTGCCTCTCCAGATTTTGCAGGGCGGCCGTTTCACAGCTCTCTCTCCACTTTTGCTCCCACAATAATTTTTGAGTTGGAGTCAAAATCATTGCGGCGATTTGGCGACAGTCATACGGTACCAACAACTGACCGGTCATGATATTTTCAAGCAAGGATTGAGTAAATGGTGCGTGCAACCCATACATAGTCACCGTTTTCCTTAATTCTTTAATAACACCCCATTGAAAGGCGATATATTCATTAGGAGCATTATCACCCACTTGTACGGGGAAGGCTAATCCTATTGGATCTCCCTCCTTTAATGCTTCCCGGCGCACTTGTTCCCATCGTGCCCGTGGGTCGAACCCTCTGACCCCCGCCGGAGTAAGGGCGGAGGTTTGCGCAGGAGCCGAGGGGATCATTGGGTCGGGCTTCGCCGGTGGTGTTTTAGTTTCCTTTAAATCTATCAGATCTCCCTCATCTGATGCCTTTTCTGTCTCTGAGCGCGAATCAGCTGTGAGTACTGCTCGAGCGGCAGCACTTTGAACCTTCTTTTCCGCCTGCCATGATCTTAAAGTCTCAGTCACTAAACGCCATGTAGTCATAACTTCAGCGGCAGTTGTACTCCCTCTAGAGGCTGCCTCCCATATCGTTTCTCCAGCCTGTTCCCACGTCTTTATATCAAACACAGCAGAGATAGTAGAGGGGGCTCCTTGCTTTTGCAAAAAATTTCAGCAATAGCTTGATTTTATAAGGGTCATACTTTACTCCCCTTTTTGTTAAAATCTGCGTTAATAACTTAACTATAGCTTCTTCTTCCGCAGAAATGTTAGCTCCCATTATAAATGCCCAGCTGCTCACCTGTCCTTCAGGCGATGTCCTGGGGTGGAAGCTGCAGTCCAGCTGCAAGCTTGATTCGTTCGGCTGGGTTCCCTCCGGACGCTCGGCGTTGCTTTACTGGATGCTCGTTCAGCGTTGCTTTACCGGACGCTTCTGCAGCGTTGCTTTTTCGGACGCTCGTTCAGCGTTGCTTTTCCAGATGCTCGTGCAGTGCTGGTTTTTCACACGCTCGTGCAGCGTTGCTTTACCCAATCAAGTCGGGCTCACCATTTGAAGGGAATGAAGGCACGGACTCCGGGATAGGTGGAAAGCGGAGATGCTTTAATGCACGCTTACAGGGTTTATAAAGCTTCCTTACCTACTACACGTGCTCTAACACCTGTTCACGCGACTGGCATGCATAGTTACAGCTTTGTGAATGGTAATTCTCTTCTGTCCACGCGAAGGGCAAACATTTCTTGATTGGTGCACTTAAACATAACAAACAAATTCTTTAGTATAACAACAAACTTCTTTCTGGTTCTGACTGCTTCTAGCTTCTCGTTTACCTTGCTGTGTCCCTTCATTGCCCTTTACTGTACTGCTGTTTCGATCAGCTCTAACCTGTTGCAAAACGGGTCACCTACAGTGCAGCACATCCTGCATAGGAAATAGTCCTGGTGTCCCAGAGGGAATTGGCCAGGGATTTGGGAACAGTGGTGGAGATGAAGCCAAGGTCAGTGAGGGAGAGGTTGAGGAGGAAGAAGTACATGGGGGTGTGGCGATGATGAGGCTGTTGCCCAGAAGAGCAGCCAGGAAGATGCCCAGGAAGAGCCAGAAGGTCAAGAGCTGCAGCTCCCGTGTGTCTGTGAATGCCAGGAGGAGGAACTGGGTGATGGAGCTGCCGTTGGACATTTGCTGCCTCTCACCATGAGGGCCTGCCTTTGGAGGAAAAGGCAGTGATGAGTCACTTCTCTTAGCAAAACCAATCGAATTTCTCACAGAAATGTATTTTTGAAGGCAGATGTCCTTGACATTCCTTCTACACTACCAGTGCTACCTTGAGAGACCTGGGAGGCAAAGGGACAGACCCTTGGTAGAGAGTGAGGACAGCTGGTCTGTCCATCAGTCTTGCTCTCAGCTGCCCTGGGCTCACATGTCTCATGATCACACTCAGATGTTCCTCTGAAAGGAAACTGGGTACTACTCAGAACAGAGGAATCCAGGGTCAAAGTGCAGATGACCTTCACCCTCCTCTCCCCAGTGATGAGCTGAGCACTTCTGGATGCCCTGAAGTTAGGGTGTCTTGAAAGGAGAGTCAGCTTTATCCCCACCCCATGGACTGCTTTGCTCGGAGACCCACAGGGTAGAAGGGTGCTTGGGCACCTTGCTCCCATGGACACATCTACATGGCAGGACCTGAAACCCCCATCCCCAGAAAGCCTGAAAACAAGAACAGCAGCACAGGGAGGGGTGGAGAAAGAAGGAGAAATGCCTCAAGGCTTCTGGCCAGGGAGGCAAGGCCAGGGAGGGCGAGAGGGGCACTCAGGAGAGTCTCCTCTGTGTGAGCTATGGCTGCAGAGGAGGCAGCTGCTGCCAGAACCCCACAGCTCTGAGGGCAGAGGCTCTACCAGGTGGGAGAGGAGACCAGGGGGCCTTTTAGGGGAAAAGTATGTTCCCTGAATGGCTGACGGGGAGGTGTCCAAATCCCCCCTCCCAGCCTTTGCTGTCAGCGTATTCCTCTCACCCCCTGCCCATGTCTCTGCTGCCTGGAGCTGTTCCTGCTGGGAGCTGTTGCTCTGTGCCCACGTCTCCTGCCTGTCAGTGCTCCCAGAGCCCATCCCACCGGCTGTGTGCTCAGCTCTGCCCTGCAGACCCCTCCTGGCAGCCCGGCACTGCCCAGGGGCGTCTCTGTGTTGGAAAGTCCTCTGGAGCACATCAGATGTACCCTAGGGAGCCCACAGAAGTGACAGGGCTTTCTGTAGGCTGAGGTGGGTGAAGTGACTCCATCAGCTTCCTTAAAGAGCTATTGATCAATGACTAATGCTGTAGGAGTCTCCTCCTCTTGTCCAAACCTGCCAGGTCCATTACCATTTCCCTCACAAGGACATCAGGACACTGAAAGCACAGAGCACAGTTCTTCCAGGTAACCCATTCCAGCCTTGTTGTGCTTCTCCAAAAGCCCCTGGAAATGTCCTGGGGATGACCTGGAGCTGTGAGCAGCCCTGACCCACGCAGCACCCTCTCAATAGCAGAAGGACCCTGCCCTGCCTGGGGTCTCTCCTTCCACCCACAGCTTCCCCCCACAGCGCCGTGGGGAGCTCCCCGGGCAGGCTGAGTGCTGACCCTGGCAGGCGGCAGAGTCCCTGCCCCAGCACACAGCCCCTGGGGCGCAGGGACCCTGCTCTGAAGGACAGCCCTGGCCACCCCTGCCTGCACACCCACCTTCAGCACCCTCAGCCAGTCCTGAGAAGGCAGCCGTCACGCCCTGTCCCTCTGACAGGTGCAGCAGGGAATCCCTGCTCTGCAGCACGTCTTCCTCCTCTACACAAGGGAAGCTTTGAGAGTTCTCCTGACAGAGCCCATCGCCTGTGGGCTATGTCAGCTTCTGGAGATCCCTCCAGGAACTGCAGCTGCATTGCCCTGCAGCCAGAGACTTACCCTGTCAAGGGCTGTGAAGATTTCTCCCCCAGTGAGCTCTCAACTGTACTTCCACTCCCGTCTGCCTTTAAGCTCTCTCTGCCTCGCTCCTCTGCCCTCAGGGCCTGCAGGCAGTGCCCTCAGCCCTGCTGCGCTTTGCAGAGGAGCTGCTCCTGGGCAGAGCTGTCTCTCTGCAGCGCTGCCCGCTTGCCAGCAGCTCCCTCTGTGGAGGGAGCAGCAGAAGACCAGCCCAAGGCAGCACTTTCTCTGCCCCCACCCACCCTGCACTTGCATCACTTCTCTGCCCCCACCCACCCTGCACTCCCTCCAGGTGTCCCTGGGGCTCCCCAGGAACCTCCTCGGAAAGAGACTGAAGGAATCCCTGATGGCCCCGCTCTCACCTCTGCAGAGACACTTCTTTCCAGCACTGACCTTTCTATTCTCCGAGACAGAGTCAGGCTGAAGAACCACCTGCCCTTTTCCCACCATCCGACAGAGCACCTGCACAGTTACAGAGAGGGATCTCCTTTACCCGTGCTGAGGGAAGGAATTCAGCTGAGGCAACGGAGGCAGCTCATCCTGGGTTTGCAGTCCTGGGGCTAGAGGGATTCTCACCTCCCTCCCATGCACACCATATTTTCCTTAGAGCCACTCAATCCCATGGCCAAACACGGGCAGCAGGGATATGTCAGATGTCTGGGCTCTCCAGCACAAGCGCGTGTGGTTTTGCTGGGGCAGCACAGGACCGACAGGAAAGCTGTCCTTCTTCAGGGTGGGAGCAAACAGACACCACAGAGCATCTCAGACAGATTCAGGTCATGTCTGCAAGCGAAGGAGTACGATCGCTGCAGGTGGTCACGGGACTGTCCCATCTCTCTCCAGTAGATGCAGGCAGCCCATGAATAGGATGCACATTATAGAATCATAGAATCATGGAATGGTTTGGGTTGGAAGGGACCTTAGAGATCATCTAGTTCCAACCCCCCTGCCATGGGCAGGGACACCTTCCACTAGACCAGGTTGCTCCAAGCCCCATCCAGCCCGGCCTTGAACACTTCCAGGGATGGGGCATCCACAGCTTCTCTGGGCAACCTGTGCCAGTGCCTCACCACCCTCAGAGTGAAGAATTTCTTCCTTAGATCTCATCTAAATCTACCCTCTCTCAGTTTAAAGCCATTCTCCCTTGTCCTATCACTCCATGCCCTTATAAAAAGTCCCTCTCCAGCTTTCTTGGAGGCCCCTTTAGGGACTGGAAGGCTGCTAGAAGGTCTCCCCGGAGCCTTCAGTTCTCCAGGCGGAACAAGCCCAAGTCTTTTAGCCTGTCTTCATAGCAGAGGTGCTCCAGCCCTCTGAACCCAGGGCTGATCATGCCTGATCGTCCTCAGTGCTTCCCATGATGAATGGGCTGCATCGGTGCATGACAGGAGAGCAGCGTCATTTACCAGGACTGCGGCAAGACTTTGAACACCTTCCCCCCCAGGATTCTCCTTTCCAAGAACAAACAGGCTGGAGACAGTCAAGCACTGGAGCAGATCTCCCAGAGAGCTTGTGTCATCTCCATCCTTGGAGCTTTTCAAGCCCAAAATGAATGAAGCCCTGAGCAACCCTCAAAGGGTGGCCTTGTGGTGCAAGAGGTCATCCAGAGGGAGCCTGGATCAACCCATGGCTTTGTGTTTCAAGGAACAGCCAGGGAGGATGGAGACACATCAGTGAAGGTATAGAAATGCCAGAGTGAGGGCTGGTGGTAAAGCAAGATGGGCATGTGCAGCCTGAAGGGAAAGAGGCGCAGGCATGGGACAGTGTAGGACAGCCTGCAGCAGAGATGGCCAAGGGCTCTGGCAAGGCTGAAAGGCCCAAAGGAACAAAGGTCTTTGTCCCCTTGGCTATGGCAGTTGCCGCCGCCACCAAGGCCTACCAGGAGAAACTTTATGTTGAGGCTCTGGACTTTATTTCTTCCTCATCCCTACTTGGGGAGGCCGGGAGGTGTTGTACAGTTTTCCTCCACTGAGCATTGGTCCCTTCACATCCCACTGCCCCCAGGAAGAGCCCTGAGCCACACGTGAGGGACAGGACCTGCCTTCCCAGGCCCTGGGGGTCAGGCCTTGGCCTTTCTGCTTGCTGAGAACATCAAGGGGTTTCTCAGCATTACAGCCACCTGCCCAGTGCCTTTGCCTCCCTGCAATCACAGCCTCCAGTTATGGGCTCTAACGAGTCCCTGGGGAGCCTTTGTCAGGAATGGCCCTCAGTGGGGCCCATTAATGCTTCAAGGCACTTTGGGTTTTGCTTCTGACTTTGGCTTCTTGAGAGGTTTGTTCAGTCTCCTCTCAGGACCTGAGGGTCACGGACTCAGCCCCACATACACCATGGGGCTTATTAAAACACAGCAAGCCCTAACGAGCCCTGTCTCTTCCTGTGATTTTCTTCAAGTCTTCAAGACTTGTACAACTAATTGGAAAGGTTTTACTGTGTAGTGAAAGAGGAAGATTTCAACATGCACCTAATAAAAACGATGTTTGATTTTAAAGGATATGTTCTATGACTTTTCAGTGTAGAGAAGAGGTGATAGCAGCATTCTCCAAGCGATATGGATGCGCAGTGTCTCCTCAGGAGGTCTGGAGAGGTAGGAGAAGCAGTCCCTTGAGGTCTGACAGTGTATGGACAACCTTGCTCTTCACCTCCGCAACCCCACCAGTTTTGTCATTGTCCTCCTAGGACTTGCATCCCTTTTCCTTACATCAGACTTCTCCCCTGAAGTCTGCAGCCGGATGCTACAGCTCCTTTGCCCCATCTCCCACCTGATTTCCTTAGAGAACTGGCTGCACATGGGCACAGAAGGATCTTTCCTATTTAGAAGCAAAGAAAAGTAGAGCATGATCAAGTTTCATAAACAATAAAACACACTCCAGAAGCATATGCTAAGTACAAGTTATCGCTAATGATGTTGCCTTTCTACAAGGGATAATCTTATGAGAAATAGTTTAGGTAGGTAGATACAAAATGATAGATATAATCACAACTAAAGAGTTGGGTAAGGAGACAATTAGGCAGTTGAAACACAGGCAGGCTTTTCCTCCCTGAAGCTCAAAGCTGCAGCATCAGTGAGAGGTACCTGAATGAACCAAGAATAAGGGAAGGAGAAAACTGGAGAATAATGGAAAGGGCCTTTGCCTGGACAGTCTGCTGAAAAGATGACTGTAGAAAGGGTCTTTGTATCCTGGACAGGGGAAAACATATGTAAGATTAGAGAAATTAAGTATGTGGTACAGCAGGCAGAAGAGTGGTAATGAAGTTACACTGGAAGATCGATATTTCTTTGGAATATCCCTTTTGAAAGGTCATGGGATTGCCAGAGGTCTCTTGTGAGTGAGGGCAAGCACATGTTGCACTCGTCTTTGAAAGAGGCCAGAAGGGCAACGCAGGGAAGCAGAGGCTGTACAAGCTCACTTTGGGGAGGAGTGAGCCATCGAATGAGTCCTCTTGGGTGACATTTCTGGGCACCAAAAAGAGAAGAATGTGTCCCAAAGCAGTCAGCAGGGCCTTCCCAAGGGTAAATCATGCCTCACCAACCTGATTGCCTTCATGAGGAAGTAACTGCATTTGTGCATGAGGGGAGAAGAGTGGTCAACGTTTACCTGAGCTTCAGCAAAACACTTGGCATGGTCTCACCTCAATATTCTTGTACCCAAGTTAGGACATGACAGCCTGGATGAGCAGAGAAACAGATGGGTCAAACACCAGTTGGAGGATGAGGCTGAGAGAGCCGTGGTGAAGGGGTCATACCCTACCTGGAGGCCAGTGGGACATCCTGGGGCCTTGTGGGGCAGCACAGGGGACTCTGCTGGGCCCTGTGCAGTTTGACAACTATAGCCATGACCCAGAGGAGGCAACTCTAACTACATTTGTCAATGGCACTAAATTGGGACGGCCATTCCTGTGCCTTCGGAATGCCGTTCAGGGGAAATCTGACAGGCAGGAAGATTGTCCTGTCAGGAACTTCATGAGATAGAAGGAGGACAAAGATCCTGCACCTGGGATAGACTGACACCCTGCAGTTGCAGGGCCTGGGGAGGAGCTCTGCAGAAAAGGCCCTGGTGGTGCTGGGGGACAGAAGGCAAAACACGATCCCACCACGCGACCTGGTAGCAAAGGCAGCCAGCAGTGTCCTGGAGTGTATCCAGAGGAGCCTTGCCACAAGAGAGAGGGAAGTGATTGTCTCCCCATGCTCCTCGCTCCTTAGACCACCTGGACACTACTGTGTTAATTTTGGGGCCTCCACTGGGGAAGGGGAGGAGGGAGGGAGCGTCTGGGTGGCTGCCAGGCACTGGCCAGAGAAAACCCACCCCAGCAAGGAAGATGTGTATGACTGGGAGTGAGTTCAGTGGAGAGTCATTGAGATGCTCGGGGGCTGGAGCACTTGCCTGGGAGGAGAAACTGAGGGAAAGGGCCTTGTTCAGCCTGCAGAAGGGACGGCCTTGGGAACCTCATAGTGACCTGCCAGTCCCTATGGGGAAGGAAGATGAAGTCAGTCTTGTAAGCGAGGTGCTGGGCAGGAGAATAATAGGCAATAGTCAGATGTTGAAATAAGGACGTTCTTGGCCAGAGAAAAGGGAATGACACATCTCCAGACCATGGGGTGCTTCAGGCTGAAGAAAGAATGTAAACAAATCCTCTGACTTGGGTAGTCTCAACTGAATTGCTAAAAGAGAGGGAGATGGAGGGATCTCAGAGCTTCCAGGTTCCTGTGGAAGATTTAAGGCCTCCGAGAAAGGAGCTGAAGAGACCAGTTTTGCTCCCCCCTTTCAATCATTGGCACCCAGAAACCTCACCTGCTTTTCCTTCCTCTCCTCCCAAAACCTGACCAAGTGATGGGAAGACAGGAAGCAGAAAGGCCCTGGGACTTGCAGGGCCACGGTGTCATTTCATTGGACAACCCATAGAGAATCAAGCTGGGAAGTGAGTCTGCAAGTCTGAATCCACAAGGTCCATGGGCAGGCAAGGCTGTGTCTATGGCTGTGTCTGGAGACCAGTACACCTACAGCATAGATCAAGCTGGGGCTGAAACTCGGGCCTGGCTTCAAGGGTCTCCTGGGCCCATGGACAGAGGTGTGGGTGGAGGCCCCAGGTGAGGCTGGGCAGGGACATGAAGGCCTATGGATGCTCTCAGGGCCCTGACACTGCCCCCATGGCATCCCACCTGCCAGTGCCCTCAGCAGGCCACGTTCTCAGTCCCTGGTGTCCAGGGTCTGTGCTCTGCTACTCTCCTTCCCCACATCCCTGGGCATCAGGGAGACCACAATTTCAGAGTCACTACAGCCCAGGCTGGCACTGGTCTTCACATCCCTGACCAGCTCTTCCTCTTTTGGGAGTAACAGGTCCAGGTGAGCATCAGACTGGGTGGCCCAGTTGGCATCGGGAACTTGCCCACAAGCCCCTGGAGTGTTTGCATCCCTGCTTACCTGTCCAGTGAATACCAAGGAGCCTGAGTCCCCCATGAAAGCCAGGGACTGTGATCCACAGACTTCCTCAGGTCATTTCAATAAGACTTTCTTCATTCCTCACCCTGACTGTGTGACCTGTGACTCTGTCCTGGCTCTGGCTGGGATGGAGTGGATTTTCTTCATAGTAGCCCTCACGGTGCTGTGCTTTGGATTTGTTACTAAACCAGCCCTGACAACACACCAGTGTTTTGGCTGCTGCTGAAGAGTCACTGCAGAGCATGAAGGCTTTCTCTTTTTCACACTCTTCCCCCACAGTAAGTAGGCTGGGGGCACGCAAGGAGCTGGGACAGCTGACCCCAAATGACCAAAGGGATATTGCACAGCAGAGGACGTCGTGCTCGTCAATAAAAGCTCAAGGAAAGGAGGGTGACAAGAGGACATTCGTGGTCATGGTGTCTGTCTTCCCATGTCACTGACAGATGCGATGAAGCCCAGCTTTCCTGGCATAGTTTCTCACTACCCAAATCTATTTTAATTGGCAATAAACTAAATTGGTCTTCCCCAAGTCAACTCTTTTTTGCCTGCAACAATAATTAGTAAGTGATCTCCCTGTCTTTATCTTGTCCCATGAGTAATTCCATCTTATTTTGTCATTTTGTCATGTTGAGTTGGGGTTGTGAGTGAGCAGCTGGCTTGGTGCTGGCTGCTCGTCAAAGTTAACCCACCACAGGACCACATCAGGACTGCTGCATCCAATATGGGGCTCCCCAACACAAGGAAGACCCTGACAGACTGGAGGGAGTCCTGCAGAGGCCAGAAGGATGGTTGGGGGCTGCAGCACCTTATGGACAAGAAGAGGCTGAGAGAGCTGGGGGGTTGAGAAATCCCTCAGAGCCAAACACAGGAGCAAGGACCAGGCCAGTTGGTGGGATCTCAATCCATGGACTTTGTCAATATTAGTCAAGACAAGGCCGTGAGCACCTGATCTAGCTGGAGGTGTCTGAGAATGGGCTTGGCTGGGAGTCCAGCTGTGGCAAGAGCTGTGGGACTTGGTGTGTAATGAGTGTCAGCAGGAACCTGGTTTTCTTTTTATTAATAATGACGGTGGAGTTGGGTATCACGGAGCTTTGGAGGAGAACAGGGGTGACCATGGAGCGAAGGTCCCTCCTCAGGGCTGGGATGTACGGCTGGAGATGGAAATGGCTGGTGTGTGGGAAAATTGCCCTGGGACAGCTTCCCCGGGGTGTCCAGGGAACATGGCTCGGACCAGGCCCCTCTCTTCTGCATCTTTGGTGCCTTGCTTCCTTCACCACGATGTGTTGCTCTGCCCTGTCAGCACTCTGGCCTTACCTTGCACACTCACACAGCTGAGCTCTGCACAGGTGTTTCTCTCTCCCAGGCACTTTCCAGCCCAGCCCAGCCCCTCCCCAGCTCTCCCCACCTCCCCTGGCCCCTCCCCAGCCCAGCAGCGCAGCCCAGTCTGGGCTGGCCCCACAGCAGTGCCCACCACAGGGGGCTGCAGAGCTCTGGGCACTCACCCCACAGCCCCAGCCCCTCTGAAGGGCACAGCAGACCCTGGGGGGCAGAGAGGGGTCTCAGCCTCCCCATCAGCCCCCGGGCTGGGGCCAGCCATGGCATGAGGAGACAGAGGCCAGCATCTCCCTGTGTCTGCTTTTCTTCTCTCAAAGAGGTCCTTATTGCCCAAACCTGGCAGCCCTTCTCTGCCAGTCCCTCTCCCAAGCACAAGGCTCCTGCCCCCAGGGCTCCCCAGACAGCTCCTGCTGCACCAGTGAGAGAAAAGCCTGCCCAAACTGGTGCATGCAGAAAGAGGTCCGCTCTTCTCCAGGGCTGTCATCTCAGGCATGGCCCTGAGCTGGCGGTGCTGCTCTGCAGGGCTGTGGTGCCTGAAAGGCACAGGGAGACGGTCCCAGGCAGATCCCTGTGGATCATCCATCATTGCCAGTGGCACTGGGCACACACACGTGAAGGCTCAGCACAGGCCCATTCCCTAACACATCACCCCACGCCCTCCTGCCCTCAGCCCATGGAGAACCCAAGCACAGCAGCACGCTCACAGGGGCAATTACTTCAGCCTGTTCCTGACCTCAGCTTTGGAAGAAGAGCCCAACCTCCAGACACCGGCACTGAGGAAATCCCCTTTTATTGCAGAGATACAACACGGCAGAGCAGCTGTACTGTCCTGCCAGACACACGTACAAAGGCCTCTGGGTCAGACAGGCTGGGTTCCTGCCTCTGAGGAAGTGGAGTGGACGCAGACATTCCTGGACAAACAGGCTTGTCACAGATAAAATGCTCAATGCACAGGAGGTTTCAGAGATGAATTGGAAAACCCTTGTGAAGAGACATGGGCAGCTTCTTGCTGCTGAGAGACAACTGACTGAATCAGTTTCTTCAGGGCATCCTTGAGCTCCTGGTTCCTCATGCTGTAGATGAGGGGGTTCACTGCGGGAGGCACCACCGAGTACAGAACTGCCACCACCAGGTCCAGGGATGGGGAGGAGATGGAGGGGGGCTTTAGGTAGGAAAACATGACAGTGATCAAAAACAGGGAGACCACGGCCAGGTGAGGGAGGCATGTGGAAAAGGCTTTGTGATGTCCCTGCTCAGAGGGGATCCTCAGCACGGCCCTGAAGATCTGCACATAGGACACCACAATGAAAACAAAACATCCAAAAGCTAAACTGGCACTGACCACAATAAGCCCAACTTCCTTGAGGTAGGAGTGTGAGCAGGAGAGCTTGAGGATGTGGGGGATTTCACAGAAGAACTGGTCCAGAGTGTTGCCTTGACAGAGGGGGATTGAAAATGTACTAACAGAATGCAGCAGAGAAGTGAGGACACCACTGCCCCAGGCAGCTGCTGCCATTTTGGCACAAGCTCTGCTGCCCAGGAGGGTCCCATAGTGCAGGGGATGGCAGATGGCAATGTAGCGGTCGTAGGCCATGATGGTGAGAAGAAAAAACTCTGCTGAAAAGAAGAGGACAAACAGAAAGAGCTGGGTAGCACATCCCAAGTAGGAGATGGCTCTGGTGTCCCAGAGGGAATTGGCCATGGCTTTGGGGAGAGTGGTGGAGATGGAGCCCAGGTCCTGGAGGGAGAGGTTGAAGAGGAAGAAGTACATGGTGATGTGGAGGCGGTGGTCGCAGGCTATGGTGGTGATGATGAGGCCATTTCCCAGGAGGGCAGCCAGGTAGATGCCCAGGAAGAGCCAGAAGGTCAAGAGCTGCAGCTCCCGCGTGTCTGTGAGTTCCAGGAGGAGGAACTGGGTGATGGAGCTGCCGTTGGACATTTGCTTCGACTTACAATGGAGCACTGTGCAAAAAAAAAAAGACAGTGACAAGTTAGGGGAGACTTCACTGAGCAAAGTCAAAGCCCTTTCTCCTAGACCCACGCCCACCACCACACCCCACTCCCTTTTCCTCTTCCAGGAGACCTTCCTGCAGCTCCATGGCTGGACTCTGGTTGGTGATGGCTGAGTGTGCCGTGAGGAGCAGGGCCTCTGCCCACTGGCTGCCAAGGAGTCAGCCCTGCTCTGCAGCAGTGGGTTCAGAGGGGAGGGGGGCAGTCCTGGTGTTTGGCTTTGTCAGACAAAACTGCTCATAACACAGAAGGGCTTGTCAGCATCTGCTCTCCCAGTGCGAAGGAACGGGGATGGCAGAAGGCAGTTTGAGAGGGCTTTCTGCTGCTCTCAGGGAGAACAGCGTGAGCCCTGCGAGGCAAGAGGATTGCCTGTGGCTTAGTGCAGAGTGAGGGGAGCTGGTCTGTCCCTCTATTCTCTTCCCAGATGCCCTGGGCTTGCACCTTTCTGAGATCGAGGGCAGTTACCCTGAAAAGCCACCAGACACTGCTGAGAGCAGAGGGAGCCACTGCAGACAACGAAATGTCTCATCCCTTCTCAAAGTCTCAGCACCCCACTCCCAGCCAAGGACACACGTGGATCATAGTGTCCCCTGGAAGCAGCACACAGCTTGGATGGACACCCCAAGGAGATAGCCAAGGGTCCTAAGCACGGCAGCTCTGAAGGGAGAGTGAGCTCATTCCCAGCCTCACAGAGTGCATTGCCCAGAGCTTCGCATGTTAGAGGAAAGCGGGGACACCTCATTGCTGTGGACACATCTGCATAGGAGGACCAACAAGGTCTGTGCCTGACTCTGCAGCTGAAACTCCCATTTCCAGGGAGCCTGTCAGCAACACCAAGAGCATGTGAGCAAGGCGAGGAGAGAGACAGATGGGCACTCGGGAAAGCCTTTCCCTTCCCCAGCTCTGCACACACCTCCCAGGCAGCAACGATGCAGGACAGTCGCCCTCAGGCCCTGGTCAGTGGGAAATGGGCACGGGGCAGCAGAGATGCACGTCATCTCTTCTGCTGGGCGGCTGGACGTGGAGGTGACTAACGGCCTAGAGCCCACGGGCTAAGGGCTGTGCTGGGCGGGAGAGGAGACAGGGGGTGTGCTGCTGAGGGAAGGAGTCTGCGCTGCAGGGCACGGCCGGGAGGGGCCCATATTTCCCCTGCAGCGGGGTTTCCCTTGGCACTGCCCTCCCTCCCTGCCCATGGCTCTACTGCCTGGGGCTGTCCCGGCTGGGAGCTGTTTCTCTGGCCCCATGTTTCTTCCCTGCCAGCGCTCACAGACCCCATCCCAGCCCCTGTGTGCACAGCTCTGCCCTGCAGCCGCTCCAGGTGTGCGGGGCTTAAAGAACAGGTCACTGAAACCCTGATGAAAATGGAAAGGTGACGCTGGTTTTCCCTGTAGGCTGGTGGGGGGTGAAGGCACTTGCTGAGGTTCCTAGTAAACCTCAGGGTGATGGTTTAAGAGTCTCAGCCGCTGCTCTAACCTGCACAGCTGAGTTTCCATTCCCACCAAGCTGAGCCAGAGACAAGTGGAAGCACAGATTCAGGAAAGCAGAGCCTCAAGCAGGAAACCCCTGCCCTGAACATACTCATGAAAAGTCCTCTTGGAAATGACCTGGGCATGAGCTGGAGCTGTGAGCAGCCCTGACCCACACAGCACCCTCTCGACAGCAGAAGGACCCTGCCCTGCTGGGGGTTGCTCTTTCCACCCACAGCTTCTCCCCACAGCGCCGTGAGAGCTGTCTCTCTGCAGCGCTGCCCACTTGCCAGCAGCTCCCTCCGTCCCAGGAGCCCGGCCCAGCTCAGCAGCAGAGGCCCAGCCCAAGGCAGCACTTTCTCTGCCCCCTCGGGGCTCCCTCCAGGTGTCCCTGGGGCTCCAGGGGAACCTGCTGGGAAACAGGCTGAAGCAATCCCTGATGTTTGGCAGATGAAGTATTCTACAGGCAGCTGGGAGAAGCCTCACGATCGCTGGCCCTTGTTCTCGTGGGGGACTTCAACTTGCCAGATGTCTGCTGGAAATACAATGCAGCAGAGAGGAAACAGTCCAGGAGGTTCCTGGAGTGTGTGGAAGATAACTTCCTCACGCAGCTGGTGAGGGAGCCCACGAGAGAAGGCGCCCCGCTGGACCTGTTGTTTGTGAACAGAGAAGGTCTTGTGGGTGATGTGACGGTCGGAGGCCGTCTTGGGCACAGTGACCACGAAATGATAGAGTTCTCGATTCTCAGAGAAGTAAAGAGGAGGGTCACCAGAACTGCCACCTTGGACTTCCGGAGGGCAGACTTTGGCCTGTTTAGGAGTCTGGTTGGCAGAGTCCCTTGGGAGGCAGTCCTGGAGGGCAAAGGCGTCCAGGAAGGCTGGACATTCTTCAAGAGGGAAATCTTAAAGGCACAGGAGCAGGCCGTCCCCATGAGCCGAAAGATGAGCCAGCGGGGAAGAAGACCGGCCTGGCTGAGCAGAGAGCTCCGGCTGGAACTTAGGAAAAAAAAAGAGAGTCTACCACCTTTGGAGGAAGGGGCAGGCAACTCAGGAGGACTACAAGGATGTTGTGAGGTTATGTAGGGAGAAAATTAGAAGGGCCAAAGCCCAACTAGAACTTAGTCTGGCTACTGCCGTAAAAGACAGCAAAAAGTGTTTCTACAAATACATTAACAATAAAAAGGGGGCTAAGGAAAATCTCCCTCCTCTATTGGATGCGGAGGGAAACTTAGTGTCAAGGGATGAGGAAAAGGCTGAGGTGCTAAATACCTTCTTTGCCTCAGTCTTCAACAGCAAGGGAAGTTGCTCTCTGGGCACCCAGCCCCCTGAGCAGGAAGACAGGGATGGGGAGCAGAATGTAGACCCCGAAGTCCAAGGGGAAGTGGTCAGTGACCTGCTACGCCACCTAGACACGCACAAGTCTATGGGGCTGGATGGGATTCACCCAAGGGTGCTGAAAGAGGTGGCAGAAGTGCTCACCAAGCCACTCTCCATCATTTACCAGCAGTCCTGGCTAACTGGGGAGGTCCCAGTTGACTGGAGGCTGGCAAATGTGACGCCCATCTACAAGAAGGGCCGGAAGGAGGATCCGGGGAACTACAGGCCTGTCAGCCTGACCTTGGTGCCCGGGAAGGTTATGGAGCAGATCATCTTGAGTGCCATCATGCGGCACATACGGGACAACCGGGTGATCGGGCCCAGTCAGCACGGGTTTATGAAAGGCAGGTCCTGTCTGACCAACCTGATCTCCTTCTACGACATGGTGACCCGCCTAGTGGATGAGGGAAAGGCTGTGGACGTTGTGTACCTGGACTTTAGTAAAGCCTTTGACACCGTCTCCCACAGTATCCTCATGGAGAAACTGGCTACCCATGGCTTGGATGGGCGTACTCTGCGCTGGGTAGGAAACTGGCTGGATGGCCGGGCCCAAAGAGTTGTGGTGAATGGAGTTAAATCCGGTTGGCGGCCGGTCACAAGTGGGGTTCTCCAGGGCTCAGTACTGGGGCCAGTTCTGTTCAATATCTTTATCAATGATCTGGACGAGGGGATCGAAAGCACCCTCAGTAAGTTTGCAGATGACACCAAATTGGGAGGGAGTGTTGATCTGCTGGAGGGCAGGCAGGCGCTACAGCGGGACCTGGACAGGCTGGATCGATGGGCCGAGGCCAATTGTATGAGGTTCAACAAGGCCAAGTGCCGGGTCCTGCACCTGGGTCACAACAACCCCAGGCAGCACTACAGGCTTGGGGGGGAGTGGCTGGAAAGCTGCCCGGCGGAAAAGGACCTGGGGGTGTTGGTTGATGGCCGGCTGAAGATGAGCCAGCAGTGTGCCCAGGTGGCCAAGAAGGCCAACGGCATCCTGGCCTGCATCAGAAATAGGGTGGCCAGCAGGAGTAGGGAGGTGATTGTCCCCCTGTACTCGGCCCTGGTGAGGCCGCACCTCGAGTACTGTGTTCAGTTTTGGGCCCCTCACTACAAGAAAGACATTGAGGTGCTGGAGCGTGTCCAAAGAAGGGCAACGAGGCTGGTGAAGGGTCTGGAACACAAGTCCTATGAGGAGCGGCTGAGGGAACTGGGGATGTTTAGTCTGGAGAAAAGGAGGCTGAGGGGAGACCTTATCACTCTCTACAACTACCTGAAAGGAGGATGTAGAGAGATGGGGGTCGGACTCTTCTCCCTAGTAACAGACGACAGAACAAGAGGAAATGGCCTCAAGTTGCGCCAGGGGAGGTTTAGATTGGACATTCGTAAAAATTTCTTCACCGAAAGGGTTGTCGGGCATTGGAACAGGCTGCCCAGGGAGGTGGTGGATTCCCCATCTCTGGGGGTATTCAAAAGGCGTTTAGATGAGGCCCTAAGGGATACGATTTAGTGGGGGACTTGGTAGTGATAGGTTAATGGTTGGACCCGATGATCTCGGAGGTCTCTTCCAACCAGAACAATTCTATGATTCTATGATTCTATGTTCCCTCCCGCAGCTGGGGAGACACATTTACTTGCAGCAATGTTGTTTCTCCTATAAGGAAAAGACTTGGGCATGAGAATCCCCTTTTTTTTTTGTCCCATCACGAGGCAGGGCACCCAGGAAGGTGACAGGGAAGGATCTAATTTCTTCAAGCTGGGAGGAATATCTTCAGTTTAGTGAAGTCAGGCATTTCATTCTGGGTCTGTAGTCCTGGGGCTGGAAAGACATTCAGCTCTCTCTTGTCCATGCCATGTCTCTGCTCTGAAGCAAAGTCTTTGCACACAGAGTCTTGGACACTTGGTACCAGGTATCCTTGTGGCAAGGCTGAGCTTGCCTGGTTCCACAGCTGGGGTGCTGCAGCCCAGATGTGTAGCAATGCCCTCAGCCAGGGGCAGAGACGGGAAGAGCTGGAGCCGTCACTGAGGGAGGCTGAGCTGTGACATGTTTGCAGAGCTCCGTACAGCTGGTCTCCAAGGATAGCATCATCCAAGCACAGCAGGAGTCCAGATTAAAACTCAGTCTACACCTGTCTAGGCAATTCAAGGGCACCATAATGAGTGTTTACTACTTCGGGAACAGTTACAGAGGGAACAAAGATACTGCGTGGCCCCTGCTGAATTTAGTAAGAGCAGGTGGAGATGGCTTTGAGATTCCCTGTGTCCTCTTTGCCTCAGTCTTCACTAGCAAGGTCTCCCAGGCCTCTGTTACTCAGGGCAGGACTCTGGAGGAAAACAGCCAGCAGTGGATGGGGATCAAGTCAGGGATCACTTCAGCAAACGCAGTCCTCACCAGTCCCTGGGGCTGGGGGAAGTGTCACAGTGAAGCCACTCTCCATCATCTTTCAAGGGTCGTGGAGACTGGGGGAACTCCCTGACAACGGGGAAAATACAAACGTTGCACGCACCTGTCAAAAATGCCCAAAGGATGCGCAGGGGAGCGAAAGGCTGTGCCCCAGAGCGTGTCCACTCAGATCCCATTTCTGGGGGTCTGGAAGAGCAGGTGACTGGGTTTACCCTGGGTAGCTCGTCTCTCGCCATCCTTGTTGCTTTCTGGGCTGAAAGGACAGGAGTGCTGGACACAGGGAGAGCACTGGTGGCCTTCTGACCTGGAAGTCAGGGAAGTTTTCAACATCATCCCCCCACAATGTTCTTGTGCCCAAGTTAGGATATTATGGCCCGCATGGGTGGATAAGTAGATGGGTAAATAACCAGACGGATGGTCGGGCTCAGAGGGACGTGGTCAATGCCTGGTACTCTGCCCAAAGGCCTGTAGCTAGTAGAGTCCTGCAGGGCTCTGTATCGCAACCTGCACTGTGTAATGTGTTTTTAATGACCCGGAGGAGATGAGAGAGAGTGCTTTTTCATAACATTTGTAGAAGACATCACCTTGAGGAGAGCAGACACTACACTGGAGGGCAGGGTGGGAATCCCAAAGGACAAAGACAAGCTGGAGTAATAGGAACCTCAGGACAGCCCATAAGTTGTGCCCTTGAGGTGGACTAAGCCCATGCAACGCCATAGGCCAGGGACTGCCTACGTGGGGAGCAGCTCTGCGGGAAAGGCTTTGATGGTCCTTGGGTTACATTAGGCTAAAGATGAGCAATCAGCAAACGCGGCTGTATGGGCTGGAGCACAGCCAGTCTGCTCAGCGCTTTTTACACCGTATATATTACTGTCCTTATACCCTTCAAAAAGAACAGCCTACCATGTTAATCCTTTCGGAGCAGGTTGCTCAATAAATGTCAGCATCCATGTACAGAGCTGGGCATTGAAGCCATCACTGCAGAAAAAAGAGATGAGGCATTTGACCAGCTCCTTGAACCCAGGAAACTGTATGCCATGCGTCCTGAGATTCCCAGGAACACCTACACTTTTTTTCCAGAGAAGTGTGATTCCTCTTTAGGTGTCCAGGAGACAGGGAGAATAGAGCCCGCTTCAGCTTCCCAAATCCCACAACAGTGCCCAAACTACCCTTCCCTTGGCCTCTGGCATCCCATTTTTGAGATGCAAACCTGGTGGGTCTTCTGTCAATAATGAATCAATAATCCTTCAGGTGTTTTTCCAATTTCCCTCAGAGTGGCAGTATCTATGGAAAAAAAAAAAAAAAAGCAGTCTATTTTTGTAGTAGCAACTCTGGGCGATGCCAATTAAATCAGTATTTGCCATATAAGGCATGCTAGCCCATCGTGAAGGACATATCCAAAGCGGTTCAGATGAAGGGTGGTCTTGCCAAAGCCACCCTTTGTGTCCCCGGGTGGCATGGACACTGCTGGTTTCCCTCTCCAGAGAGTGGCAGAGGCTGGATTCCCTTCTCAGGACAGTCTCCTTGCCAGGAAGACCCAGGCATGGGGGGAGCTCACCCGGTTCTTACTGGCACTTCCCTTGGCATCTGTTCTGATAGATCTGGTGCTTTTCTGTGACTCCTCTGTCTGCACAGACGATCACAAGACAACCATTTCCTCAGAGATGGTCAAAAAGTCCCTGTTATGGCCAGGAAAGCCCACCATGAGCTCTGGAGACAGCAGGGAAGGTTATAAAAAGCACCAGGAAGATCGAAAATGCTCAAGGCCTCTTGTGAAGAGTGAGTGGCCCTGAGCAGCAGTGATTGGCCATGTGTAGGGGTGGGAGAGACGGTCGGGGGATGTCAGTGAGAAACAAGGCTGATGGCTTTAGCGAATCCTTAAAACCATGTCTGAGACCAGCAATGGAAAACAGTTGATGTTTTCCGTTGAGGAGGAGGAGGTTTGTCTTAGAAATCTAGCAGGACGGAAGGCCCCTCTTGTGCCAATCAGGGATGGTAAAGACGTTTCCATCTTGTGTGCGTGGCTCAGCCTGGCAGATGGGGAATGCCCACTGCTGGGGGTGGCTGTGCTCAGTCATCCACATGAGCTCACCTTGCTGACCAGCACCCTTGGAGGAACCTCTCCAGTCCCATGGACTGGTAAGGGTGTAGTTTGCTCAAGTAACCCCTGGCTCGATCCCCATCCACCGCTGGTTGTTCTCCTCCAGAGTCCTGCCTCAAAGCTCAAAGGCCTGGGAGACCTTGCTGGGGGGAACTGAGGCAAAGAGGACATAGATCTACCTCCCCCTACTCTTTCTAAATTCAGCAGTGGTCCCACACTCTCTCTGTTTCTTCTTTAACTGTTCCTGATGTAGCAACAGCTCACCTTGGTTCCTGGTCCGTTCCCTTTCCATTTTCAATGGAGATTTTGTAAGGATCATTGCTGTGCTTGAAGGATGCTGTCCTTGAAGACAAGGTGTACCCAGGCACACTGTGAAGATGATTGGTGTGTTCCGTGACTGTATCATCATGGGTGTGAGCAAAGACCCCAGCGTGATGTGCTTCGTGTTGACGCAATGCCTGCAGCTCTTGGGTAGAGGAGGGACAGACCTTGCCTCTCTGGTGGCATCTGAGGACTGATGCCTCTGACTGATGGCATCAGTCCATGGCACCCAGGCACCAATTTGCGCTCCCTGCAATGCCGTCTGGGGTGTCTGTCACACACCTGTCCGGAATGGGAATTACTTTCCTGTGAGTCGCTGCCAGCCCTGGCATCTTATGGAGCTCTGTGGGCCTGGATTTCAACATGAAATTGAGTAGATATACCCTGAATTCTGTAAGTCAGTGTGGGGATGAACATGGCATGGGAGGGAGCTGAATCTCCTTTGAGCCCCAGGACTACAAACGCTCAATGAGACGCCTCAATTGACACAGATGAATTTATTGCATCAGCAGGGCTAAAGGAGATCCCTGCCTGTCCTGGTCTGGCTGTCCTGTCTAATGATGGGACAAGAAAGGTGATTCTTGGAGCTAACTCCTTTCCTGATAAGAGAAACGCCACAGCTGGAAAGAAGTGTCTGTCCCCAGCTGAGGGAGGGAACATCAGGGATTGCTTCAGGCTGTTTCCCAGCAGGTTCCCCTGAAGCCCCAGCACCTGGAGGGAGCCCCGAGGGGGCAGAGAAAGTGCTGCCTTGGGCTGGGCCTCTGCTGCTGAGCTGGGCCGGGCTCCTGGGACGGAGGGAGCTGATGGCAAGTGGGCAGCGCTGCAGAGAGCCAGCTCTGCCCAGGAGCAGCTCCTCTGCAAAGCGCAGCAGGGCTGAGGGCACTGCCTGCAGGCCCCGAGGGGAGAGGAGCGAGGCAGAGAGAGCTTAAAGGCAGCCAGGGGTGGGAGGACAGAGAAAAGCTCACTTGAAGAAAAAGCTTCACAGCCCTTAACAGGGTAAGTCTCTGGCTGCAGGACAATGCAGCTGCGGTTCCTGGAAAGATCTCCTAAAGCTGGCACATCCCAGAGCCTATGGATCTGTCAGGAGGACTCTCACACCTCTTCTCCAGTGCAGAGAGGAAGGACGTGCTTTGGAGCTGAGTGTCCCTGCTGCACTGTCAGAGGGACAGGGTGTCCTGACTCCCTTCTCCCAGGGACAGATGCAGGGGTATAAAGGTGGATATGAACCAGTGGGGGCCCAGGGCTGTCCTTCAGAGCAGGGTCCCTGCGCCCCTGGGGCTGTGTGCTGGGGCAGGGACTCTGCCGCCTGCCAGGGTCAGCACTCAGCCTGCCCAGGGAGCTCCCCACGGTGCTGTGGGGAGAAGCTGTGGGTGGAAGGAGTGACCCAAGGCAGGGCAGGGTCCTTCTGCTTTGGAGAGGGATCTCCATGGGTGAGGGCTGCTCACAGGAGGATTCTCACAGTTTCTCCAGTGCAGAGAGAAAGGACGTGCTTCGGAGCAGGGCTTCCCTGCTGCACCGTCAGAGGGACAGGGCATGTCGGCTGCCTTCACCTGGGAATGGCTGCAGGGTGTGAAGCCGGGTGTGCAGGCAGGGGTGAGCAGGGTCCCTGTGCCCAAGGGGGCTGTGTGCCAGGGCAGGGACTTTGTCTCCTGCCAGGGTCAGCACTCAGCCTGCCCGAGAGGCTTCTGTTGGCAATGCAGGGAGAAGCAGGGGGTGGAAGAAGCAACTCCTGGCAGGGGAAGGTCCTTCTGCTGTCAAGGGGGTGCTGTGTGGGTCAGGGCTGCTCACAGCTCCAGATCACCCCAGGACAGTTCCGAGGGCACTTTTCAAGGGAAAGGCAGGGATTACTATAAAGATAAGGAGCTTTTCTGAGTCTGTGTTTTCAGTTTCCTTCTCTTGGGAAATCTGGGGGGAGAAATGGAAAAGGAGCTCTCATGCTTGAACAAGTCACTGGGACTCCTGAACTGTAAGTCTGAGCTATCAGTAGGTCTGCTAATAGCCTCCGAAAGTGCCTTCAGCCACTCCTCTGCCTGCGGACAGCACCAGCATCACCTTTGCTGGACCCATCAGGGTGTTTGTGACCTGCCCTTTTCCACCTGCACACAGGGACATGTGCCCAGCCAGGGCCCTGCAAACAGGCAGGTTTCTGTAGGGCCGGGGTCAGTGCACAGAGGTTGCCATGGGGTCTCTGAGCACCGACAGGAAAAGACCTGGCACAGGGAAAAACCTCCCAGGAAAAAAATCTCCCGGCAGCAGGGCAATGACCAGGGAATGACAGGAAAGTAAAACCTAAAGTGTGGTGGGAGGGAGAATTCAGAAAACTCCCTATCATCCCCTCCAATTCCGACCCCTTCCTCTGAGCAAGCCCCCTCGCGTCCTCTCCCCCGCAGCAAAGTCTCTGCCCTCAGGGCCGTGGGCTCCAAGGCGTGAACCACCTCCTCTGCGGCCAGAGCTCCAGCAGAGCCATGGGGCAGCTCTCCAGCCACGGGCCCCGTTCCCTCTGCAGAGCACAGGGGCTGAGAGCAGCTGCCCGGCAATGTTGGTGTGTGGGAGGGGGCGTGCCCAGCTGGGTAAGGGCAACGCTGTCGCGAGTGCCCGGCTGCCTCTGCCCTGGCCTCTCGCAGCCCCACCCTCACTGGTATTTGCCTTCTTTCTCCACTGGTCTGTGTTATTGTTATTGTTATTTCCTTCTTGCTGTCAGGCTCTCTGGGGATGGGAGTTTGAGCTGCAGAGTCACAGGCTGATCTTGTGGGTCCTTTCCTGCAGGTGTGTCCATGGGAACAAGTGTCCCAACTTTCCTCTCCCCTGTGGGGCTGTGGGCAATGCAGCCTGTTCGGCTGGAGAATGAGCTGACTCTTACTGAGATGCCATCGTTAGGACACTTGGCTATCTCCTTGAGGTGTCCTGCCAAGCTGTGAGCTGCCCTCAAGGATGAAAACCTGTCTCATAACACCTCTGTTTTATCTAAAAGCCCCATGGAGAATGCAGAGACTCTGTGACTGAGGAAATGCTGTTGGGCTGATGACATGAGGGATGTGTGTCCTTGTCTAGATGTGGCGTGCTGAGACCTTGAGAAAGGGTGAGACACGTAGTGATTTGTGGTGGCTCCCTCTTCTCTCAGCAGTGTCTGGTGGCTTTTCAGGGTATCATCGGAGTGCGATCACCCTCCATCTGAGAAAAGTGCAAGCACAGGGAAACTGGGAACTAGGCAGAGGGAGAGACCAGCTCCCCTCACTCTGCACTAAGCCGTGGGCAAACCTCTTGCCTCACGGGACTCACTCTCTTCTCCCTCAGTCAAGCAGAAATGCTGAGGGTTTCTGACATCAAAGAATACTCTCCAGGAGAAATGGGAGAGGAGCTGTAAAAAGCCCTAGAACTCCTAAACTGCCTTTACCAACCTGGGAGTGCAGACGCTGACAAGCCCTTCTGCATTAGCAGCAGTTTCATCTGACAAGGTCCAACACCAGGACTGGCTCCTGCCCCCACCGTGCCCATGAACCCACTGCTGCAGATCAGGGCTGACTCCTCAGCAGCCAGCGGGCAGGGGCCCTGCTCCTCACGGCACATTCAGCCAGCACCAACCAGAGACCAGCCATGGAGCTGCAGGAAGGTCTCCTGGAAAAGGAAAAGGGAGTGGCATGTGGCGGCAGGTGCGGGTCTAGGAGAAAGGGCTTTGACTTTGCTCAGAGAAGTCTACCCTAACTTGTCACTGTCTTTTTCTTTTTGGACAGTGCTCCATGCTGAGAGGCAGCAAATGTCCAACGGCAGCTCCATCACCCAGTTCCTCCTCCTGGCATTCACAGACACGCGGGAGCTGCAGCTCTTGACCTTCTGGCTCTTCCTG
Organism: Phoenicopterus ruber ruber; assembly: GCA_009819775.1. NCBI lineage: Eukaryota > Metazoa > Chordata > Aves > Phoenicopteriformes > Phoenicopteridae > Phoenicopterus > Phoenicopterus ruber. The sequence continues at coordinate 617,341 of WNMK01000047.1, read as the reverse complement.
GGCATCTACCTGGCTGCCCTCCTGGGCAACGGCCTTGTCATCACCGCCATAGCCTGCGACCACCACCTCCACACCCCCATGTACTTCTTCCTCCTCAACCTCTCCCTCCTTGACCTGGGCTGCATCTCCACCACTGTCCCTAAAGCCATGGCCAATTCCCTCTGGGACACCAGGGACATCTCCTGCTCAGGATGTGCTACCCAAGTCTTTCTGTTTGTCGTCTTGGTTGGAGCAGAGATTTCCCTTTTAACAATCATGTCCTATGACCGCTACATTGCCATCTGCCATCCCCTGCACTATGGGACCCTCCTGGGCAGCAGAGCTTGTGCCCACATGGCAGCAGCTGCCTGGGGCAGTGGGTTTCTCCATGCTCTTCTGCACACGGCCAATACATTTTCAATCCCCCTCTGCCAAGGCAATGCCCTGGACCAGTTCTTCTGTGAAATCCCCCAGCTCCTCAAGCTCTCCTGCTCACACTCCTACCTCAGGGAAGTCTGGCTAATTGTAGTTAGTGCCTGCTTAGTCTTTGGGTGTTTTGTGTTCATTAAATGTGTTCACTTCCCAATTAATCACCACCACTTTTCCTGTTTTTTATATATATATACATATATACACAGACATCATTCCCTTAGTCTATGGACCATTCCTTTGAAGTTTCTGTTGAGTTCTTTTAGTCTATGACTTTGGGCTCCATCTGTCATAATAGTCTCTTGGGGCAGGAGAGATGATGTGGAGTTTGCTCAGTCGGCAAAACAGGGCTGGGTCTCGGTGTGGTGCTGCAGGTGACACTGGACAAGTTGCTAAAGCCAGTTCTTCTTCCATCACCGCTGCACTTCGCTCGGTTTTATCAACAGTTGATTCTTTATTAATTTGGGTAATTCTTGCTATAATATCATTGATTTGCCATATAGCAACTGTGATAGAGATGACATACAGTGACAGGGCTAAATGTGTATCCCAATGTTTGAAGGTCCCACCACCCATTGCTCTCAGTGTAGTTTTCAGTAGTCCATTGTATCGTTCAATTTTCCCAGAGGCTGGAGCATGACAGGGGATGTGATACACCCACTCAATGCCATGCTCTTTGGCCCCGGTGTCTATGAGGTTGTTTTGGAAATGAGTCCTGTTGTCTGACTCAATCCTTTCTGGGGTGCCATGTTGCCATAAGACTTGCTTTTCAAGGCCCAGGATGGTGTTCCAGGCGGTGGTGTGGAGCACGGGATACGTTTCCAGCCATCCCGTGGTTGCTTCCACCATTGTGAGGACATGTCGATTGCCTTGGCGGGTCTGGGGGAGTGGGGTAGAATCAATCTGCCAGGCCTCCCCATATTTCTATTTCAGCCATTGTCCTCCGCACCAAAGAGGCTTTGACCGCTTGGCTTGCTTGATTGCTGCGCATGTTTCACACTCCACGTCATGTCAAGTGTCCATGGTCAGGTGTAGTGGTTTAAACCCAAATTGTAACCCAATAGCACTCAGCTGCTCGCTCACTTTTGAACTCCAGGCGCGCTAAGCGCAGCTCTGTGGAGAGGGGGCTTCGCGCGAGACTGCTTTCACCCCTCGGGAGGCGTCGCTGGGAGGCCAAAAGCCGTCGAAAAGTGCCGCGCGAAGCCACCTCTCTGGAGAGGTGGCTTCGCGCGGCACTTTTCAACTGCAGGCGCGCTAAGCGCGGCTCTGTGGAGAGGGGGCTTCGCGCGAGACTGCTTTCACCCCTCGGGAGGCGGCGCCGGGCGGCGAAAAGCCGGCGAAAAGTGCCGCGCGAAGCCGCCTCTCTAGAGAGGTGGCTTCGCGCGGCACTTTTGAACTCCAGGCGCGCTAAGCGCGGCTCTGTGGAGAGGGGGCTTCGCGCGAGACTGCTTTCACCCCTCGGGAGGCGGCGCTGGGCGACGAAAAGCCGTCGAAAAGTGCCGCGCGAAACCACCTGTCTGGAGAGGTGGCTTCGCGCGGCACTTTTGAACTCCAGGCGCGCTAAGCGCGGCTCTGTGGAGAGGGGGCTTCGCGCGAGACTGCTTTCACCCCTCGGGAGGCGGCGCCGGGCGGCCAAAAGCCGTCGAAAAGTGCCGCGCGAAACCACCTCTCTAGAGAGGTGGCTTCGCGCGGCACTTTTGAACTCCAGGCGCGCTAAGCGCGGCTCTGTGGAGAGGGGGCTTCGCGCGAGACTGCTTTCACCCCTCGGGAGGCGGCGCCGGGCGGCGAAAAGCCGTCGAAAAGTTCCGCGCGAAACCACCTGTCTGGAGAGGTGGCTTCGCGCGTCACTTTTGAACTCCAGGCGCGCTAAGCGCGGCTTGTGGAGAGGGGGCGTCGTGCGAAGACTGCTTTCACCCCTCGGGAGGCGGCGCCGGGCGGCGAAAAGCCGTCGAAAAGTGCCGCGCGAAGCCACCTGTCTGGAGAGGTGGCTTCGCGCGGCACTTTTGAACTGCAGGCGCGCTAAGCGCGGCTCTGTGGAGAGGGGGCTTCGCGCGAGACTGCTTTCACCCCTCGGGAGGCGGCGCCGGGCGGGGAAAAGCCGTCGAAAAGTGCCGCGCGAAAGCACCTGTCTGGACAGGCGGCTTCGCGTGGCGCTTTTGAACTCCAGGCGCGCTAAGCGCGGCTTTGAGGAGAGGGGGCTTCGTGCGAGACTGCTTTCACCCCTCGAGAGGCGGCGCCGGGTGGCCAAAAGCCGTCGAAAAGTGCCGCGCGAAACCACCTCTCTAGAGAGGTGGCTTCGTGCGGCACTTTTCAACTCCAGGCGCGCTAAGCGCGACTCTGTGGAGAGGGGGCTTCGCGCAAGACTTCTTTCACCCCTCGGGAGGCGGCGCCGGGCGGCGAAAAGCCGTCGAAAAGTGCCGCGCGAAGCCACCTGTCTGGAGAGGTGGCTTCGCGCGGCACTTTTCAACTCCAGGCGCGCTAAGCGCGGCTCTGTGGAGAGGGGGCGTCGCGCGAGACTGCTTTCAGCCCTCGGGAGGCGGGGCCAGGTGGCGAAAAGCCGGCGAAAAGCCAGCGAAAGTGCCGCGCGAAGCCGCGTCTCTAGAGAGGTGGCTTCGCGCGGCACTTTTGAACTGCAGGCGCGCTAAGCGCGGCTTTGTGGAGAGGGGGCTTCGCGCGAGACTGCTTTCACCCCTTGGGAGGCGGCGCCGGGCGACGAAAAGCCGGCGAAAAGTGCCGCGCGAAACCACCTGTCTGGAGAGGTGGCTCGCGCGGCACTTTTGAACTCCAGGCGCGCTAAGCGCGGCTCTGTGGAGAGGGGGCTTCACGCGAGACTGCTTTCACCCCTCGGGAGGCGGCGCCGGGCGGCGAAAAGCCGTCGAAAAGTGCCGCGCGAAACCACCTCTCTAGAGAGGTGGCTTCGCGCGGCACTTTTGAACTGCAGGCGCGCTAAGCGCGGCTCTGTGGAGAGGCGGCATCGCGCGAGACTGCTTTCACCCCTCGGGAGGCGTCGCCGGGAGACCAAAAGCCGGCAAAAAGTGCCGCGCGAAACCACCTGTCTGGAGAGGTGGCTCGCGCGGCACTTTTGAACTCCAGGCGCGCTAAGCGCGGCTCTGTGGAGAGGGGGCTTCGTGCGAGACTGCTTTCACCCCTCGGAAGGTGGCACCGGGCGGCCAAAAGCCGGCGAAAAGTGCCACGTGAAACCACCTCTCTAGAGAGGAGGCTTCGCGCGGCACTTTTCAACTCCAGGCGCACTAAGCGCGGCTCTGTGGAGAGGGGGGCTTCGCGCGAGACTGCTTTCACCCCTCGGGAGGCAGTGCCGGGCGACGAAAAGCCGGCGAAAAGTGGCGCGCGATGCCGACTCTCTAGAGAGGTGGCTTCGCGCGGCACTTTTCAACTCCAGGCGCTCTAAGCGAGGCTCTGTGGAGAGGGGGCGTTGCGCGAGACATCTTTCAACCCTCGGGAAGCGGCGCCGGGCGACGAAAAGCCGTCGAAAAGTGCCGCGCGAAACCACCTCTCTGGAGAGGCGGCTTCGCGCGGCACTTTTGAACTGCAGGCGCGCTAAGCGCGGCTCTGTGGAGAGGGGGCTTCGCGCGAGACTGCTTTCACCCCTCGGGAGGCGTCGCCGGGAGACCAAAAGCCGGCAAAAAGTGCCGCGCGAAACCACCTGTCTGGAGAGGTGGCTCGCGCGGCACTTTTGAACTCCAGGCGCGCTAAGCGCGGCTTTGTGGAGAGGGGGCTTCGCGCGAGACTGCTTTCACCCCTTGGGAGGCGGCGCCGGGCGGCGAAAAGCCGTCGAAAAGTGCCGCGCGAAACCACCTCTCTGGACAGGCGGCTTCGCGCGGCACTTTTGAACTCCAGGCGTGCTAAGCGTGGCTCTGTGGAGAGGGGGCTTCGTGCGAGACTGCTTTCACCCCTCGGAAGGTGGCACTGGGCGGCCAAAAGCCGTCGAAAAGTGCCGCGCGAAACCACCTGTCTGGAGAGGTGGCTCGCGTGGCACTTTTGAACTCCAGGCGCGCTAAGCACGGCTTTGAGGTGAGGGGGCGTCGCGCAAGACTGCTTTCGCCCCTCGGGAGGTGGCGCCGGGCGGCGAAAAGCCGTCGAAAAGTGCCGCGCGAAACCACCTCTCTGGAGAGGTGGCTTCGCGCGGCACTTTTGAACTCCAGGCGCTCTAAGCGCGGCTCTGTGGAGAGGGGGCTTCGTGCGAGACTGCTTTCACCCCTCGGGAGGCGGCGCCGGGCGGCGAAAAGCCGGCGAAAAGTGCCGCGCGAAACCACCTCTCTAGAGAGGAGGCTTCGCGCGGCACTTTTGAACTCCAGGCGCGCTAAGCGCGGCTCTGTGGAGAGGGGGCTTCGCGCGAGACTGCTTTCACCCCTCGGGAGGCGGCGCCGGGCGGCGAAAAGCCGTCGAAAAGTGCCGCGCGAAACCACCTGTCTGGAGAGGTGGCTCGCGCGGCACTTTTGAACTCCAGGCGCGCTAAGCGCGGCTCTGTGGAGAGGGGGCTTCGCGCGAGACTGCTTTCACCCCTCGGGAGGCGGCGCCGGGCGGCGAAAAGCCGGCGAAAAGTGCCGCGCGAAACCACCTGTCTGGAGAGGTGGCTCGCGCGGCACTTTTGAACTCCAGGCGCGCTAAGCGCGGCTCTGTGGAGAGGGGGCTTCACGCGAGACTGCTTTCACCCCTCGGGAGGCGGCGCCGGGCGGCGAAAAGCCGTCGAAAAGTGCCGCGCGAAACCACCTGTCTGGAGAGGTGGCTCGCGCGGCACTTTTGAACTCCAGGAGCGCTAAGCGCGGCTTTGTGGAGAGGGGGCTTCGCGCGAGACTGCTTTCACCCCTTGGGAGGCGGCGCCGGGCGGCGAAAAGCCGTCGAAAAGTGCCGCGCGAAACCACCTCTCTGGACAGGCGGCTTCGCACGGCACTTTTGAACTCCAGGCGCGCTAAGCGCGGCTCTGTGGAGAGGGGGCTCGTGCGAGACTGCTTTCACCCCTCGGAAGGTGGCACCGGGCGGTGAAAAGCCGTCGAAAACTGCCGCGCGAAACCACCTCTCTAGAGAGGAGGCTTCGCGCGGCACTTTTCAACTCCAGGCGCACTAAGCGCGGCTCTGTGGAGAGGGGGCTTCGCGCGAGACTGCTTTCACCCCTCGGGAGGCGTCGCCGGGAGACCAAAAGCCGGCAAAAAGTGCCGCGCGAAACCACCTCTCTAGAGAGGTGGCTTCGCGCGGCACTTTTGAACTTCAGGCGCGCTAAGCGCGGCTCTGTGGAGAGGGGGCTTCGCGCGAGACTGCTTTCACCCCTCGGGAGGCGTCGCCGGGAGACCAAAAGCCGGCAAAAAGTGCCGCGCGAAACCACCTGTCTGGAGAGGTGGCTCGCGCGGCACTTTTGAACTCCAGGCGCGCTAAGCGCGGCTCTGTGGAGAGGGGGCTTCGTGCGAGACTGCTTTCACCCCTCGGAAGGTGGCACCGGGCGGCCAAAAGCCGGCGAAAAGTGCCGCGTGAAACCACCTCTCTAGAGAGGAGGCTTCGCGCGGCACTTTTCAACTCCAGGCGCACTAAGCGCGGCTCTGTGGAGAGGGGGCTTCGCGCGAGACTGCTTTCACCCCTCGGGAGGCAGTGCCGGGCGACGAAAAGCCGTCGAAAAGTGCCGCGCGAAACCACCTGTCTGGAGAGGTGGCTTCGCGCGGCACTTTTGAACTCCAGGCGCGCTAAGCGCGGCTCTGTGGAGAGGGGGCTTCGCGCGAGACTGCTTTCACCCCTCGGGAGGCGGCGCCGGGCGGCGAAAAGCCGGCGAAAAGTGCCGCGCGAAACCACCTGTCTGGAGAGGTGGCTTCGCGCGGCACTTTTGAACTCCAGGCGCGCTAAGCGCGGCTCTGTGGAGAGGGGGCTTCGCGCGAGACTGCTTTCACCCCTCGGGAGGCGTCGCTGGGAGGCCAAAAGCCGTCGAAAAGTGCCGCGCGAAACCACCTCTCTAGAGAGGTGGCTTCGCGCGGCACTTTTCAACTCCAGGCGTGCTAAGCGCGGCTCTGTGGAGAGGGGGCTTCGCGCGAGACTGCTTTCACCCCTCGGGAGGCGGCGCCGGGCGGCGAAAAGCCGTCGAAAAGTGCCGCGCGAAGCCACCTGTCTGGAGAGGTGGCTCGCGCGGCACTTTTGAACTCCAGGCGCGCTAAGCGCGGCTTTGAGGAGAGGGGGCGTCGCGCAAGACTTCTTTCGCCCCTCGGGAGGCGGCGCCGGGCGGCGAAAAGCCGTCGAAAAGTGCCGCGCGAAGCCACCTGTCTGGAGAGGCGGCTTCGCGCGGCACTTTTGAACTCCAGGCGCACTAAGCGCGGCTCTGTGGAGAGGGGTTTTCGTGCGAGGCTGCTTTCAGCCCTCGGGAGGCGGCGCCGGGCGGCGAAAAGCCGTCGAAAAGTGCCGCGCGAAACCACCTGTCTGGAGAGGTGGCTCGCGCGGCACTTTTGAACTCCAGGCGCGCTAAGCGCGGCTTTGAGGAGAGGGGGCGTCGCGCAAGACTTCTTTCACCCCTCGGGAGGCGGCGCCGGGCGGCGAAAAGCCGTCGAAAAGTGCCGCGCGAAGCCACCTGTCTGGAGAGGCGGCTTTGTGCGGCACTTTTGAACTGCAGGCGCGCTAAGCGCGGCTTTGTGGAGAGGGGGCTTCGCTGCGAGACTGCTTTCACCCCTCGGGAGGCGGCGCCGGGCGGCGAAAAGCCGTCGAAAAGTGCCGCGCGAAACCACCTCTCTGGAGAGGCGGCTTCGCGCGGCACTTTGAAACTCAGGCGCACTAAGCGCGGCTCTGTGGAGAGGGGGCTTCGCCGAGACTGCTTTCACCCCTCGGGAGGCGGCGCCGAGGCAGGCGAAACGCCGTCGAAAAAGATGCCCGTGAAACACCCTCTCTAGAGAGTGGCTTCGCGGCGGCACGTTGGAACTGCCGAGGCGTGCTAGCGCGGCTCTGTGAGAGGGGCCGTCGAGCGAGACTTCTTTCAGCCCCTTGGGAGGTGCGCGCCGGGCGTCGAAAAGTCCCGTCGAAAAAGTGCCGCTGCGTAAGCCACCTGTTGGAGAAGGCGGCTTTGTGCGGCACTTTTCACTTCCAGGCGCGCGTAAGCGACGGCTCGTTGAGAGGGGGCTTTCACGTACGAGACTGCTTTCAACCCCTCGGGAGGCGCGCCGGGAGCGCGAAAAGCCGTCGAAAGTGCCGCGCGAAGCACCTGTCTGGAGAGGTGGCTTCGCGCGGCACTTTTGAACTCCAGGCGCGCTAAGCGCGGCTTCTGTGGAGAGGGGGCTTCGCGCGAGACTGCTTTCACCCCTCGGGAGGCGGCGCCGGGCGGCGAAAAGCCGTCGAAAAGTGCCGCGCGAAACCACCTCTCTGGAGAGGTGGCTTCGCGCGGCACTTTTGAACTCCAGGCGCGCTAAGCGCGGCTCTGTGGAGAGGGGGCTTCGCGCGAGACTGCTTTCACCCCTCGGGAGGCGGCGCCGGGCGGCGAAAAGCCGTCGAAAAGTGCCGCGCGAAACCACCTGTCTGGAGAGGTGGCTTCGCGCGGCACTTTTGAACTCCAGGCGCGCTAAGCGCGGCTCTGTGGAGAGGGGGCTTCGCGCGAGACTGCTTTCACCCCTCGGGAGGCGGCGCCGGGCGGCGAAAAGCCGTCGAAAAGTGCCGCGCGAAACCACCTGTCTGGAGAGGTGGCTTCGCGCGGCACTTTTGAACTCCAGGCGCGCTAAGCGCGGCTCTGTGGAGAGGGGGCTTCGTGCGAGACTGCTTTCACCCCTCGGGAGGCGGCGCCGGGCGGCGAAAAGCCGTCGAAAAGTGCCGCGCGAAACCACCTGTCTGGAGAGGTGGCTTCGCGCGGCACTTTTGAACTCCAGGCGCGCTAAGCGCGGCTTTGTGGAGAGGGGGCGTCGCGCGAGACTGCTTTCACCCCTCGGGAGGCGGCGCCGGGCGGCGAAAAGCCGTCGAAAAGTGCCGCGCGAAGCCACCTCTCTGGAGAGGGCGCTTCGCGCGGCACTTTTGAACTCCAGGCGCGCTAAGCGCGGCTCTGTGGAGAGGGGGCGTCGTGCGAGACTTCTTTCACCCCTCGGGAGGCGGCGCCGGGCGGCGAAAAGCCGTCGAAAAGTGCCGCGCGAAGCCACCTGTCTGGAGAGGCGGCTTCGCGCGGCACTTTTGAACTGCAGGCGCGCTAAGCGCGGCTCTGTGGAGAGGGGGCGTCGCGCGAGACTGCTTTCACCCCTCGGGAGGCGGCGCCGGGCGGCGAAAAGCCGTCGAAAAGTGCCGCGCGAAGCCACCTGTCTGGAGAGGTGGCTTCGCGCGGCACTTTTGAACTCCAGGCGCGCTAAGCGCGGCTCTGTGGAGAGGGGGCGTCGCGCGAGACTGCTTTCACCCCTCGGGAGGCGGCGCCGGGCGGCGAAAAGCCGTCGAAAAGTGCCGCGCGAAACCACCTGTCTGGAGAGGTGGCTTCGCGCGGCACTTTTGAACTCCAGGCGCGCTAAGCGCGGCTCTGTGGAGAGGGGGCTTCGCGCGAGACTGCTTTCACCCCTCGGGAGGCGGCGCCGGGCGGCGAAAAGCCGGCGAAAAGTGCCGCGCGAAGCCACCTGTCTGGAGAGGTGGCTTCGCGCGGCACTTTTGAACTCCAGGCGCGCTAAGCGCGGCTTTGTGGAGAGGGGGCGTCGCGCGAGACTGCTTTCACCCCTCGGGAGGCGGCGCCGGCGGCGAAAAGCCGTCGAAAAGTGCCGCGCGAAGCCACCTGCTCTGGAGAGGTGGCTTCGCGCGGCACTTTTGAACTGCAGGCGCGCTAAGCGCGGCTCTGTGGAGAGGGGGCTTCGCGCGAGACTGCTTTCACCCCTCGGGAGGCGGCGCCGGGCGGCGAAAAGCCGTCGAAAAGTGCCGCGCGAAACCACCTGTCTGGAGAGGTGGCTTCGCGCGGCACTTTTGAACTCCAGGCGCGCTAAGCGCGGCTCTGTGGAGAGGGGGCTTCGTGCGAGACTGCTTTCACCCCTCGGGAGGCGGCGCCGGGCGGCGAAAAGCCGTCGAAAAGTGCCGCGCAAAGCCACCTGTCTGGAGAGGCGGCTTTGTGCGGCACTTTGAACTCCAGGCGCGCTAAGCGCGGCTCTGTGGAGAGGGGGCTTCGTGCGAGACTGCTTTCACCCCTCGGGAGGCGGCGCCGGGCGGCGAAAAGCCGTCGAAAAGTGCCGCGCGAAGCCACCTGTCTGGAGAGGTGGCTTCGCGCGGCACTTTTGAACTCCAGGCGCGCTAAGCGCGGCTCTGTGGAGAGGGGGCTTCGCGCGAGACCTGCTTTCACCCCTCGGGAGGCGGCGCCGGGCGCGAAAGCCGGCGAAAAGTGCCGCGCGAAACCACCTGTCTGGAGAGGTGGCTTCGCGCGGCACTTTTGAACTCAGGCGCGCTAAGCGCGGCTCTGTGGAGAGGGGGCTTCGTGCGAGACTGCTTTCACCCCTCGGGAGGCGGCGCCGGGCGGCGAAAAGCCGTCGAAAAGTGCCGCGCGAAACCACCTGTCTGGAGAGGCGGCTTCGCGCGGCACTTTTGAACTCCAGGCGCGCTAAGCGCGGCTCTGTGGAGAGGGGGCTTCGCGCGAGACTGCTTTCACCCCTCGGGAGGCGGCGCCGGGCGGCGAAAAGCCGTCGAAAAGTGCCGCGCGAAACCACCTCTCTGGAGAGGTGGCTTCGCGCGGCACTTTTGAACTCCAGGCGCGCTAAGCGCGGCTTAGTGGAGAGGGGGGCGTCGCGCGAGACTGCTTTCACCCCTCGGGAGGCGGCGCCGGGCGGCGAAAAGCCGTCGAAAAGTGCCGCGCGAAGCCACCTGTCTGGAGAGGTGGCTTCGCGCGGCACTTTTGAACTCCAGGCGCGCTAAGCGCGGCTCTGTGGAGAGGGGGCTTCGTGCGAGACTGCTTTCACCCCTCGGGAGGCGGCGCCGGGCAGCGAAAAGCCGGCGAAAAGTGCCGCGCGAAACCACCTGTCTAGAGAGGTGGCTTCGCGCGGCACTTTTGAACTCCAGGCGCGCTAAGCGCGGCTCTGTGGAGAGGGGGCTTCGTGCGAGACTGCTTTCACCCCTCGGGAGGCGGCGCCGGGCGAGCGAAAAGCCGTCGAAAAGTGCCGCGCGAAACCACCTGTCTGGAGAGGCGGCTTCGCGCGGCACTTTTGAACTGCAGGCGCGCTAAGCGCGGCTCTGTGGAGAGGGGGCTTCGTGCGAGACTGCTTTCACCCCTCGGGAGGCGGCGCCGGGCGGCGAAAAGCCGGCGAAAAGTGCCGCGCGAAGCCACCTGTCTGGAGAGGCGGCTTCGCGCGGCACTTTTGAACTCCAGGCGCGCTAAGCGCGGCTTTGTGGAGAGGGGGCGTCGCGCGAGACTGCTTTCACCCCTCGGGAGGCGGCGCCGGGCGGCGAAAAGCCGTCGAAAAGTGCCGCGCGAAGCCACCTGTCTGGAGAGGTGGCTTCGCGCGGCACTTTTGAACTCCAGGCGCGCTAAGCGCGGCTCTGTGGAGAGGGGGCGTCGCGCGAGACTGCTTTCACCCCTCGGGAGGCGGCGCCGGGCGGCGAAAAGCCGTCGAAAAGTGCCGCGCGAAACCACCTCTCTGGAGAGGCGGCTTCGCGCGGCACTTTTGAACTCCAGGCGCGCTAAGCGCGGCTCTGTGGAGAGGGGGCTTCGCGCGAGACTGCTTTCACCCCTCGGGAGGCGGCGCCGGGCGGCGAAAAGCCGTCGAAAAGTGCCGCGCGAAACCACCTGTCTGGAGAGGTGGCTTCGCGCGGCACTTTTGAACTCCAGGCGCGCTAAGCGCAGCTCTGTGGAGAGGGGGCTTCGTGTGAGACTGCTTTCACCCCTCGGGAGGCGGCGCCGGGCGGCGAAAAGCCGTCGAAAAGTGCCGCGCGAAAGCCACCTGTCTGGAGAGGCGGCTTCGCGCGGCACTTTTGAACTCCAGGCGCGCTAAGCGCGGCTTTGTGGAGAGGGGGCGTCGCGCGAGACTTCTTTCACCCCTCGGGAGGCGGCGCCGGGCGGCGAAAAGCCGTCGAAAAGTGCCGCGCGAAGCCACCTGTCTGGAGAGGTGGCTTCGCGCGGCACTTTTGAACTCCAGGCGCGCTAAGCGCGGCTCTGTGGAGAGGGGGCTTCGCGCGAGACTGCTTTCACCCCTCGGGAGGCGGCGCCGGGCGGCGAAAAGCCGTCGAAAGTGCCGCGCGAAAGCCACCTGTCTGGAGAGGTGGCTTCGCGCGGCACTTTTGAACTCCAGGCGCGCTAAGCGCGGCTCTGTGGAGAGGGGGCGTCGCGCGAGACTGCTTTCACCCCTCGGGAGGCGGCGCCGGGCGGCGAAAAGCCGTCGAAAAGTGCCGCGCGAAACCACCTGTCTGGAGAGGTGGCTTCGCGCGGCACTTTTGAACTCCAGGCGCGCTAAGCGCGGCTCTGTGGAGAGGGGGCTTCGCGCGAGACTGCTTTCACCCCTCGGGAGGCGGCGCCGGGCGACGAAAAGCCGTCGAAAAGTGCCGCGCGAACCACCTCTCTGGAGAGGCGGCTTCGCGCGGCACTTTTGAACTCCAGGCGCGCTAAGCGCGGCTCTGTGGAGAGGGGGCTTCGCGCGAGACTGCTTTCACCCCTCGGGAGGCGGCGCCGGGCGGCGAAAAGCCGTCGAAAAGTGCCGCGCGAAGCCACCTGTCTGGAGAGGTGGCTTCGCGCGGCACTTTTGAACTCCAGGCGCGCTAAGCGCGGCTCTGTGGAGAGGGGGCGTCGTGCGAGACTGCTTTCACCCCTCGGGAGGCGGCGCCGGGCGGCGAAAAGCCGTCGAAAAGTGCCGCGCGAAGCCACCTGTCTGGAGAGGTGGCTTCGCGCGGCACTTTTGAACTCCAGGCGCGCTAAGCGCGGCTCTGTGGAGAGGGGGCGTCGCGCGAGACTGCTTTCACCCCTCGGGAGGCGGCGCCGGGCGGCGAAAAGCCGTCGAAAAGTGCCGCGCGAAAGCCACCTTCTGGAGAGGCGGCTTCGCGCGGCACTTTTGAACTCCAGGCGCGCTAAGCGCGGCTCTGTGGAGAGGGGGCTTCGCGCGAGACTGCTTTCACCCCTCGGGAGGCGGCGCCGGGCGGCGAAAAGCCGTCGAAAAGTGCCGCGCGAAAGCCACCTGTCTGGAGAGGCGGCTTCGCGCGGCACTTTTGAACTCCAGGCGCGCTAAGCGCGGCTCTGTGGAGAGGGGGCGTCGCGCGAGACTGCTTTCACCCCTCGGGAGGCGGCGCCGGGCGACGAAAAGCCGTCGAAAAGTGCCGCGCGAAACCACCTGTCTGGAGAGGCGGCTTCGCGCGGCACTTTTGAACTCCAGGCGCGCTAAGCGCGGCTTTGAGGAGAGGGGGCTTCACGCGAGACTGCTTTCACCCCTCGGGAGGCGGCGCCGGGCGGCGAAAAGCCGTCGAAAAGTGCCGCGCGAACCACCTGTCTGGAGAGGCGGCTTCGCGCGGCACTTTTGAACTCCAGGCGCGCTAAGCGCGGCTTTGTGGAGAGGGGTTTCGCGCGAGACTGCTTTCACCCCTCGGGAGGCGGCGTCGGGCGGTAAAAAAGCCTGGCGAAAAGTGCCGCGCGAAGCCACCTGTCTGGAGAAGGTGGCTTTGCGCGGCACTTTTCAACTCCAGGCGTGCTAAGCGCGGCTTTGTGGAGAGGAGGCGTTGCGCGAGACTTCTTTCACCCCTCGGGAGGCATCTACCTGGCTGCCCTCCTGGGCAATGGCCTCATCATCACCCGCCATAGCCTACAACCACCAGCTCCACACCCCCATGTACTTCTTCCTCCTCAACCTCTCCCTCATCGACTGGGCTCCATCTCCACCACTGTCCCCAAATCCATGGCCAATTCCCTCTGGGACACCAGGTATATTTCTTATGCAGGATGTGCTGCACAGGTCTGTCTTTACCTTTTCTTAATGTCAGCAGAATATTTTCTTCTCACTGTCATGTCCTACGACCGCTACGTTGCCATCTGCCAACCCCTGCACTACGGGACCCTTCTGGGCAGCAGAGCTTGTGCCCACATGGCAGCAGCTGCCTGGGGCAGTGGGTTTCTCACTGCTGTGCTGCACACGGCCAATACATTTTCAATCCCCCTCTGCCAGGGCAATGCCCTGGACCAGTTCTTTCTGTGAAATCCCCCAGATCCTCAAGCACTCCTGCTCAGACACCTACCTCAGGGAAGTTGGCCTTGTTGTTTTTAGTGTCTGTTTAGCATTCGTGTGTTTTGTTTTCATTGTGGTGTCCTACGTTCAGATCTTCAGGGCCGTGCTGAGGATCCCCTCTGAGCAGGGACGCCACAAAGCCTTTTCCACATGCCTCCCTCACCTGGCCATGGTCTCCCTGTTTTTCAGCACAGGCATGTTTTCCTACCTGAAGCCCCCCTCCATCTCCTCCCCAGTTCTCGACCTAGTGGTGGCTGTGCTGTACTCGGTGGTGCCTCAAGCAGTGAACCCCCTCATCTACAGCCTGAGGAACAAGGAGCTCAAGGATGGACTATGGAAACTGGCCCAATGGACGCTGTATCACTGACAATAACCTGCCTCCCCTTCTCTGCACTTCGCCCCGGTTTATCTTGTGCCACGAATCTGCTTTTTCTCTTGGGATAATCCTGGACTTAATAGATTATTTTCTGGTTTATACTCCCTGTCTTGAGGCTTGATCCTATTGTGGCTGACTCTTGCACAGCACTGTGTCAGATGCGGCCTGTCACATAGCAGCTCTCCAATAAAATGGGATCTCCTGGGTGCAGTGAGTGGAGGCTGGGCTCTTCCTCCAAAGTTGATTCCAAGAAAATGTGCAAGGAATTGGTCTTTTAAAGAGTCTGTTCTCCTTGAGTTCTCAATGGTTTTTGGGGTTATGCTCATGGTACCATCGAGTTCAACTGGACCAAGTCTTCTGGATTTAAAAGCTCTCTTCTTGGTGTCCAATGGCAGGGGAGATGGTCCATGAGCTCCCCGTTATCTCCTCAGGTTTTTTTCATGTATGACAGGACTGATGGCATATACCAGACTCTCTGGAAATGAATTGGGGGGGTGAGGAGAGGAGAGGATGGGGACTCACCACGTGCCCTGGGGTTGGAATGAATGGAGACTCAGAAGGTGAAACACCCTCAAAGGGGAAGTCCACCAACACTAAAGCACTAAATCGAGGTATCCACGAACAAGGGCTCTGCAGCGCCATGGGAGCCAGTGGGGACTCAGCAGGCACAGGGAGGGGAGACTGGAGAGATGGGGGAGCTGCCTGAGGAGCCCAGGGCCAGGACTGTCATGCTGTCCTGGGGAGTGGGGCTGGTGGGGCAGAGGAGGGGGCAAATGCAGTCAGGGCTGGGGATCACCTACACTATGAATGTAGGAGAGCCAGAGAGTTACTAGCCTCTGTTTTCCTCCTGCCCTTGGGGCCAGCACCATCCCTGGGGCTGTCGGGAAGCCTGAACCCCCCGCTCTGCCCCCCAGCAGCTGCTGTGCCCTTCCGAGGGGCTGGGCCATGGGGTGAGTGCCCAGAGCTCGGCAGCACCCTGCGGTGGGCATTTCTATGGGGCCAGCCCAGACTGGGCTGCTCTGCTGGGCTGGGCTGGGCTGGAGAGAGGGCAGGGGAGGTGGGGAGAGCTGGGGAGGGGCTGGGCTGGAGAGAGCCCGGGAGAGGCAAACGCCCGTGTAGAGCTAAGCTGTGTGAGTGTGCAGGGTAGGGGCAGCCAGCACTCACAGCGCGGAGGCAGGCGTCATGGTGAAGGAAGCAAGGCACCAGAGGTGCAGAAGAGAGCGCCCTGGTCTGTGCTGTGTTCCCTGGGCACCCAGGGAAGCTGCCCCAGGAAAACTGTCCCAGATCAGTCCCACACACCGGCCCTTTCCATCTCTGGCCATACACCCCAGCCCTGAGGAGGGACCTTTGCTGCATGGTCACCCCTGTCCTCCTCTGGGGCTCAGTGATGCCCAGCTCCACTGTCATAATTAATAAAAAGGGAGCCAGTTTCCTACAGGACAGTCATTACACACCAAGTCCCACAGCTCCTGCCACAGCTGGTCTCTCAGCTAAGCCCGTTCTCAGACAGCTCCAACTACATCAGCCGCTCATGGCTTGTCAGGACAAATATTAAACATTACCATAGATTGAGATCCCAAGTCAGAGGGTTTGTTTACATTCTGTTTTCAGCCTAAAACACCCATGGTCTGGAGATATGTCATTTCCTCATCTCCACCCAGAAACATCCTTATTTCAACATCTCACTATTACCTATTATCTCCTGCCCAGCACCACGCTTACAAGACTGGCTTCATCTTCCTGAAAGCCTCCCCATAGGGACTGGCAGGTCACCATGAGGTTCCCAAGGCCGTCCCTTCTGCAGGTTGAACAAGGTCCTTTCCTTCCCTTTCTCCTCCCAGGCAAGTGCTCCAGCCCCTGAGCATCTCAATGACTCTCCACTGAACTCGCTCCCAGTCCTTCTTCTGTCTCATGAAGTTCCTGACAAGACAGTCCTCCACCTGTCAGGTTTCCCCTGAATGGCATTCCGAAGGCACGGGAATGGTCCTCCCAATTTAGTGCCATCGACACACGTGGTGAGAGTTGCCTCCTCTGGGTCATGGATACAGGTGTGAAACTGCACAGGGCCCAGCACAGTCTCCTGCGCTGCCCCACAAGGCCCCCAGGATGTCCCACTGGCCTCCAGGTAGGGTATGACCCCTTCACCACGGCTCTCTCAGCCTGATCCCCAACTGGTGTTTGACCCATCTGTTTCTCTACGCATCCAGGCTGTCATGGCCTAACTTGGGTACAAGAATATTGAGGTGAGACCACGCCAAGTGTTTTGCTGAAGCTGAGCAAAATGACATCTACTTTCTGTCTCCTCATGCTCAACTGCAGGTTGGCGATTTACCCTTCGTAAGCCATGGTGACAGCTCCTCTCTTTTAGGTGCCCAGAAATGTCACCCAAGAGGACACATTCGATGGCTCACTCCTCCCCAAAGTGAGCTTGTGCAGCCTCTGCTTCCCTGGGTTGCGCTTTTGGCCTCTTTCAAGGACGGGTGCAACATTTCCTTGCCCTCACTCACAAGAGACCTCTCCCAATCCCATGACCTTTCAAAGGGATATTCCAAAGAAATATCGATCTTCCAGTGTAACTTCATTACCACTCTTCTGCCTGTTATACCATGTACTTAATTTCTCTAATCTTACAAATACTTTCCCCTGTCCTGATACAAAGACCCTTTCTAAAGTCATCTTTTCAGCAGACTGTCCAGCAAAGGCCCTTTCCATTATTCTCCAGTTTTCTCCTTCCCTTATTCTTTGTTCATTCAGGTACCTCTCACTGATGCTGCAGCTTTGAGCTTCAGGGAGGAAAAGCCTGCCTGTGTTTCAACTGCCTAATTGTCTCCTTAGCCAACTCTTTAATTGTGTTTATATCTATCATTTGTATCTACCTACCTAAACTATTTCTCATAAGATTATCCCTTGTAGAAAGGAAACCTCATTAGCAGTATCTTGTTCTTAGCATATGCTTCTGGAGTGTGTTTTACTGTTTATGAAACTTGATCATGCTCTACTTTCTTTGCTTGTAAATAGGAAAGATCCTTCTGTGCCCATGTGCAGCCAGTTCTCTAAGGAAATCAGGTGGGAGATGGGGCAAAGGAGCTGTAGCATCCAGCTGCAGACTTCAGGGGAGAAGTCTGATGTAAGGAAAAGGGATGCAAGTCCTAGGAGGACAATGAGAAAACTGGTGGGGTTGCAGAGGGTGAAGAGCAAGGTTGTCCATACAGTGTCAGACCTCAAGGGACTGCTTCTCCTACCTCTCCAGACCTCCTGAGGAGACACTCTGCATCCCATATCGCTTGGAGAATGCTGCTATCACCTCTTCTCCACACTGAAAAGTCATAAAATATACCCTTTAAAATCAAACATCATTTTTATTAGCTGCACTTTGAAATCTTCCTCTTTCACTACACAGTAAAACCTTTCCAATTAGTTGTACAAGTCTTGAAGACTTGAAGAAATCACAGGAAGAGACAGGGCTCGTTAGGGCTGGCTGTGTTTTAATGAGCGCCATGGGTATTTGGGGCTGAGTCTGTGACCCTCAGGTACTGAGGAGAGACTGAACAAACCTCTCAAGAAGCCAAAGTCAGAAGCAAAACCCAAAGTGCCTTGAAGCATTAATGGCCCCACTGAGGGCCATTCCTGACAAAGGCTCCCCAGGGACTCGTTAGAGCCCATAATTGGAGGCTGTGCTTGCAGGGAGGCACAGGCACTGGGCAGGTGGCTGTAATGCTGAGAAACCCCTTGATGTTCTCAGCAAGCAGAAAGGCCAAAGCCTGACCCCCAGGCCCTGGGAAGGCAGGTCCTGTCCCTCACGTGTGGCTCAGGGCTCTTCCTGGGAGCAGTGGGATGTGAGGGGGACCAATGCCCAGTGTAGGAAAACTGGGCAACACCTCCCGGCCTCCCCAAGCAGGGATGAGGAAGAAATAAAGTCCAGAGCCTCAACAGAAAGTTTCTCCTGGTAGGCCTTGGTGGTGGAGGCATCTGCCATAGCCAAGGGGACAAAGACCTTGGTTCCTCTGGGCTTTTCAGCCTTGCCAGAGCCCTTGGCCATCTCTGCTGCAGGCTGTCCTACACTGTCCCATGCCTGTGCCTCTTTCCCTTCAGGCTGCACATGCCCATCTTGCTTTGCCACCAGCCCTCACTCTGGCATTTCTACACCTTCACTGATGAGTCTCCATCCTCCCTGGCTGCTCCTTGAAACATAAAGCCATGGGCTGATCCAGACTCCCTCTGGGGGACCTCTTGCACCACAAGGCCACCCTTTGAGTGACATTTCCGTTTTCTCCCATCCAGTCTGAACCTGCCAAGCTGCACTTTGTGGAGGTTTCCTTCTCTTCCCACTGCCAAGAAAAGCTCCATTATCACTGAAATCACCCTTCAAGCAGGTGCAGGCTACTGCTCTAGTGCCCTGAGCCTCCACTTCACCTGGCCAAAGAAGCCCAGGACCCTCAGCCTCTCTACACAGGTTCCAGACTCCATCCTGGCCTTCTACCAGAGATTCGTGGTCTTCAAATCCTCTGTTTTTACCAGGGACTAATATTGTGTCCCTTCCTCTAGCTCTCCAAAGGAGACCTCATCCTCCTTCTAACCTTCACCTGGCAGTTTGGGGGTCCATTGTACATCAAGGAGTGAGTGATCCACATAACAGTAAACCTGGGCCTGTGCTGTGCTGGTATGTGCTCCATGTACAGCTTGGCCTTCAGGCTGTGCTGTGCTGAGCGTATCCCTTGGTTGCAAGTTAACCTTGACTGTAAAAGAGAAGAGTGCAGGAAGCTCCAACCTGCTCCTGGCAATTAGGCCATCTGCATGTCCTCACCTTTATCAAAAACTGCAGCAAAAATTTCCAATGTGAACCTCCTGGTTTGGGGTGAGTAGAAAAGATGACTGGAACTGTTTTCCTTGCAAGAAACACATTGAAAGAGCTGACAGGAGTAAAGCGGATGGCACTCAAGGGTGGGATCTGCACAGCGTCTGCACCACGCTGAAAGGCAACTCCTGGGCCAAACAACACCCAAGTCTGCTGCTGGGCCTGTCAGGGCTCTGGCAGATGGGCCCTCACAGCCGCCTGCCCAGCCATGGGCCTCCTGTGGCCCATGAGATCCTGAGGCACAGCTGACCTCATCGTAGCATTCCCACCCATCTCCTCCTTGGGGCCTGTGAGCTGGTCAGATACAGGGCACCTCACCTTCCTCTCCAGTGCCTTGTGACTGCTCTGGGACCTCGCCATCCTTGCCTTGCCCCAAGTGTGGTGGGGGTAAAGTGAGGAGGTTGGAGCATGGATGTGAGGGCTTTGGGGTTTAGGTGTTCAGGGTAGGGCTTAGGGTTAGAGCTCGCCTGTCAGGGTTAGGGACAGGGCAGAGGCTTGGGGAGAGGGTTTGTGTTCTGCTGAGAGTGGCTGGTTCCTGTTTAGGGTGTGGACTAGCTTTGTGGGTGAGAGTTTGATGTAGGGCTTGGGTGAGAGCTGGGATTAAAGGTAGCGTGTAGCACTTCCCTCCTGTCATCACTTTTGTGAGATGGCCAAATCCTTATGGGATGTACAATGGCGTAACACCATGGCCTCCAAGTGCCAGAGGCCCAACCGATACACAGAGGTTCCAGGGCACAGCCCTGGCATTGCAGTTCTTCTACAGCCGAGCCCCAGGGGACTCCCTTCAGTTGACGAGGAATCTTTGCTAGGGATGGTTTTCATCCTGCCGAATTTTAAGGGTTGGACGAAGTTGCCCAAACTGACGATTTCCATTTCTGTGGCTGTTTATCAAAGCCCCATAGGTGGGAGCCACCAGAGACCTTTTCTGCAGAGCCCAGCCCAGACAGGCAGGTCCCTGACCACTGTCACTGCAAGGAGTTTGTGACAGTAGGGACAGGACTTTGGATGGGTCCTTCTTGGATATCAGGAGGTTCCTGTTGGCCCATCCCTCCAGCCTGTTTTGTTCTTGGAAAAGAGAATCCTGGGGGGGGAAGGTGTTCAAAGTCTTGCCGCAGTCCTGGTAAATTACGCTGCTCTCCCGTCAGGCACCGATGCAGCCCTTTCATCATGGGAAGCAATGAGGACGATCAGGCATGATCAGCCCTGGTTCAGAGGGCTGGAGCACCTCTGCTGTGAAGACAGGCTGAGAGAGTTGGGCTTGTTCCGCCTGGAGAAGAGAAGGCTTTGGTGGAGGCCTTCTAGCACCCTTCCAGTCCCTAAAGGGGCCTCCAGAAAGCTGGAGAGGGAGTTTTCATAGGGGCATGGAGTGATAGGACAAGGGAGAATGGCTTTAAACTGAGAGAGGGTAGATTTAGATGAGATCTAAGAAGAAATTCTTCACTCTGAGGGTGGTGAGGCACTGCCACAGGTTGCCCCAGAGAAGCTGTGGCTGCCCCATGCCTGGAAGTGTTCAAGGCCACGCTGGATGGGGCTTGGAGCAACCTGGTCTAGTGGAAGGTGGTCCCTGCCCGTGGCAGGGGGGTTGGAACTAGATGATCTCTAAGGTCCCTTCCAACCCAAACCATTCTATGATTCTATGACTCTATAATGTGTGTCCTATTCATGGGCTGCCTGCATCTACTGGAGAGAGATGGGACAGTCCCGTGACCACTGCAGTGATTGGACTCCTTCGCTTGCAGACATGACCTGAATCTGTCTGAGATGCTCTGTGGTGTCTGTTTGCTCCCACACTGAAGGAGGACAGCTTTCCCTGTCGGTCCTGTGCTGTCCCAGCAAACCCACATGCGCTTGTGCTGGAGAGCCCAGACATCTGACATGTCCCTGCTGCCCGTGTTTGGCCATGGGATTGAGTGGCTCTAAGGAAATATGGTGTGCGTGGGAGGGAGGTGAGGAATCCTGTGGTGGATGTGGGTGTGCAAAGCCAGAAGTGCAAGACTATACAGCTCCAACGTGTCTGCAAACGCCAGCAGGAGGAAACTCACTGATGGAGCTGCCATTGGACATTCGCTGCCTTGGGTATGCGGCACTGTCATAGGAGAAAAAGACAGTGACAAGTTAGGGTTGGACTTCTGCAAGCACTATCTAAACCATTTCCACAGAAACTCCCCCTGTACCACCAGAGACACCCTTTTCTTTTCCCAGGAGACCTTTTCTCAGCCTCAGTGGCTGGACTCTGGTTGGTGCTGGCCAAGTCTGCCGTGAGGAGCAGGGCCTCTGCCCGCTGGGTACTGAGGATTTCAGCCCTGCTCTGCAGCAGTGGGTTCATGGGCACGGTGGGGGCAGGGGTCACTGCTGATTGTTGGACTTTCTCCGATGAAACCGCTGCTAATGCAGAAGGGTGTTTCCCTGTGCTTGCACCTTTCTCAGATGGAGGGTGATCGCACTCTGATGTTACCCTGAAAGCCACCAGACGCTGCTGAGAACAGAGGGATCCACCACAGATCACTACGTGTCTCACCCTTTCTCAAGGTCTCAGCACCCCATTTCTAGCCAAGGACACACGTGTCTCATGTCACCAACCCGACAGCATTTCCTCAGTCATAGAGTCTCTGTGTTCTCCACAGGGCTTTCAGATAAAACAGAGGTACTATGAGACAGGTTTTCATCCTTGAGGGCAGCTCACAGCTTGGCAGGACACCTCAAGGAGATAGCCAAGTGCCCTAACGATGGCATCTCAGGAAGAGTCAGCTCATTCCCCAGCCCCACAGGCTGCATTGCCCACAGCCCCACAGGGGAGAGGAAAGTTGGGACACTTGTTCCTATGGACACACCTGCAGGAAAGGACCCACAAGATCAGCCTGTGACTCTGCAGCTCAAACTCCCATCCCCAGAGAGCCTGACAGCAAGAAGGAAATAACAATAACAATAACACAGACCAGTGGAGAGAGAAGGCAAATAGCAGTGAGGGTGGGGCTGGGAGAGGCCAGGGCAGAGGCAGCCGGGCACTCGCGACCAGCGTTCCCCCTTACCCAGCTGTGCACGCCCCCTCCCACACACCAACATTGCCGGGCAGGCTGCTCTCAGCCCCTGGCTCTGCAGAGGGACGGGGCCCGTGGCTGGAGAGCTGCCCCACGGCTCTGCTGGAGCTCTGGCCGCAGAGGAGGTGGTTCACGCCTTGGAGCCCACGGCCCTGAGGGCAGAGGCTTTGCTGGGGGGAGAGGAGGCGAGGGGGCTTGCTCAGAGGAAGGGGTCGGAATTGGAGGGGATGATACAGAGTTTTCTGAATTCTCCCTCCCACAACATTTCTGGTTTTCATTTCCTCTCATTCCCTGGTCATTGCCCTGCTGCCGGCAGATTTTTTTCCTGGGAGGTGTTTCCCTGTGCCAGGTCTTTCCCTGTCGGTGCTCAGAGACCCCATCCCAACCTCTGTGCGCTGACCCCGGCCCTACAGAAACCTGCCTGTTTGCAGGGCCCTGGCTGGGCACATGTCCCTGTTTGCAGGTGGAAAAAGGCAGGTCACAAACACCCCGATGGGTCCAGCAAAGGTGATGCTGGTGCCTGTCCGCAGGCAGAGGAGTGGCTGAAGGCACTTCGGAGGCTACTAGCAGACCTACTGATAGCTCAGACTTACAGTTCAGGAGACTCAGGGACTGGTTCAAGCATAAGAGCTCCTTTTCCATTTCTCCCCCCAAGTTCCCCAAGAGAAGGAAGCTGAAAACACAGACTCAGAAAAAACTCCTTATCTTATAGTAATCCCTGCCTTAAGCTTCCTCTTGAAAGGGCCCTCGGAACTGTCCTGGGGTGATCTGGAGCTGTGAGCAGCCCTGACCCACGCAGCACCCCCTTGACAGCAGAAGGACCTTCTCCTGCCAGGAGCTGCTTCTTCCACCCACTGCTTCTCCCCGCATTGCCGACAGAAGCCCCCTGGGCAGGCTGAGTGCTAACACTGGCAGAAGACAAAGTCCCTGCCCTGGCACACAGACCCCTTGGGCACAGGGACCCTGCTCACCCCTGCCTGCACACCCGGCTTCACACCCTGCAGCCATTTCCCAGGTGAAGGCAGCCGACATGCCCTGTCCTCTGACGGTGCAGCAGGGAAGCCCTGCTCCAAAGCACGTCCTTTCTCTCTGCACTGGAGAAACTGTGAGAGTCCTCCTGACAGATCCATAGGCTCTGGGATGCGCCAGCTTTAGGAGATCTTCCAGGAACTGCAGCTGCATTGCCCTGCACCCAGAGAGACTTACCCTGTTAAGGGCTGTGAAGATTTTTCTCCAAGTGAGCTCTCCCCGTCCCTCCCAATCCCCATCTGCATTTAAGCTCTCTCTGCCTCACTCCTCTCCCCTCAGGGCCTGCAGGCAGTGCCCTCAGCCCTGCTGCGCTTTGCAGAGGAGCTGCTCCTGGGCAGAGCTGGCTCTCTGCAGCGCTGCCTGCTTGCCAAGCAGCTCCCTCCATCCCAGGAGCCCAGCCCAGCTCAGCAGCAGAGGACCAGCCAAGGCAGCACTTCTCTGCCCCCTCGGGGCTCCCTCCAGGTGTCCCTGGGGCTCCAGGGGAACCTGCTGGGAAACAGCCTGAAGCTAATCCCTGATGTTCCCTCCCTCAGCTGGAGAGACACTTCTTTCCAGCAGTGGCATTTCTCCTATCAGAAATGGAGCTGGCATGAGAATCACTTTTTTTTTGTCCCATATTAGGGCAGGGACACAGGAAGATGACAGGGAAGGATCTAATTTTTGCAGGCTGGGGGGATGTCTTCAAGTTGAGTGACTTTAGGCATTCATTCTGGGTGTGTAGTGCTGGGGCTAGAAAGACATTCAGCTCTCTTTTGTCCATGCCATGTCTCTGCTCTGAAGCAAAGCCTTTGCACACACCAGGTCTTGGGACACTTGGTACCGGCGTTTCCGTAAGGCAAGGCTGAGCTTGCCTGGTCCACAGCTGGGGTGCTTCAGCCAAATGTGCAGCAGTGCCCTCAGCCAGGATGGGCTGGAGCCGTTACTGTTGGAGACAGAGATGTGAAGGGGATGGGATCAACTGCCCAGGCGTGGTGGCCGAGCTCACTACAGCTGGTGTTCAAGGACAGCATCCTCCAAGCACAACAATGGTCCAGATCGAAGTTTGGTCTATTCAAGGACACCATAATGAAGGGCACCATGAGGACATGGTCCTCAGTTCTGCTGGGGGTCCCAGCTCCAGCAAAGCCCTCAGCCAGCCCCCACCACAGGCTGGCCTACCCTGTCCCATGTCTGTGCCTGTTTCCCTGCAGATTTTAACCACCACCCCTTTTTCCCAACTCACTCTGACCCAGGGTCTCCCAGGCTTTACTGATGTCTCTCTCTCCACTCACTGGCTGTTGCTTCAATCACAAAGCTGTCCTTTCCAGAGGTTTTGCCGATGGCTGTGAGTTCCCCATGACCTGTGCAGCTTCTTCCAAAGCCTAATGCTCCTCAATCGCCAACAATGCTCCAGTCCCTAGACTCCCTTGAATCCTCCATTTCGCTCCATATCCCAGCACTGAACTGCACGTCCTGCTGCTTCTGCTGCCTCAAAATAAAAACTGAACCTATTTCACTTCAGCATGAGACCTCCCCCTCTCCCCTGTTTCAGGTTGTCTTCTGCCTTTAACACACTCACTGTTACACTTCACTGTGTAGTTCAACAATGATTTGACAATGATTTAGATGATCATTTACAACAAAATTTAGACAGTGATTAGGTGATGATTTTGACAGCAGTCAAGCACTCTACTACTCACTGCACTTCTAACAACTAAGCTATAGTTGGATATATCAATAAATGTCACTAGCATACAATATACTTTTAGGCCTCATGTAAAATGTCGCTGACCTTGTTACAGATGTCAGATACCGGGTAAGAGGTCTCTCAGCCTTGAGGAGTAACCTTAAGAAATGTCCCTGCTCAAGGGGAAATCACCACCATGCAACCTGCTGCCGTACAGGAGAGCTCAATGGGCTCTGGGGGCTAAAGATATTTCAAACAGAAATTGATTGACTCGTAGTCAAAGCCCGCTTTGGTGTATGTGCAGGAGTACAGCTGTAGCAGTTTGAGCTTTGCCTAGTCCCAGCTCAGCCTGGGCCTGTTTGATCCTGGTAAGACATGGCCAAGACTCCTTAGTCCCCGAGAAGATACGGCCCAGCCCAACTCTCACGGTTTGCACAGCAGAGCTGATTTCAGCCAGGCCTACTTGTCAGCGAGGCCTGAACCAAAGTACTGTTCACTTGGTCAGAGTTGGGGCATCCGTCACAATGTCCTGAACCACTCTCTAGTCTTATGTTCCTTTGCCTACTGGCTCCTCGGCTCCTCACAGCGTGTCCTGGCATTGCAGGGCCCTCATTAGCCCACAGGCTCCTCACAGCCTCTCCTGGCATTGCAGGGCCCTCGTCAGCCCACGGGCTCCTCACGTTCACCTTTTCCTCTGGAAGAATCCACCTTACGATATCACACATTTTATGAGGCACCGCTCACTGCCCGCCCAGGCTCACATGCTGTCCCTGAAGTTTCCCTGACATCTCCTGGCAGGTCCTGATTTCTCTCCAGGATGGCAGCTGCCGTCATCCCCACTGCAGGTGTGACACTGCCAGGCAGGTAAGTCCAAGACCAGTTGCTGTCTTCTTCGACACGTGCCACCAAGACGGGAGCTCTCCCTCCAACTCTTGGTCCCTAACAGATCACCCTGGGACTCTGAGTTTGTCTCAGTCTCCCAGAACCTGTGGAGAAGCCCAGAACAGCAAGAGGCCTTTTCTGGGAGCTGCTCCTTGGCTGGTTTCCCGACACCAGCTGTGGAAGTGCCTGAGCAGTCACTCAGCCCCTCCCAGTGCCCGCCCTTCCATGAGGTGATCTTTCCTCTGATTGGCTGCCTGGGATTTCCCCTTGCTCCTCCCATCCAATGATGGGTCAGACAGTTTATCAATCATCCCTGTGCTGCTCCCCCACCTGATGTGATTGGTGGAGCCAGCATGCCCCGCCCCTGCACAGTGCCCAGTTTTCCGGACTTGCCACCTTTCCTGCAGGCCTCGAAGCTTGATTGGCTGGCTACATATCAATCACGTGCCTTCTCCCAGTCCAAACTGGACCCCTTTACTCCCTCCCAGTCCAGGCTGGGCCCCCTCCCAGTCCAATCTGGATGCCATTAACCCCTCCTAGCCCAGACTGGGCCTTCTCCCAGTACAAACTGGACCCCATTAACCACTCGCAGTACAGATTGGGACCCCTCCCCATACAAACTGGACCCCATTAACCCCTCCCAGTCCAAACTGGACCCCATTAACCCCTCCCAGTCCAGGCTGGGCTCTGTACCAGTCCAAACTGGACCCCATTAACCCCTCCCAGTCCAGACTGAGCCCTTCATTCCCAGCTCTGGACGTGCCCCAGACCCTCCGTGGCTGCGGCGCCAGGGGCCCACAGCTGAACACAGGGCTGAGGCACGTGATTGATAGATAACCAGCCAATCGCATTTGAGGAGGCGGGGGCAAGGCATGTGATTGATAGGTAACCAGCCAATCGCTTTTGAGGAGGCGAGCCAAGGCATGTGATTGATAGGTAACCAGCCAATCGAGCTTCGAGTTGCAGGGAGGGGGAAGAGTCAAAAGAGCTGAGTGACATGTGGAGGCGGGGCTTGCTGGCTCCACCAATCACGCCTGGCTCCACGGGGAGGACGGACTCGCTGTCTGCTCCCAGGGTAGCCTGGCGCAGCCTGGAATTGATACGGTTGGACCTTTCTCTTTCCGGCCGTTCCAGTTCCTGACCCAGCTGCTGGCGTCGTTCATTCAGCTTCGGATCCCGATCGTTCAGCTCAGCCACCTGGACTCCAAACAGTCGCAGGGTTTCCCTGTGTTCCCCACGCACGTCTGTCCAAGCCCTCTGCAAACACTCGACTTCCTCTGCTTCCTGCTGGAGCGCTGACTTTGTCTCCTCACGGTCCCCCTGCAGCTGGTGGCTTCTTTCTGCCTTTGCCCTCATGTCTTTCGGTCCGTGCTCTGCCTCTTCCAGCTGGGTTTGCAGGCAGACGTTTGTTCGGATGGCAGAATCTCGCTCCTCTGCCGCTCGCCTTAGTTGCCCTTTCTGCCAAACCCCTTGGCCCACGGAGGCGAGCATTTTCTCCAGCCAGTCGAGTGTTGTCATTTGTCATCTTTGTAAGCTGCACCTGTAACTCCTCACAAGGTCAGCAGTGGCTGCTCACATGACAGGAGCCCTCTTCACCTGAGGCCACTTGGGCCCAAAGCTCCTCAGCCACCTTCTGTGAGAAGTCATCCCACTCATCCTGTGCCAGCAAAGCTCCGGCAGGCTCTCCCACTTCTCCAGCCCTCTGCTGAGGACCCGATGCCATGCACAGTTCCTCAGTGGGGCTTTGGGTGGGCAGTGGCACCCAAGTATTGATCAGGCGATCGATGGTCTGCAGTTGCCTGGCTCTTTTTTGCAGCTGCTTCCTCATGAGAGCCAGCTGAGCAGTCTTCTGCTTGATCCTTTCCCACTCCTCCTGCACTTCAGAAGAGCTTGCCTTCCTCAGAAGACAGTTCTCCTCTTGAAGGACACTGCATCACCTCTCGAGGTCCTTCAGGGCACTCTGGAGGCAGGCGTTCTGCTCCAGCAGCCTGCTGTGACAGCCACCAGGCAGCCAGTCCTGCTGCTGCCCTATGGTCTGAATACCCACCTCTGCCACAGACCGCCCACTGCCGGTCCTTCCTTGTGGCGCAGAGTCCAAGCAGTGCGGTGCCAAGTTGTGCCCCACAGCCTCGAGCAAAACCTCCATGCTGTTCCCTTCCTCCTGGAGGTGAGCATCTTTTAAGCTCTCGTGGGTTTTCCACTGCCCTTCTTCATCGCGGGAGGAAGATGCCATGAGGCTCTCCAAAGAGCAGGGCTCGATGGTGCTGGTGCCCAGGAGGGTCTGCAGGCAGTGCCAGCCCGTAGCCTTGGCCCTGGCCTCACAGCAGGAAGCGAGCTGCTCGCCCCCGAACCGCTCCAAGATGTACTTCAGGAAGAGTCTCCTCTGCAGCAGCAGTTGGTCTTGGAGGCGGAGGATGTGAGCAGCCTGCTCGCCATTGGTCTCCCAGCGCAGCTTCCTGAGGACGTCCCGGAGCTTGCCGTGGGCCTCGCTGCTCCTCCAGGCTCCTCTCACCAGCTCCTTGGCCAGCTGCTGCTGCAGGTCCTGTGCCTGATGGATGGCGTCACTGCACTGCTGCTGCAGCACCTCCTGCACCTCGCGCAGCTCAGCCTCCTTCGAGGGCAGCAGCTGGCGGATCTCCACCGACCGCTGCCGCTGGTTCTGCTCCCGCAGCCGCTGGAGCTCCTGTGCCTGCCACCACTCCCATTTGGAGCGTAGCCGTTCAGCCAGGAGCCGACAGTTCTGCTCTGCCTCCTCCTTCAGCTTGCGAGTTTCAGTGGCAAAGCGGCGGTACAGCTCTTGGGAGCGGACTCGCTCAGCCTCCAGCTCAGCCCGCAGCCTCTCCAGCTGCTGCTTGTGCTCATCCTTCTGCGCTGGGCCCCAGCAGGGTGAGGGGCGGCTGCGCGTCATGGGCCCCCGTCCTGCACCGTGCCGGCTCATGGCTGCAGGGATGGCAACCAAACGCTGCCAGCAACAGCCACCAATGTTGCACGTCACTCCCTCTCAGCAGCTGCTGCCTCCCTTGACCATGCAGGAGCAGAGACAGCGTCTGCAATCAGCCGGGGTGGGCGAGTATGGCCTTATATACGTGCCCTGGCCCAGCACACAAAGGAGGGGTGGGGCCGCATGGCCTTACAAGGTATGTCCTGGCCCCAGCACACAAAATTTGTGCCACCTGATGCCATCATCCAGTTGTGTTCATCGTCTTGTTGAGGCCTTGTGACTGGTCTGGCTGGGAACAGCTGGTCACGCTGCCCAGGTGCAGCTCCCCTGAGGTGATGCTCTCTCTGATTGGCTGCCTGGCCTGTCACTCTGCCCTGGTTTGGGGCCCGCCCTTCCCTGGGGTGATGCTCACTCTCATTGGCCGCTAGGTGGTCAGGCTGCTGTGCTGCAGTGCCCGCCCTGCTCCTGAGCTGATGACCTCTGATTGGTCACCTGCTCTATCACTCTGACCTGGTTTGGGGCTCGCCCTTGCCTGAGGTGATGCTCTCTCTGATTGGCTGCCTGAGGGGTCACCCACCTGCTCCCAGTGCCCGCCCTCCCATGAGGTGATCTTTCCTCTGATTGGCTGCCTGGGATTTCCCCTTGCTCCTCCCATCCAATGATGGGTCAGACAGTTTATCAATCATCCCTGTGCTGCTCTCTCACCAAGTGTGATTGGTGGAGCCAGCATGCCCTGCTCCTGCACAGTGCCCAGTTTTCCTGACTTGCCACCTTTCCTGCAGGCCTCGAAGCTTGATTGGCTGGTTAAATATCCATCATGTGCCTTGCCCCACCTCCTCCTGTGTTCCCTGACTCCCCACA
The DNA here is from genome assembly GCA_009819775.1 of Phoenicopterus ruber ruber. Classification (NCBI taxonomy): domain Eukaryota; kingdom Metazoa; phylum Chordata; class Aves; order Phoenicopteriformes; family Phoenicopteridae; genus Phoenicopterus; species Phoenicopterus ruber. The sequence continues at coordinate 588,164 of WNMK01000047.1, read as the reverse complement.
GACTTCTGGGTGGATGTTGCCAGGCGACCGGCTCCGCCTTCAGGGTTTAGACCCTCAGATTGAAACTGGGGGCCCTAAGAAAAGGCTATGGGTCATAAAAGACAGGTTTGGATCCTAAAAATGGGGATTTTGGCCCTAAAAATGGGGCATTGGGCACTCAAAGGCTGGGCTAGATGCTACAAATGATGCTTTGGACCCTGCAAAGGAGGGGAACCTATTGGTTCCTCTATGGCCCCCAGAAATGAAGCTTTGGTCCCTAAAATAGGGCTTTGGGCACTCTAGTGGAGGCTTCAAGCTGTAAACAAGGGGCTTGGACCCTCAAAATGAGAGTTTGGACCTTGAAAAAGAGGGTTTGGGCCACAGTCTGCCCTCGTGTTCTTCCCCGTCCACCCCCCTACCTCCTGAGCTGAGGAGGTGGAAAATACACTTGGGGAAAGGCGAGGGGGATTTTTCAAGCATACCCGTTCAGGTCCCGGGCCTTCCATGGCTGTCTCTCAGCACCCGCTGAGGCACGAGCACCAGGCACTGTTCTTGCTTGGGAGCGAGCCAAAATCTCTGCGATCTCCATTCCCTCAAGATCGAGAGTGGCAAAGGCGCAGGAACAATCCCAATCTTATGCCCTGCTGTGTCTACCTCATCACCGATGACACTTTGTGACATCAACGGCCCCCCTTTGTGACACCCCATGGCGTGGTATATAGCCAGTGTGACCGTGGCCCTGCAGTGTCTGACAAGACACAGACAGGACAAGGCAGGAGCGTGGAGCTGGCGAGGAGACCCCAAGCACAGCCCACGTGTCTCACCGCTGCCCCAAGTGGCCCCGCAGCACCGAAGCATTTCCCTTAATCTGCCCCCCTTTCCCACCACCACTTTCCTCCATTTCGCAGAATGGCGGAGAGACTCCCCAGCCACCCCAGGGCAGCCTGGGAAGAGGTGGGGGCTCCCCAGGAGAGCAGCTCTCCGCCGGAGCCCTATGAGGTGTCCACAGTCCAGCCGCTGCAGACTGGTGAGTGAGAGGCCCCCCGGGGCTGGGCAGGGTTGGGGCCAGTGAGTGCGAGCGCGACCGGCTTGATGCCGGGATCCCATTTCCTCGGCACGCTGGCAGCAGGGGTCCCAGGGGCAGGGGGCATGGTGGTGCTTGAATACCAGGGCTACCCGGGGCTGGGAGCCGGCCCCAGCACAGCCTCCCTCCTCAGCTGTGCCGAGCTTAAAGCTCTTTTCACCCTTTGGGAAGCTTGTTGGCAAAGATGCTGTGTCCTACCAACGCTTCTGTTTGCCCCTCCATGTAGGCAAGACACTGCCAGAGGAGAATCCAGAGCATCCAGAGCTCCAACCAGATTCAGATTCTGAGAGCACTTTGTTGCTTTCTTCACTTGACAGCAGTGACATGACTACGGTAATGAGCTTCCCCCTTGCTGGGACTCTTGTCCGTGGCATCGGCAGGAGGCTTGTGTGAGCAATGGGACCCAGAATCAGTGGGGCTGGCATGGCCGCGCTGTGCCCCGGTGAGAGGGTTCCAGCTGTCCCTGAGCAGGGACTATGCGAGGGCAGCACTCCACTGTCCCAGCTGCAGCTCCAGCTGCCACCAGCGAGCCACCAGTGCTGACAGCACTGCTGGGCATCTCTTGCAGGAGCTCTCGTGCTGCTCAGCCAAGCGGCACCATCAGGGTGCTCGGCATGACATGTCTTCCCTCCCTTCCTTCCTCCCATAGGTGTTTGGAGAATACCTCCAGCCTTCTCAGATGACAGACGTTCTCCTCGTGGCCATCGAGGCCTTGACAGCAGATGACATCTGTGACAGGCAGATGGGCAGCAGCGTCCTGGACATGGCCGTGCGAGACCCTGCCTCCTGGCTGACGGATGTAAGTGCCCTGTGGCTGGACTGCCCTGCCCGTGAGCCCTGTCAGCCTTGTTCTTCCCTCCCTCCCTAACCCAGCTGTCTCGGGCACCTGAACCCATTTCAAGGCAGCAGAGAGGGACAGAAAAGGCAGCAGTTGCAGTGCCAGCAGCTGGGGAAATGGCTGCACTCCAATGGCAGCACCACCCTCACCTGTGTCCCCTCCAGGTGCCAAATATCATGAGATACATCCACAAAAACGTGGAGTGCATCCGCACGGAGCCAGCCCGGTACAGCCTGGACTCACTCCTTCTCCTGCTGACCAAGTGGTGCCCCAGGGAAGCGGTCAGGAGCCTGCTAAAGATCTCTCCAGCATGTGACAGGTACTGGCCCAGACAGCCTTGAGGGCTTCTTCCCTGTGGGGAGAGGGGCCCAGAGACTCACTGAGCACCCTGGGTCTGCAGCGCTGCCCGGGCCATGTGGGAGGTGATGATCTCCGTGCCTTGGGCTTTGTGGAGCGTCTTGACGGAGCTGCTCAATGTGCTCCAGGACCAGCGGCTGCGCAAGGTGTTCAGCTGTGCCGCGGAGGACGCCTGCATCCTTCCCTTGTCTGTGAGTGACCATGCTCAGCTTCAGGGCTGTGCCTGCCTCCCCAGGAAAACAGGCACGGCCCCCTCCCCGCCTGCCTGCCTGCCTCTCACCGCTGTCTTCGTTTTAGCTGCTGGTCTGCGCCGACATTGAAACCGAGGAGTTTGCTGCCCTGTACAAAGCCCAGAGGTACCTGAGGCATCCAAGCCTGCTGATGCTCTCGCTGGTGCTCAGTGCCCTCATCACGCTTTCAAAGACACCTGAGACGGTGAGTGAGGCATCATCAAGTGGAGCCTCGTTGGCAGCCGGGGCCTGGGGCAGTGGGTAAGGCGGAGGCTTGGCCTTGGCTGGGAGTCAGAATGTGGGGTGACAGCTCCAGTCACCCTCCCTGCTCTGGAGGGGCCTGGTGGGTGCCTGGGGAGCCCTCCAGGCACAGAGGGTTACCGATCCATCTGCCCCTTCAGGCTGGTCGGAAAAGGGGGTGGCCGAGCTGGGGACACTGCTTTCCCTTCCCTTCCTCCTGCTCTCCCCGCATCCCCATCAGTGGCCACTGCCGGCCAGGAGGCTGCTGCAGTGACTCCTGTGCCGTCTGCTGGGAAGCCGGATGGGAGGCTGGTGCTCAGCGACCAGCGCAGGTTTGCCAGGGTGGTCTTTCACCACTTCACAATAAGGAAACTGTGTGTTTCATACAGGCAAGAAAAATACGGGTCCTGCTGCCAGACCTCATGGAGACCCTGCAGCATGCCAACACCGATGTCAAGATGAAGGCCCTGGTGTTCTTCAGGAACATGGTGGCTCACATGAAGAGGAAGGAGGCCAGCCTCATCGCTCTGCAGCTGGCGGAGAAGCTCCTGCCCCTCTTGGATGATGTAAGGCTGCCATGGGAGCCTGAGCTCTGCAGATGGGCCCTCTGCAACGACAGCTGCCCTTCGGCCCAGCCCTGTGGGCAGCACTTGGGCAGGGCTCCCCTCCTCGCTCCTCTTGCGTGGCCTTTCAGGGCTCTGGAGCCATTCAGCCGCAGCTGCAGATCTGGCCCACAGCTCCTGTGTTCAGGATCCGACCCCGGAGCATCTCCCCTCGCATCAGCCACGCTAACGCCCTTGCTCACCGTGGGCAGGGAGCGGCTGTTGCTGAAGTCCCTCTGTCCTCCTCCCTCCCAGGAGTCCAGCCAGGTGCGGGAGCTCTCCATCAGCCTCTTCAAAGACGTGATGAAGATGGCGGTGGGGAGAAACAAGAAAAAGATGAAGAAGAAAGTGCAGAGGGTCCTGCTCCCGCTGTTCTTCCATATGAATGACCAGATCGAGAGCGTGGCGAAGGTGCAGTGACATGGCGGGCAGGGCGTGCTGACACCACGGGGGTGGCCTGGGCGTAAGGGGCTGGGAACAGCTCGGAGCCTGGCCAAGAGGAGGAGGATGCCAGGTCTCCTTCCCTGGGCTCTGGTGCCATCTCACAGCCTCTGCTTCTCTGCAGGCCTCTAGGGACACTCTCCTCGCTTGCGCAGAGTTCCTGGGGAGGAGGAAGCTCAGCTACCTGGCCGAGAGGTGTCAGACACATCTGATTGGAGAGTGCTTGGTGAGGACAAGCCCCACGGCCCAGGGCCGGGCTGGACGAGGGCTGCCCCACATGCCCATGGGCAGGGCTGTGCAGCTGTGCCTCGCCTGCCCTGCTCCAGCCCGGAGCCCACAGCCTGGAGCTGCATCCTGCTTCCCTGCCTTCAAGCACAGACCCCCCAAGGGCTCTTCTCCAGGCCCCTCTCCCCAACCTGCCCCAGGGTGCTACACAAGGTCCTGGCCCATGTCAGCCCTGGCAGTGGGACAGAGGAGTCTGAGCACCCCCAGGCCCCCTGTGCCTGCAGCTCTCTGAACCTGAGCCCCACAGGGCTCCTGTCTGGGAGGGAAGGAGGGCACTGGTAGGAGGGACTCGTCCGGACAGCTGGGGAGGGTCTGTATCAGCCCCCTGCCCTTGTGCTCTCTCCAGCTACTGCACGACAGGAGCAGGGTGGAAGAATATATGTGCCAGAGCCTGCCGTACCTGAAGGACACTCAGGTCACCCTGCGAGAGGCGGCCGTCAGGTTCATCGGTGAGCCACAGCCCCCAGGGTCCCTCTTCTGGCAGCCTGGCCCCAGTCCCCACTGCTGTGCTGGCAGCGAGGGGCAGCCCCGCGGCTGCCAGAGCCCCGGCTCCCCCGAGGAGGGCCCGGCACGCAGGTGGGCTCACCAGGAGCCTTGCTCAGTCCCACCGCCCTCGGGGACTGTCCTTCCCTGGGCTCAGCCCTGCTGAGGGGGAGGAGGGTGTGCAGCTGCGCTGGCAGGGACGGGGGCTGTCCTGGTGGCAGCGTGCTGGGGAGCAGAGGTCTGACAGGAGCTCTGTGCCTAGGGCTTGCCGTGCAGCACGTGAGGAACCGGAGCTCGGAGAAGCTGTGGGATGTCTGCAACGGTGAGTAGGGGCAGTGCTGGGCTGGCCGGGGCTGGTGGGGCAGGGGACAGAGCCTGGGCAGGGTGTGCCATGCCTGGCCCTGCTCCAGGACAACGCTTCAGGGGCAGAGGAACCTCTCAGGGGCCCCTGGGGCATTCCTGAGCAGCAGCTTCCAGCCGGTCTGTCTGTCTCACCTGCTCCTCCTGGCCAGGCGAAGAGATGGGTGGGGCAGGCGTGGTCTGGAGGGGACTCCTGGGGGGCTCTGCAGGCAGTGGGGGTTCATGGCTGCTCTGCTTCCTTCTCTCGCAGCCCTCCTGCCCTTGAGGAGAGACAGCGACCACTTGGTCAGCTCCCTGGCAGCTCAGACCATCTACATCCTGACAACAGAGACGGCGCCACCCCGATGGAGCCTGCGGTCGCTGTGCTGCTGGCCCTACTGAGCCTCTGAGAAATTAAATTCTCCCCTGGAAAATGGCTCTCTTTGAAAAGGCACCCGCGCTCTGCCAAGCTGGCAAGTCGTCATTTGTCCCGGCATCAAAATCCTCTCTTGTCCTGGGGAGCTGTGCTGGTCTGGGCTGGGATAGAGTTAATTTTCTTCCCAGTAGCTGGTATGGGGCTGTGGTTTGGGTTTGTGCTGGAAACAGGGTTGATGATAACACAGGGATGGTTTTGTTACTGCTGAGCAGCACTTGCACAGAGTCAAGGCCTTTCCTGCTCCTCACCCCACCCCACCAGCGAGGAGGCTGGGGGGGCACAAGGAGTTGGGAGGGGACGCAGCTGCGACAGCTGACCCCAACTCACCCAAGGGATATTCCATACCCTATGACATCACGCTCAGCAATAAAACTGGGGGGAGGTTGGCATCGGTCGGTTGGTGCTGAGCAATTGTTTTCATTTGCATCACTTGTCTGTCTTGGGTTTTATTTCTCTCTCCTTGTTATTTTCCTTTTCATTACACTTTTTTATTTCAATTCTTAAACTTTTTGTCTCAACCCACGAGTTTTCTCACTTTTACCCTTCCGATTCTCTCCCCCCATCCAGCTGGGGGGAGTGAGCGAGTGGCTGTGTGGGGCTCAGTTACGGCTGGGGTTAAACCACGACCGTCCTTTCTCCACCCCTTATTCCATACCATTGACGTCAGGCGCAGGTCCCACACTATCCAGTGCATCCTCATGAACCACTGCTCCCCTTCCCATCCTTTGGCACAATACACAGACAGCATTCCCTTAGCCTGTGGTCCACCCCTGTCATTTCCACAATGCCCACAAAATGGCCGCTGAGTCCATTTGCTCCATGACTTTGGGCTCCATCTGGAATGGGGGTCGCTCAGGGCAGGAGAGGGGGTCTGTTGCCAGGAGTTATTGGGCAGCAAAGCCAGCTCAGGTCGGAACCAAGAGGCTCCCCTGGGTTTCAGGGCCCAAAGTCTCATTTTTGGCATCTAGCCCATCCTTTCAGTGCCCAAAGCCTCCTTTTTAGGGCCCAAATCCTCATTTTTAGGGTCCAAACCTGTCCTTTATGACCTATAGCCTTATTTTAGGGCCCGTTGTTTCATTTTTAGGGTGTAAACCCTCACTTTTAGGGCAGAAGGCCTCTTTTTAGGCTCCAAAGCTACACTTATAGTGTCCAAAGCCTCATTTTTCCTTTCCAAAGTCTTAGTTTTGCCTTCCAAAGCCTCATTTTTATAGTCCAAAGGCTTGACTTCAGTTTGCAAAGTCTGCTTCTTAGAGTCCAAAGACACATTTTTACTTGCCAAAGCCTCATTTTCAGGCTCCAAAGCAGCATTTTTAGGATCCAGCCAGTCATTTTATGGTCCAAGCCATATTTTGAGTATCCAAACCCTCGTTTTTACCGTCCAGAGCCCTCTTTTAGGGTCCAAAGCCTCCTCTTTAGGTCCCAAAGCCTCAGCTGTAGAGTCCAAAGCTTTGATTCTAGGGTTGAAAGCCTCCTTTTTAGGGCCCAAAGCCTCCTTTTTAGGGTACAAACCATAATTTATAAGTTCCAAGCCCCCTTTTAAGGTCCAAAGACTCACCTTAAGGGACCAGATCATCATTTTTAAGCCCCAAAGTCTCATTTGGGAGGTCCAAAGCCTCATTTTTAGAGTCCAAAGCCTTACTTCTAGGGTCTAAAGGCTCATTTTCGGGCCCAAACCCTCGTTTTTAGCTTCCCAAGATGCCTTTTCAGGGACCAAAGCCTCATTTTGAATGATTCAGTCTGCAATTGTGAGTGCCCAAAGCCTCGTTTTGAGAGTCCAGAGACCCATTTTTAGGGTGCAAAGCCTTAGAGTTTGGTACTGAAGCATCATTTGAGGGCACAAACCCTCATTTCAGGATTCAAAACCTCTGTATCATTTCCAAAGCCCCATTTTTAGGGCCCAAAGCCCCATTTTTAAAGCCCAAACCCTCCTTTTCAGAGCTCAGACTCTCATTTTGAGGGTCCAAGCCCCTCTTCTACAGCTCAAAGCCTCCACTGGAGTGCCCAAAGCCCTATTTTAGGGACCAAAGCTTCATTTCTGGGGGCCATTGTGGAACCAATAGGTTCCCCAATTTGCAGGATCCAAAGCATCATTTGTAGCATCTAGCCCAGCCTTTTGAGTGTCTAATGCCCCATTTTTAGGGCCAAAATCCTCATTTTTAGGATCCAACCTGTCTTTTATGACCCATAGCCTTTTCTTAGGGCCCCTAGTTTCAATCTGAGGGTCTAAACACTGAAGGCGGAGCCGGTCGCCTGCCAACATCCACCCAGAAGTCTGTGGGGAGTCAGGGAACACAGGACAGCCAATCACATTTGAGGAGGTGGGGCAAGGCACATGATTGATATTTAACCAGCCAATCAAGCTTCAAGGCCTGCAGGAAAGGTGGCAAGTCGGGGAAAATGGGCACTGTGCAGGGGTGGGACATGCTGGCTCCACCAATCACACTTGGTGAGAGAGCAGCACAGGAATGATTGATAAACTCACCCATCATTGGATGGGAGGAGCAAGGGGGAAATCCCAGGCAGCCAGTCAGAGGAAAGATCACCTCATGGGAGGGCGGGCACTGGGAGCAGGTGGGTGACCCCTCAGGCAGCCAATCAGAGAGAGCATCACCTCAGGCAAGAGCACGCCCCAAACCAGGTCAGAGTGATAGAGCAGGTGACCAATCAGAGGTCATCACCTCAGGAGCAGGGCGGGCACTGCAGCACAGCAGCCTGACCACCTAGCGGCCAATGCAAGTGAGCATCACCCCAGGGAAGGGCGGGCCCCAAACCAGGGCAGAGTGATAGGCCAGGCAGCCAATCAGAGAGAGCATCACCTCAGGGGAGCTGCACCTGGGCAGCATGACCAGCTGTTCCCAGCCAGACCAGTCACAAGGCCTCAACAAGACAATGAACACAACTGGATGATGGCATCAGGTGACACAAATTTTGTGTGCTGGGGCCCAGCGTTTGGTTGCCATCCCTGCAGCCATGAGCCGGCACAGTGCAGGACAGGGGCCCGTGGCGCGCAGCTGCCCCTCGCCCTGCTGGGGCCCAGTGCAGAAGGACGAGCACAAGCGGCAGCTGGAGAGACTGCGGGCTGAGCTGGAGGCTGAGCGAGTCCGCTCCCAAGAGCTGTACCGCCGCTTCGCCGCTGAAACTCACGAGCTGAAGGAGGCGGCAGAGCGGAACCATTGCCTCCTGGCTGAACGGCTACGCTCCAAATGGGAGTGGTGGCAGGCACAGGAGCTCCAGCGGCTGCGGGAGCAGAACCAGCGGCAGCGGTCGGTGGAGATGCGCCAGCTGCTGCACTCGAAGGAGGCTGAGCTGCGCGAGGTGCAGGAGGTGCTGCAGCAGCAGCGCAGTGACACCATCCATCAGGCACAGGACCTGCAGCAGCAGCTGGCCAAGGAGCTGGTGAGAGGAGCCTGGAGGAGCAGCGAGGCCCACGGCAAGCTCCGGGACGTCCTCAGGAAGCTGCGCTGGGAGACCAATGGCGAGCAGGCTGCTCTCATCCTCCGCCTCCAAGAGAAACTACTGCTGCAGAGGAGACTCTTCCTGAAGTACATCTTGGAGCGGTTCGAGGGCGAGCAGCCCGCTTCCTGCAGTGAGGCCAGGGCCAAGGCTACGGGCTGGCCCTGCCTGCAGATCCTCCTGGGCACCAGCACCATCGAGCCCTGCTCTTTGGAGAGCCTCATGGCATCTTCCTCCCGCGATGAAGAAGGGCAGCGGAAAACCCACGAGAGCTTAAAAGATGCTCGCCTGCAGGAGGAAAGGAACAGCATGGAGGTTTTGCTCGAGGCTGTGGGGCACAACTTGGCACCGCACTGCTTGGACTCCGTGCCACAAGGAAGGACTGGCAGTGGGCGGTCTGTGGCAGAGGTGGGTGTTGAGACCGTAGGGCAGCAGCAGGACTGGCTGCCTGGTGGCTGTCACAGCAGGCTGCTGGAGCAGAACGCCTGCCTCCAGAGTGCCCTGAAGGACCTCGAGAGGTGATGCAGTGTCCTTCAAGAGGAGAACTGTCTTCTGAGGAAGGCAAGCTCTTCTGAAGTGCAGGAGGAGTGGGAGAGGATCAAGCAGAAGACTGCTCAGCTGGCTCTCATGAGCAAGCAGCTGCAAGAAAGAGCCAGGCAACTGCAGACCATCGATCGCCTGATCAATACTTGGGTGCCACTGCCCACCCAAAGCTTTGCTGGCACAGGATGAGTGAGAGAACTTCTCACAGAAGGTGGCTGAGGAGCTTTGGGCCCAAGTGGCTGCAGGTGAAGAGGGCTCCTGTCATGTGAGCAGCCACTGCTGACCTTGTGAGGAGTTACAGGTGCAGCTTACAGAGATGACAAATGACAACACTCAACTGGCTGGGGAAAATGCTCGCCTCCGTGGGCCGAGGGGTTTGGCAGAAAGGGCAACTAAGGCGAGCGGCAGAGGAGTGAGATTCTGCCATCCGAACAAACGGCTGTCTGCAAACCCAGGCGGAAGAGGCAGAGCACGGACCGAAAGACATGAGGGCAAAGGCAGAAAGAAGCCACCAGCTGCAGGGGGACTGTGAGGAGACAAAGTCAGCGCTCCAGCAGGAAGCAGAGGAAGTCGAGTGTTTGCAGAGGGCTTGGACAGACGTGCCCAGGGAACACTAAGAAACCCTGCGACTGTTTGGAGTCCAGGTGGCTGAGCTGAACGACCTGCTCTCTGGGCACCCAGCCCCCTGAGCAGGAAGACAGGGATGGGGAGCGGAATGAAGACCCCGAAGTCCAAGGGGAAATGGTCAGTGACCTGCTACGCCACCTAGACACACACAAGTCTATGGGGCCGGATGGGATCCACCCAAGGGTGCTGAAAGAGCTGGCAGAAGTGCTCACCAAGCCACTCTCCATCATTTACCAGCAGTCCTGGCTAACTGGGGAGGTCCCAGGTGACTGGAGGCTGGCAAATGTGACGCCCATCTACAAGAAGGGCCGGAAGGAGGATCCGGGGAACTACAGGCCTGTCAGCCTGACCTCAGTGCCCGGGAAGGTTATGGAGCAGATCATCTTGAGTGCCATCACGCGGCACATACGGGACAACCAGATGATCGGGCCCAGTCAGCACGGGTTTATGAAAGGCAGGTCCTGCTTGACCAACCTGATCTCCTTCTACGACATGGTGACCTGCCTAGTGGATGAGGGAAAGGCTGTGGACGTTGTGTACCTGGACTTTAGTAAAGCCTTTGACACCGTCTCCCACAGCATCCTCCTGGAGAAGCTGGCTACCCATGGCTTGGATGGGCGTACTCTGCGCTGGGTAGGAAACTGGCTGGATGGCCGGGCCCAAAGAGTTGTGGTGAATGGAGTTAAATCCGGTTGGCGGCCGGTCACAAGTGGTGTTCCCCAGGGCTCAGTATTGGGGCCAGTTCTGTTCAATATCTTTATCAATGATCTGGATGAGGGGATTGAGTGCTCCCTCAGTAAGTTTACAGATGACACCAAATTGGGAGGGAGTGTTGATCTGCTGGAGGGCAGGCAGGCGCTACAGCGGGACCTGGACAGGCTGGATAGATGGGCCGAGGCCAATGGTATGGGATTCAACAAGGCCAAGTGCCGGGTCCTGCACTTGGGTCACAACAACCCCAGGCAACGCTACAGGCTTGGGGGGGAGTGGCTGGAAAGCTGCCCGGCGGAAAAGGACCTGGGGGTGTTGGTTGACGGCCGGCTGAAGATGAGCCAGCAGTGTGCCCAGGTGGCCAAGAAGGCCAACGGCATCCTGGCTTGTATCAGAAATAGTGTGGCCAGCAGGAGTAGGGAGGTGATTGTCCCCCTGTACTCGGCCCTGGTGAGGCCGCACCTCGAGTACTGTGTTCAGTTTTGGGCCCCTCACTACAAGAAAGACATTGAAGTGCTGGAGTGTGTCCAGAGACGGGCAACAAAGCTGGTGAAGGGTCTGGAACACAAGTCCTATGAGGAGCGGCTGAGGGACCTGGGGATGTTTAGTCTGGAGAAAAGGAGGCTGAGGGGAGACCTTCTTGCTCTCTACAACTACCTGAAAGGAGGTTGTAGAGAGATGGGGGTCGGACTCTTCTCCCTAGTAACAGACAACAGGACAAAAGGAAATGGCCTCAAGTTGCGCCAGGGGAGGTTTAGATTGGACATTCGTAAAAATTTCTTCACTGAAAGGGTTGTCGGGCACTGGAACAGGCTGCCCAGGGAGGTGGTGGAGTCCCCATCTCTGGGGGTATTCAAAAGACGTTTAGATGAGGCCCTAAGGGATATGATTTAGTGGGGGACTTGGTAGTGATAGGTTAATGGTTGGACCCAATGATCTCAGAGGTCTCTTCCAACTAGAACAATTCTATGATTCTATGATCCAAAGCTGAACGAACAACGCCAGCAGCTGGGTCAGGAACTGGAACGGCCAGAAGGAGAAAGGTCCAACCGTATCAATTCCAGGCTGCGCCAGGCTACCCTGGGAGCAGACAGCGAGCCCGTCCTCCCCGTGGAGCCAGGCGTGATTGGTGGAGCCAGCAAGCCCCACCTCCGCATGTCACTCAGCTCTTTTGACTCTTCCCCCTCCCTGCAACTCGAAGCTCGATTGGCTGGTTATCTATAAATCACATGCCTTGGCCCGCCTCCTCAAATGTGATTGGCTGGTTACCTATCAATCACGTGCCTCAGCCCTGTGTTCAGCTCTGGGCCCCTCGTGCCGCAGCCACGGAGGGGCTGGGGCGTGTCCAGAGCCAGGAACGAAGAGCCCAGTCTGGACTGGGAGGGGTTAATGGGGTCCAGTTTGCATGGGGAGGGGACCCAATCTGTACTGGGAGGGGTTAATGGGGTCCAGTTTGGACTGGGAGAAGGCCCAGTCTGGACTGGGAAGGCACCAGGGGATCCAGTTTGGACTGGGAAGGGGCCCAGTCTTGGCTGGAAGGGGTTAATGGGGTCCAGTTTGGACTGGGAGAAGGCCCAGACTGAACTGGGAGGGATTAATTGGGTCCAGTTTGGACTGGGAGAAGGTCCAGTCTGGACTGGGAGGGCACCAGGATATGCAGTTGGGACTGGGAATGGGCCCAGCCTGGAATGGGAGGAGTTAATGGGGTGCAGTTTGAACTGGGACAGGGACCAGTCCGGACTGGGAGGGTACTAGAGGATCCAGTTAAGACTGGGAGGGGGCCCAGTGTGGACTGGGAGGGGTTAATAGGGTCCAGTTTGGACTGGGAGAAGGCACGTGATTGATATGTAACCAGCCAATCAAGCTTCGAGGCCTGCAGGAAAGGTGGCAAGTTGGGAAAACTGGGCACTGTGCAGGGGCGGGGCATGCTGGCTCCACCAATCACATCAGGTGGGGGAGCAGCACAGGGATAATTGATAAACTGTCTGACCCATCATTGGATGGGAGGAGCAAGGGGAAATCCCAGGCAGCCAATCAGAGGAAAGATCACCTCATGGAAGGGCGGGCACTGGGAGGGGCTGAGTGACTGCTCAGGCACTTCCACAGCTGGTGTCAGGAAACCAGCCAAGGAGCAGCTCCCAAAACCAGCCTCTTGCTGTTCTGGGCTTCTCCACAGGTTCTGGGAGACTCAGACAAACTCAGAGTCCCAGGGTGATCTGTTAGGGACCAAGAGTTGGAGGGAGAGCTCCCTTCTTGGTGGCACGTGTCCAAGGAGACAGCAACTGGTCTTGGACTTACCTGCCTGGCAGTGTCACACCTGCGGTGGGGATGACGGCAGCTGCCATCCTGGAGAGAAGTCAGGACCTGCCAGGAGATGTCAGGGAAACTTCAGGGACAGCATGTGAGCCTGGGCGGGCAGTGAGCGGTGCCTCATAAAATGTGTGATATCATAAGGTGGATTCTTCCAGAGGAAAAGGTGAACATGAGGAGCCCATGGGCTGATGAGGGCCCTACAATGCCAGGAGAGGCTGTGAGGAGCCCGTGGGCTAACGAGGGCCCTGCAATGCCAGGACACGCTGTGAGGAGCCAGTAGGCAAAGGAACATAAGACTAGAGAGTGGTTCAGGACACTGTGACGGATGCCCCAACTCTGACCAAGTGAACAGTACTTTGGTTCAGGCCTCGCTGACAAGTAGGCCTGGCTGAAATCAGCTCTGCTGTGCAAACCGTGAGAGTTGGGCTGGGCCGTATCTTCTCGGGGACTAAGGAGTCTTGGCCATGTCTTACCAGGATCAAACAGGCCCAGGCTGAGCTGGGACTAGGCAAAGCTAAAACTGCTACAGCTATACTCCTGCACATACACCAAAGCGGGCTTTGACTACGAGTCAATCAATTTCTGTTTGAAATATCTTTAGCCCCCAGAGCCCATTGAGCTCTCCTGTATGGCAGCAGGTTGCATGGCGGTGATTTCCCCTTGAGCAGGGACATTTCTCAAGGTTACTCCTCAAGGCTGAGAGACCTCTTACGCGGTATCTGACATCTGTAACGAGGTCAGCGACATTTTACATTAGGCCTAAAAGTATATTGTATGCTAGTGACATTTATTGATATATCCAAGTATAGCTTAGTTGTTAGAAGTGCAGTGAGTAGTAGAGTGCTTGACTGCTGTCAAAATCATCACCTAATCACTGTCTAAATTTCATTGTAAATGATCATCTAAATCATTGTCAAATCATTGTTGAACTACACAGTGAAGTGTAACAGTGAGTGTGTTAAAGGCAGAAGACGACCTGAAACAGGGGAGAGGGGGAGGTCTCATGCTGAAGTGAAATAGGTTCAGTTTTTATTTTGAGGCAGCAGAAGCAGCAGGACGTGCAGTTCAGTGCTGGGATATGGAGTGAAATGGAGGATTCAAGGGAGTCTAGGGACTGGAGCATTGTTGGCGATTGAGGAGCATTAGGCTTTGGAAGAAGCTGCACAGGTTATGGGGAACTCACAGCCATCGGCAAAACCTCAGGAAAGAACAGCTTTGTGATTGAAGCAACAGCCAGTGAGGAGAGAGAGACATCAGTAAAGCCTGGGAGATCCCTGGGTCAGAGTGAGTTTGGGAAAAAGGGGTGGTGGTTAAAATCTGCAGGGAAACAGGCACAGACATGGGACAGGGTAGGCCAGCCTGTGGTGGGGCTGGCTGAGGGCTTTGCTGGAGCTGGGACCCCCAGCAGAACTGAGGACCATGTCCTCATGGTGCCCTTCATTATGGTGTCCTTGAATAGACCAAACTTCGATCTGGACCATTGCTGTGCTTGGAGGATGCTGTCCTTGAACACCAGCTATAGTGAGCTCGGCCACCGTGCCTGGGCAGTTGATTCCTTCCCCTTCACAGCTCTGTCCCCAACAGTAACGGCTCCAGCCCATCCTGGCTGAGGGCACTGCTGCACATTTGAGCTGAAGCACCCCAGCTGTGGAACCAGGCAAGCTCAGCCTTGCCATATGGAAACCCGGTACCAAGTGTCCAAGACCTGGTGTGTGCAAAGGCTTTGCTTCAGAGCAGAGACATGGCATGGACAAAAGAGAGCTGAACGTCTTTCTAGCCCCAGCACTACGCACCCAGAATGACATGCCTAAAGTCACTCAACTGAAGACATCCTCCCAGCCTGCAAAAATTAGATCCTTCCCTGTCACCTTCCTGGTGTCCTGCCTTAATATGGGACCAAAAAAGTGATTCTCATGCCCGGCTCCATTTCTGATAGGAGAAATGCCACTGCTGGAAAGAAGTGTCTCTCCCAGCTGAGGGAGGGAACATCAGGGATTGCTTCAGGCTGTTTCCCAGCAGGTTCCCCTGGAGCCCCAGGGACACCTGGAGGGAGCCCCGAGGGGGCAGAGAAAGTGCTGCCTTGGGCTGGGCCTCTGCTGCTGAGCTGGGCTGGGCTCCTGGGATGGAGGGAGCTGATGGCAAGCAGGCAGCGGCTGCAGAGAGCCAGCTCTGCCCAGGAGCAGCTCCTCTGCAAAGCGCAGCAGGGCTGAGGGCACTGCCTGCAGGCCCCGAGGGCAGAGGAGCGAGGCAGAGAGAGCTTAAAGGCAGCCTGGGGTGGGAGGGTGCTGAGCGCTCGCTGGGGGAGAAATCTTCACAGCCCTTAACAGGGTAAGTCTCTGGCTGCAGGGATCTCCTAAAGCTGGTACATCCCACAGTTTACAGGGTCTGTCAGGATGTCTCTCACAGTATCCCTGTTGCAGAGGAGAAGAACATGCTCCAGAGCAGGGATTCCCTGCTGCCCTGTCAGAGGGACAGGGCGTGACGGCTGCCTTCTCCCAGGGACAGCTGCAGGGGTGTGCAGGCAGGGGTGGCCAGGGCTGTCCTTCAGAGCAGGGTCCCTGCGCCCCAGGGGCTGTGTGCTGGGGCAGGGACTCTGCCGCCTGCCAGGGTCAGCACTCAGCCTGCCCGGGGAGCTCCCCACGGCGCTGTGGGGAGAAGCTGTGGGTGGAAGGAGCAACCCCTGGCAGGGCTGGGTACTTCTGCTGCTGAGAGGCTGCTGCATGGGTCAGGGCTGCTCACAGCTCCAGCTCATGCCCAGGTCATTTCCAAGAGGACTTTTAATGAGTAAGTTCAGGGCAACGTTTTCCTGCTTGAGGCTCTGCTTTCCTGAATCTGTGCTTCCACTTGTCTCTGGCTCAGCCTCATGGGAATGGAAACTTGGCTGTGCAGGTTAGAGCAGCGGCTGAGACTCTTAAACCATCACCCTGAGGTTTACTAGGAACCTCAGCAAGTGCCTTCACCCCCCACCAGCCTACAGGGAAAACCAGCGTCACCTTTCCATTTTCATCAGGGTTTCAGTGACCTGTTCTTTAAGCCCCGCACACCTGGAGCGGCTGCAGGGCAGAGCTGTGCACACAGGGGCTGGGATGGGGTCTGTGAGCGCTGGCAGGGAAGAAACATGGGGCCAGAGAAACAGCTCCCAGCCGGGACAGCTCCAGGCAGTAGAGCCATGGGCAGGGAGGGAGGGCGGTGCCAAGGGAAACCCCACTGCAGGGGAAATATGGGCCCCTCCCGGCCGTGCCCTGCAGCGCAGACTCCTTCCCTCAGCAGCACACCCCCTGTCTCCTCTCCCACCCAGCACAGCCCTTAGCCCATGAGCTCTAGGCCGTAGTCACCTCCACGTCCAGCCGCCCAGCAGAAGAGATGACGTGCATCTCTGCCGCCCTGTGCCCATTTCTCACTGACCAGGGCCTGAGAGCGACTGTCCTGCATCGTTGCTGCCTGGGAGGTGTGTGCAGAGCTGGGGAAGGGAAAGGCTTTCCTGAGTGCCCATCGGTCTCTCTCCTCGCCTTGCTCACATGCTCTTGGTGTTGCTGACAGGCTCCCTGGGAATGGGAGTTTCAACTGCAGAGTCAGGCACAGACCTTGTTGGTCCTCCTGTGCAGATGTGTCCACAGTAATGAGGTGTCCCCGCTTTCCTCTAACCTGCGAAGCTCTGGGCAATGCACTCTGTGAGGCTGGGAATGAGCTGACTCTCCCTTCAGAGCTGCCGTGCTTAGGACCCTTGGCTATCTCCTCGGGGTGTCCATCCAAGCTGTGTGCTGCTTCCAGGGGACACTATGATCCACGTGTGTCCTTGGCTGGAAGTGGGGTGCTGAGACTTTGAGAAAGGGTGAGACATTTCGTTGTCTGCCGTGGATCCTTCTGCTCTCAGCAGTGTCTGGTGGCTCTTCAGGGTAACGCGGGAGTGTAACTGCCCTCGATCTCAGAAAGGTGCAAGCCCAGGGCATCTGGGAACAGGATGGAGGGACAGACCAGCTCCCCTCACTCTGCTCTAAGCCACAGGCAATCCTCTTGCCTCGCAGGGCTCACGCTGTTCTCCCTGAGAGCAGCAGAAAGCCCTCTCAAACTGCCTTCTGCCATCCCCGCTCCTTAGCACTGGGAGAGCAGATGCTGACAAGGCCTTCTTTGTTATAAGCAGTTTTGTCTGACAAAGTCAAACACCAGGACTGCCCCCCCTCCCCTCTGAACCCACTGCTGCAGAGCAGGGCTGACTCCTCGGCAGCCAGCGGGTAGAGGCCCTGCTCCTCACGGCACACTCGGCCAGCACCAACCAGAGTCCAGCCACGGAGCTGCAGGAAGGTCTCCTGGAAAAGGAAAAGGAAGTGGTGTGTGACGGTAGGTGCGGGTCTAGGAGAAAGGCCTTTGAATTTCCTTGGACCAGTCTACCCTAACTTGTCACTGTCTTTTTTTTTTGGACAGTGCTCCATGCTGACTGGAAGCTAATGTCCAACGGCAGCTCCGTCACCCAGTTCCTCCTCCTGGCATTTGCAGACACACGGGAGCTGCAGCTCTTGACCTTCTGGCTCTTCCTGGGCATCTACCTGGCTGCCCTCCTGGGCAATGGCCTCATCATCACCGCCGTAGCCTGCGACCACCGCCTCCTCACCCCCATGTACTTCTTCCTCCTCAGCCTCTCCCTCCTTGACCTGGGCTCCATTTCCACCACTCTCCCCAAAGCCATGGCCAATTCCTTCTGGGACACCAGGGCCATCTCCTACACAGGATGTGCTGCCCAGCTCTTTCTCTTTGTCTTTTTCATTTCAGCAGAGTTTTTTCTTCTCACCGTCATGGCCTATGACCGCTATGTTGCCATCTGCCAACCCCTGCACTATGGGACCCTCCTGGGCAGCAGAGCTTGTGCCCACATGGCAGCAGCTGCCTGGGGCAGTGGGTTTCTGAATTCTCTGCTGCATTCTGTTAATACATTTTTACTACCCCTCTGCCAAGGCAATGCCCTGGACCAGTTCTTCTGTGAAATCCCCCAGATCCCCAAGCTCTCCTGCTCACACTCCTTCCTCAGAAACGTTGGGCTTCTTGTGCTTAGTATCAGTTTAGCTTTTGGCTGTTTTGTTTTCATTGTGGTGTCCTATGTGCAGATCTTCAGGGCTGTGTTGAGGATCCCCTCTGAGCAGGGACGGTACAAAGCCTTTTTCACGTGTCTCCCTCACCTGGCTGTGGTCTCCCTGTTTTTGATCACTGCCATCTTTGCCCACCTGAAGCCTGCCTCCACCTCCTCCCCATCCCTGGACCTAGTGGTGTCATTTCTGTACTCGGTGGTGCCTCCAGCAGTGAACCCCCTTATCTACAGCCTGAGGAACCGGGAGCTCAAAGATGCCCTGAAGAAGCTGATTCAGTCAGTTGTCTCTCAGCAGCAAGAAGCTGCCCATGTCTCTTCACAAGGGATTTCCAATTCATCTCTGAAACCTCCTTTGCATTGAGCATTTTATCTGTGACAAGCCTGTTTGTCCAGGAATGTCTGCGTCCACTCCACTTCCTCAGAGGCGGGAACCCAGCCTGTCTGACCCAGAGGCCTTTGTACGTGTGTCTGGCAGGACAGTACAGCTGGTCTGCCGTGTTGTATCTCTGTAATAAA
This sequence comes from Phoenicopterus ruber ruber, assembly GCA_009819775.1. Taxonomy (NCBI): domain Eukaryota; kingdom Metazoa; phylum Chordata; class Aves; order Phoenicopteriformes; family Phoenicopteridae; genus Phoenicopterus; species Phoenicopterus ruber. Next base: position 569,607 of record WNMK01000047.1, on the reverse strand, counting down.
AGGGGATTTCCTCAGTGCTGGTGTCTGGAGGTTGGGCTCTTCTTCCAAAGCTGAGGTCAGGAACAGGCTGAAGTAATTGTCCCCATGAGGTCGTGCTGCTGTGCTTGGGTTCTCCATGGGCTGAGGGCAGGAGGGCATGGGGCAATGTGTTAGGGAATGGGCCTGTGCTGAGCCTTCACGTGTGGGTGCCCAGTGCCACTGGAAATGATGGATGATCCACAGGGATCTGCCTGGGACTGTCTCCCTGTGCCTTTCAGGCACCACAGCCCTGCAGAGCAGCACCGCCAGCTCAGGGCCCTACAGGGAATGTGGGGAGGGGGCAGGAGTGGTCGGCCAGGCTGGCACAGAAATGCTTCCCTGGGGTGTCCTGGTTGTGGCTGGGATAGGGTTAATTTTCTCCAGAAGCTGGCCGGGGTCTATTCTATACCATGTGACCATCACGCTCACTACATAGAGGGGGATGGCATGAGCCGGGGATCGCTGTTCGGCAGCAGGCTGGGCATTGGGCTCCAGGCAGGGAGCGACCTGCACTGGGAAGCACCGCTAAGTACACTCTGTTGTTGGTATTGTTGGGGTTTCTTGTTTGTTTGTTTTCTTTTCCTTTGTTGTCCAGTTAAACTGTTGTTATCCCAATCCACGAGTTTTGCCTTTCTTTGTCCCGATTTTTTCCCCCATCCCACTGGGAGGTGGGGAGTGAGCCAGCAGCCGTGTGGTGCTCAGCTGCCAGTTGGGGATAAACCACAACACCTTTACCCATCTACTCCTCCACTTTTGCAGGCCACAGTGTCCTAGCATTGAATATTGTGGGAGATGAAGCTGAAAGCCCTGCTGACCTCCAGGTAGAAGACAACCACTGCTCTCCCCTGTCCTGAAATCCTGTCCTTTCTTCAGAAGAAGCAAAGAGGCTAGCCAGGCACAATCTCCCTTGGGTAAATCCAGTCACCTTCCTTTCAGACACCCAGCAAGGGGATTCGAGTGGACATGCTCAGGGGCACAGCCTTCTGTTACCCGGCTCATCCTAAGGGGCATACAACGTTTGGGTGCTGCTAGTCATCAGGAAGTTCCCCCAGTCTCCATGACTGTTCAATGATGATGGAGAGTGGCCTCACTGTGACAGCAGCCTGCTCTCGCAGCTCCCTGGGATACTGCCCTTCCAGGCCCATGGACTGGTAAGGATTGCGTTTGCTCAAGTGATCCCTGATTTGATCCCTATCCACTGCTGGTTGTTTTCCTCCAGAGTCCTGCCTGAAGGTGCAAAGGCTTGGGAGACCTTGCTGGGGAAGACTAAGGCAAAGACGATCTATCTACACCTGCTCTTATCAAATTCAGCATTGGCCATATATTATCTTTGGTTTTTTCTTAAACTCTTTCTTGAAGTAGTAACAGCCCCTCTTGATGCCCTTGGACCTCTTGCAGGGGTCCCCACTAGGGAAGCTTTGGCTTCCCTAAAGCCATCCCTATTTCTAAATTCCTTCTCGAGTCCCTGCATCCACCTCCTGAATGCTTCCTTTTTTCTATGGAGTTTCTTGAGAAGTTCCTTCTTTGGCCAAACTGCTCTCCTGAAATGTCTGGTTGTTTTCCTGCTTATCGGTCTGGACCGATCTTGTGCTTGGAAGGTGCTTTCCTGAAAGACCAGCTGTACTGAGCTCAGCTGCCCTTGAGTGCTGCTGCCCGTGGGACTACCACTAAAGTCCCCTGAAGAGGCTAAAATCTTCTCCCACTATTTCATTATCACTACAGCCAAGCCTTACACTGGTTTTCACATCCCTGATCAGCACTCCCTCTTTTGCAAGGACCACATTCATGTGAGCATCTCCTTTGTTGGCCTGGCACTGGTGCAAAGAAGTTGTCCCAAGAGGCCCCAGACACCAGCTGGACAGGGGGCATCCTGCTGTGCTCCCCTTGCCGTGAGTGTCGGGGTCATTGAAATCCCCACCAAGACCTGGGGTCATGGACCTGGAGACTTCCATGGCTTGCTTAAAGAAGCCTCTCTCCGCTTCCTTATCCTGATGGCAGGTTCTGAAGGCCTGTGGTGCAGGTGAAGCTGATCTCCAGGAAGACAAGCTGCTGATGAATATGTCCTTGGCTTTGGACATGCTGTGATCCAGGGACACTGTGACAATCGTTCACCTCTTCCTTGATTGTATCATCAAGGGGCTGAGTAAAGCATTGTGGAAAGACGCATCAACAGGGTCTGGGAGTAGCCAAATGATTGGAGACCCCAGTGTGATGGGCTTCCTGTTCATGAACTGCTCTGCATCAGGTGGATGAACTTGGGTCAGACCTGGCCTCACTGCAGTGGTGGGATTCATTTGCTGGCCAACAGAAACTGAATCTCTCTTGAGATGCCAACTGGGCTTGCACAAAGGAACCGAATCTGCCTGCAGCGCTCTCTGGGGTGTCTGTCACGCATCCACTCTGAACGGGAATGGCTTTCCTGTAGGTCCTGTGCTGTCCCTGCCAGCCACGTGCAGTTGTGCTGGAGAGTGCTGGCATCTCATGGAGCACTACAGGCCTGTGTTGGGCCATTGAGCAGCTGCCCTGAATCAGGTTAAGCAATGGGGGGATGTCCATGAGAGAAGTGCCATTACAGTCGATGGAGGTCTAGGAAACAGAGGTGATGGAGAAGAGAGGGAGGGATGATGGAGAAGAGCAAGAGAGGGACTGAGCTCCACTTGGGGAGCTGACTACCTCTGCAGGCTGCTGTGGAGATAAGGAATAGGGAAGGTTTTAGTTGTCCTAAATGTAAACCTCTGCTGTCATTTCCGTCTACCAAAGGAATTCCCCAGCAGGCTCCAAGATGATGCCCCAGATGCTGCCTTGTCCCTCAGCATTGCTCCACTAGAGCTTGCAGCCACCTGCACATATCTTGGACAAACTCTGGTGGTGTCACCTCAAATGTCACCAGGTGTTCCCACCTGAACAGCTCCCTCCATCTCCATTAATTAGCAAGGGAGCTGAGACAAGCAGCTCACATGCAGGTGCCTCTTTTGTGCCCACGTGAACTGAGGCCAGAGGACTCCCACCTCCTGTGGGTTTGTGGTGTGCAGGAGTGGGAGCTGAGTCCTCTTCTAGCCCCAGGACTCCAAACCCAGGATGGGATGCCTCGAATGCCTCAGGTGAATCCCTTCCCTCAGCAGGGGTAAAGGAGATCGCTCCCTGTCACTGTCTGGGTGTCCTGTCTAACGATGGGACAAGGAAAGGCAATTCTCGTGCCTGACTCTGTCTCTGATAGCAGAAATGCCACAGCTGGAAAAGAAGTGTCTGTCCCCAGCTGCAGGAGGGAACATCAGGGATTGCTTCAGGCTGTTTCCCAGCAGGTTCCCTTGGAGCCCCAGGGACACCTGGAGGGAGCCCCGAGGGGGCAGAGAAAGTGCTGCCTTGGGCTGGTCCTCTGCTGCTGAGCCAGGCAGGGCTCCTGGGACGGAGGGAGCTGATGGCAAGCGGGCAGCGCTGCAGAGAGCCAGCTCTGCCCAGGAGCAGCTCCTCTGCAAAGCGCAGCAGGGCTGAGGGCACTGCCTGCAGGCCCTGAGGGGAGAGGAGCGAGGCAGAGAGAGCTTAAAGGCAGCCTCGGGTGGGAGGATGGCTCAGCTCATTCAAAGAGAATTCTTCACTGCTCTTAACACAGTAAGTCTCTGCCTGAAGGGCAATGCAACCGCAGTTCCTGGAGGGATCTACTAAAGGTGACGCATCCCACAGCTTATAGGATCTGTAAGTATAACTCTCACAGTTTCTCTATTGTAGAGGAGGAGGAGGTGCTGCAGTTCAGGGACATTGCGCTGCACCATCAGAGGGATAGAACATGACAACTGCCTTCTCCCAGGGATGGCTGCAGGGATGTAAAGGTGGATGTGGACCTGTGGGCTTCCCTGCTGCACCGTCAGAGGGACAGGGCGTGACGTTTCCCTTCTGCCAGGGACGGCTGCAGGGTGTGAAGGTGGGTGTGCAGGCAGGGGTGCCCAGGGCTGTCCTTCAGAGCAGGGTCCCTGCGCCCCAGGGGCTGTGTGCTGGGGCAGGGACTCTGCCGCCTGCCAGGGTCAGCACTCAGCCTGCCCGGGGAGCTCCCCACGGCGCTGTGGGGAGAAGCTGTGGGTGGAAGAAGTGACCCCTGGCAGGGCAAGGCAAGGTGCTTCTGCTGTTGAGAGGGTGTTGTATGGGTCAGGGCTTCTCACAGCTCCAGATCACCCCAGGACATTGGCAGATGCAGCTTTTCAAGAAGGACATCAAGGAAGGGTTTACCTGACCTGAAGGAGCCTGTGTTTTCAGTCTTCTCCTCTTGGTGATCTCAGCAGTAGGGGGAGGGTTTGGACATGGAACTTAGACTCTCTCCTTTTGGGAGGAGGCATTGAAACTCCAAATCTGTTTTACTTAAGAGATTTGTAAATCTGTGAGGGTCAAAAATAAACCCCCTTTGGCTTACAGACAGCTCCAGCATCACCTTTCCAGCCTCATCAGTGTTGAGCTGATGTTCCCATCAGAGCCTGCAACTATGGAGTTGCCCCTGGGCAGTGCTGGGCTGCCAGGAGGGGTCTGCAGGGCAGAGCTGAGCACACAGCGGGTGGGATGGGCTCTGGGAGCACTGACAGGGAGGAGACATGGGCACAGAGCAACAGCTCCAGGCAGGGACAGCTCAAGGCAGCAGAGACATGGGCAGGGAGGGAGAGGGAGCTAACACCAGAAATGCCGTGGCAGCGGGAATTCAGAAAGCTCCTTGTTATCCCCTCCACTGCAGACATGTTCTTCGGAGCAGGCCTCCCTGGTCTGTCCTCCCACCCAGCAGAGCCTCTGCCCTCTGGGCTGTGGGGTCCAGGGCAGGAGCTGCCTCCTCTGCAGCCAGAGCTCCAGCAGAGCAGATGTGCGTCTCTCCTGACACGTACCCACGTCCTTCTGCAGAGAAAAGGCACTGAGAGCCACCGGCCTGGGCTGTCACCAGCTGGGAGCTGCTGTGCTCTGCTGTGTAAGGAGGCTTTACTGAGAGCCCGCTGTCTTTCTCTCCCTTTCCCCATTTGCAGAAGGATCAGGGCATTGCTCCTCTTCCCACCCCCACCCCCTCCAGCCCCCCCCCCGCCTCTTCCTGCTGCTCCTTTTCTTGCTTTTGGAAGCTCTGGGGTTTGGGAGGTGGGGGCATGAGGGGTGTCTCAGATGCATTTCAGACCCTGACCCTGGGGGGCTTTGGGCAATGCTGTGTGTGGGACTTGGGAACAAAGGGACTCTCCCTTCAGGAGACCCTGGGCTCTGTCTTTAGGGCACCTGAGCCTCTCCCTGGGGTGAAGATGCTGCAGTGCCCTTCCCCAGTGCTGGGGACACTCCAGCAGATAGGATGGGAACATCACGACAGTCCGGTTCTTCCCCACATGCACACTGCTGTGATCATGTCTGGAGACACACTGTAGGTGGAAAATGGATGTGAGAAAGGATCTGTCTCTGCCGTGAGTGATTCAGACACAGACTTTCCCGTTCAGGAGGGCGGAGTTGGCAGGGCTGGGTCCCTCCCTGGGCTCTTCCCTCTCAGGGACAGATGGCCTGGGTGCTGACTCCATCACACTGTAGTCAATAGGGACACTCCCCACATGGTCACTGAAGCAAATTCCTCTCACTCAACTGCAGGCGCCCATTGCCGGGAACAGCTACCGACTGCACGGGCTGTTTGACACCACTGCAGTAGTGCAGGTCTGACTTCTCTGGAGCCCACGGGCAGGGCCCTGCTCATCGCTCAGCAGCACAAACCTGAGCTCACACAAAAGAGGCTGCAGGAAGGTCCCCCAAAGAAAGAGAAGTCATTGTAGGGGATATCGATGGGAAATGGCATAAGACTGGCTCGGAGAAGTCTGCCCTCACTTGTCAATGTCTTCTCCTCTTTCAACAGTCTCCCCTTCCCGGAGTGAACAAATGTCCAATGGCAGCTCCATCACCCAGTTCCTCCTCCTGGCGTTCGCAGACACATGGGAGCTGCAGCTCTTGCACTTCTGGCTCTTCCTGGGCATCTACCTGGCTGCCCTCCTGGGCAATGGCCTCATCATCACCGCCATAGCCTGCGACCACCGCCTCCACACCCCCATGTACTTCTTCCTCCTCAACCTCTCCCTCACTGACCAACCCACCACTGTTCCCAAATCCATGGCCAACTCCCTGTGGGACACCAGGTCCATTTCCTATGAGGGATGTACTGCACTGAGGGAATGAAGGCACGGACTCCGGCATAGGTGGAAAGCGGAGATACTTTAATGCACATTTACAGGGTTTATAAAGCTTTCTTATCTATTACACGCGCTCCAACACCTGTTCACGCGACTGGCATGCATAGTTACAGCTTTGTGATTGGTAATTCTCTCCTGTCCACGCGAAGGGCAAGCATTTCTTGATTGGTACCCTTAACCATAACAAGGAAATTCCTTAGTATCACAGCTAATTTCTTTTCTGGTTCTAACCGCTTCTACCTTCTCTTGCTTATCTCGCTGTGTCCCTTCGTTGACCTTTATTGTACTGCTGCTTCATACAGCTCTATTGCTTCGCTGTGTCCCTTCGTTGACCTTTACTGTACTGCTGTTTCAATCAGCTCTAAGCTGTCATAAAGCGGGTCACCTACAATTCCCCCTTTCTTTGTTTTTACAAGCCAAACAGAGCGCATTGAACGTTCAACCATTTTTAGCAAGCACTGCAACAAACAAGGCACTACAATAATAATTGCGACTAATACAATGAGCAAAACAAGTCCTCCTTTCGCTAATTCTGCTCACCATCCTGTTAATCCTAACCCTTTCAGCCAAGATTCTAATCCTACTGAGCTTGTGGTTAATTTTTCAGATAGCTCTCTCAATTTCTTTATCTGTTGAAATACTGTTTGAGAGTTATCGCTTAAATTCATACAACACATGCCTTCAAATTCTTCACATCCATGTCCTTGTGCTAATAACAGAAAATCTATAGCTGCTCTATCTTGCAAAGTGGCGTGACTAATAGAATCGGTATCTACCAGCAAAGCACTTAAAGCTTTTTATGTGGCATTGTTTTGCCTAGCAAGCCAACATCCTAATTTATTAAGTGTCGCAAGGGCTTTGGCGGCAGCGACACCAGGTGCTAGGATTGAGGCTACGATAGTCTTATCGGCCTCCCAAAAATCCACATTATCCTTACAGTCTTCTTGATAACGGTTCACTGATCGTTTTGATCGTCCATGGGGTCTGTTAATATTTAAAACCATGGACGTGTTTGGTGTTAACAATGCTAGGCGGCCCAGAGTACAAGGGCCTCCTGCAATATGAGAAGGAACACCTTGCCAAGCCCGGTCCCCACAGATGAGAAACACACCGGCCGGCAAGGCTAAAGGTGCGTTTGAAGACTTGGATGTGTTAGAGGTGGTATAATTACACCACACAGATGCGTTCTTGTAAACGGATAAGCTTGCTGTTACATCAATTACAGTGTTATCACGTCCAGTATAATTAAAGCTTAGACAGGAATAGGCACTCACACTTCCCAAAATATCCAATTCTTGTGGCTCCAATGGAACGACCGGCAAATAGCTAGCCCAACCATCCCAGTTGGTTACCGCTTCCTTACTAGCATTCCCTGTCAGATTAACATTCCATTTAGACATAATACGATGCCCTACTGAGGTACTATTAACAACAGCTACAACTTCCTTGTCTGAAAGCGGAATTCCAACTAAACATGTCGTAAACGGGTTGGCTGCGCTGGCCATCGAGAGGCACATGTGGTTCTGTCCCGTCATGTTGGCAAGTGTGACCCAGATGTTTGCTCTAGGTTGGATGGAGATCCATGAGGCACTGAAACCATAACAGTAGAGGATGATGATCCCAACCAAGGACGCACGCCACGGGCCGGTACCCATCGTGGTCCTTGTCCTGTGGAAACACAAGCATATCCTCGCCCCCAGGTTATCAAAGGATATGGTCCTTCCAATGTGTCAATATATGACCAAGGGGGCTTTTCTTTAAAATACCCTTATTCTGAGTGTTACCCATCTCTTCTGACTCCTTATGCTTCTTTTCTAGATTGTTTCTTATTAGCTATTGTGCTTCGTTTTCATTCCCAAACATCCCAAATCTCTGGGATAATCCAATACCTCTTTTTTTTTTTTTTTTTTTTTCTCCAATGGGACCCACGCGGAGTTACGGAACCACAAATCAGGACTCTCACTCGCTTCGCAGCTGCGTCTCAAACACACCCACCCACACCCACAACACACACAAATGCTTTTAACATAAAATACCTGGGCATTTACAAATAAGACATACAATTATCACTCCAGTTAGTCAGCAAAGTATTACATATTCATCATACGCCTATACATATTCATCACCTTTCCCCGAAAAGGTGGTCTTTATTAAAATGAGTTTGCAAAGGCGGTCTTTATTAAAATGAGTTCGCTGCCTTTAACTCCTCCCAGCAGCTCCTCCCAGCAGCGGGGACAGGTCGAGGAGGGGGCGGGCGGGCAGCGTCACTGCACCTCCCCCTGTTTCCTTTTGGGGACATTCGGTAGCAAAGTGTCCCGTAGCGCGGCAGCGAAAGCAACGTTTGTCTCCGATTTGCAGAGCTGCTGCAAAAGCTCCAGCTAATGAGGCGGTGTGATGTTGTAGTGTTCACCGGCATCGCCTGGAGTATTTTTTTACAGTCCGTGTTCGCATTTTCCACAGCTAATTTTAACATTAAGGCTTCTTTTGCTTCTCGGTTGTCAAGCTGCTTATTTAAAGAGTCCCGTAGTCTATCAATAAACTGCATGTATACTTTTTTTTTTTTTTCTTTTTTTTTTTCTCTCTCTCTCTTTTTTTTCTTCGGCGGTGGGCGGCGGCAGCTGTTTGGTGCGGACGGTGGTGGTGACTGGCTGTTCGCTCCGCCTCCCGCGGTGTGATGGTGACTGAGGCCGGCCGTGGGGGGGCTGCTCCCTGCTCCGGGCTCGCTGAGCTCCACTCTCCGCTCCTGATACCGGCCTTAGAGAGCTATGGCGGCCAGGGGAGGGGAGGCTGCTCCAGTCCGCGCCGCGCGAGGAGGGCTAATCCTATTGGATCTCCCTCCTTTAATGCTTCCCGGCACACTTGTTCCCATCGTGCCCGTGGGTCGAACTCTCTGAACCCCGCCGGAGTAGGGGCGGAGGTTTGCGCAGGAGCCGAGGGGATCATTGGGTCGGGCTTTGTCGGTGGTGTTTTAGTTTCCTTTAAATCTATCAGATCTCCCTCATCTGATGCCTTTTCTGGCTCTGAGCGCAAATCAGTTGTGAGTACTGCTTGAGCGGCAGCACTTTGAACCTTCTTTTCCGCCTGCCCTGATCTTAAAGTTTCAGTTACTAAACGCCATGTAGTCATAACTTCAGCGGCAGTTGTACTCCCTCTAGAAACTGCTTCCCATATCGTTTCTCCTGCCTGTTCCCACGTCTTTACATCAAACACAGCAGAGACAGTAGAGGGGGCGCCTTGCCTTTGCAAAAACTTCAGCAATAACTTGATTTTATGAGTCATACTTTACTCCCCTTTTTGTCAAAAGGTGCGTTAATAACTTAACTATAGCTTCTTCTTCCGCAGAAATGTTAGCTCCCATTATAAATGCCCAGCCGCTCACCTGTTTTTCAGGCGATGTCCCGGGGTGGAAGCCGCAGTCCAGCTGCAAGCTTGATTCGTTCGGCTGGGTTCCCTCCGGACGCTCCGCGTTGCTTTACTGGACGCTCGTTCAGCGTTGCTTCTTCAGACGCTCATGCAGCGTTGCTTCTTCAGACGCTCGTGCAGCGTTGCTTCTTCGGACGCTTGTGCAGCGTTGCTTCTGTGGACGCTCGTGCAGCGTTGATTTACCCCATCACGTCGGGGTCACCATTTGAGGGAATGAAGGCACGGACTCCGGCATAGGTGGAAAGCAGAGACACTTTAATGCACATTTACAGGGTTTATAAAGCTTTCTTATCTATTACACGCGCTCCAACACCTGTTCACGCGACTGGCATGCATAGTTACAGCTTTGTGATTGGTAACTCTCTCCTGTCCACGCGAAGGGCAAGCATTTCTTGATTGGTACCCTTAACCATAACAGGGAAATTCCTTAGTATCACAGCTAATTTCTTTTCTGGTTCTAACCGTTTCTACCTTCTCTTGCTTATCTCGCTGTGTCCCTTTGTTGACCTTTATTGTACTGCTGCTTCATACAGCTCTATTGCTTCGCTGTGTCCCTTCGTTGACCTTTACTGTACTGCTGTTTCAATCAGCTCTAAGCTGTCGTAAAGCGGGTCACCTACACTGCACAGCTCTTTTTTTCTCTTTTCTCTGGTGTAACAGAGTTTTATCTTCTGACTGTCATGGCCTATGACCGCTACGTGGCCATCTGCAAACCCCTGCACTACGGGACCCTCCTGGGCAGTAGAGCTTGTGTCCACATGGCAGCAGCTGCCTGGGGCAGTGGGTTTCTCAATGCTGTGCTGCACACGGCCAATACATTTTCAATCCCCCTCTGCTAAGGCAATGCCCTGGACCAGTTCTTCTGTGAAATCCCCCAGATCCTCAAGCTCTCCTGCTCAGACGCCTACCTCAGGGAAGCTGCAGTACTTGTGGTTAATACTGCTTTTGTATTTTGGGGATGTTTTATTTTCATTGTGGTGTCCTATGTGCAGATCTTCAGGGCCGTGCTGAGGATCCCCTCTGAGCAGGGACACCACAAAGCCTTTTCCATGTGCCTCCCTCACCTGGCCGTGGTCTCACTGTTGGTCAGCACTGCCATGTTTGCCCACCTGAAGCCCTCCTCCGTTTCGTCCCCATCCCTGGACCTGGTGGTGGCAGTTCTGTACTCAGTGGTGCCTCCAGCAGTGAACCCCCTCATCTACAGCTTGAGGAACCAAGAGCTCAAAGATGCCATCAAGAAAATGGTTCCATGGACATTTTTCAATAATGAAAGAATTCCTACATGTCTCCACAATTGATTCCCAAAGTATCTGATTCCAGACTGGGTTTTTTGTGCTTTGTTTTGTTTTGTTTTATTTTTAATATCATTATTATTATCATTATTGCTGTTCATAGAATCATACAATCGTAGAATAGTTTGGGTTGGAAGGGACCTTTAAAGGTCATCTAGTCTGACCTCCCTCCCATGAGCAGGGACATCTTCAACTAGATCAGGTTGCCCAGAGCCCCATCCAGCCTGACCTTGAATGTTTCCAGGGATGGGGTTTCTACCACCTCTCTGGGCAACCTCTGCCAGTGTTTCACCACCTTCACTGTAAAAAATTTCTTCTTTATATCTAGTTTAAATCTCTTCTCTTTTACTTTAAAACCATCACCCCTTGTCCTATCACAGCAGGCCCTGCTAAAAAGTTTTTCCCCATCTTTCCTATAAGCCCCCTTTAGGTACTGAAAGGCCGCAATAAGGTCTCCCCGGAGCCTTCTCTTCTCCAGGCTGAACAAGCCCAACTCTCTCAGCCTGTCCCCATAGCAGAGGGGCTCCAGCCCTCGGATCATTTTTGTGGCCTCCTCTGGACCCGCTCCAGCAGGTCCATTTCCTTCCTATGCTGAGAGCCCCACAGCTGGACGCAGCACTGCAGGGGGGTCTCACCAGAGCGGAGCAGAGAGGCAGAATCCCCTCCCTCGACCTGCTGGCCACGCTGCTTTTGATGCAGCCCAGCATATGGTTGGCTTCTGGGCTGCGAGCGCACGTTGCTGGCTCATGTCCAGCTTTTCATCTACCAGCTCCCCCAGGTCCTTCTCGGCAGGGCTGCTCTTGATCCCTACATCCCCCAGCCTGTATTGATAATGGAGGTTGCCTCGACCCAGGTGGAGGACCTTGCACTTGGCCTTGTTGAACCTCATGAGGTTCGCTGGGGCCCACCTCCCAAGCTTGTCCAGGTCTCTCTGGAGGGCATCCTGTCCCTCAGGCGTGTCCACAGCACCACTCAGCTTCGTGTCATCCACAAACTTGCTGAGGGTGCACTCGATCCCACTGTCAATGTCACTGATGAATAGATTAAACAGTACTGGTCCCAGTACGGACCCCTGAGGGACACCACTTGTCACGGATCTCCATCTGGACTTTGAGCTGTTGACCACTACCCTCTGGATGCGACCATCCAACCAATTCCTCATCCACCGAACAGTCAACCCATCAAATCCGTATCTCTCCAATTTAGAGAGAAGGATGTTGTGGGGGACCGTGTCAAAGGCCTTCCAGAAGTCCAGATAGATGACATCCATAGCTCTTCCCTTGTCCACTGATGCAGTCACTCCATCGTAGAAGGCCACTAGGTTGGTCAGGCAGGACTTGCCCTTGGTGAAGCCATGCTGGCTGTCTCCAATCACCTGCCTGTCCTCCATGTGCCTCAGCACAACTTCTAGGAGGATCTGTTCCATGATCTTCCCAGGCACAGAGCTTTTGAGGGCGTTTGAGGGCACAAACCCTAATTTCAGGATTCAAAACCTCTATATCATTTCCAAAGCCCCATTTTTAGGGCCCAAAGCCCCATTTTTAAAGCCCAAACCCTCCTTTTCAGAGCTCAGACTCTCATTTATAGGGTCCAAGCCCCTCTTCTACAGCTCAAAGCCTCCACTGGAGTGCCCCAAGCCCTATTTTAGGGACCAAAGCTTCATTTCTGGGGGCCATTGTGGAACCAATATGTTCCTCAATTTGCAGGATCCAAAGCATCATTTGTAGCATCTAGCCCAGCCTTTTGAGTGTCTAATGCCCCATTTTTAGGGCCACAATCCTCATTTTTAGGGTCCAAACATGCCTTTCATGACCCATAGGCTTCTTTTAGGGCCCACAGTTTCAATCTGAGGGTCTAAACCGTGCAGGCGGAGCCGGTCGCCTGGCAACGTCCGCCCAGAAGTCTGTGGGGAGTCAGGGGACCCAGGACAGCCAATCGCATTTGAGGAGGCGGGGAAAGGCACTTGATTGATATTTAACCAGCCAATCAAGCTTCGAGGCCTGCAGGAAAGGTGGCAAGTCAGGAAAACTGGGCACCGTGCAGGGGCGGGGCATGCTGGCTCCACCAATCACATCAGGTGGGGGAGCAGCACAGGGATGATTGATAAACTGTCTGACCCATCATTGGATGGGAGGAGCAAGGGGGAAATCCCAGGCAGCCAGTCAGAGGAAAGATCACCTCATGGGAGGGCGGGCACTGGGAGCAGGTGGGTGACCCCTCAGGCAGCCAATCAGAGAGAGCATCACCTCAGGCAAGAGCACACCCCAAAGCAGGTCAGAGTGATAGAGCAGGTGACCAATCAGAGATCATCACCTCAGGAGAAGGGCGGGCACTGCATCACAGCAGCCTGACCACCTAGCGGCCAATGAGAGTGAGCATCACCCCAGGGAAGGGCGGGCCCCAAACCAGAGTGACAGGCCAGGCAGCCAATCAGAGAGAGCATCACCTCAGGGGAGCTGCACCTGGGCAGCATGACCAGCTGTTCCCAGCCAGACCAGTCACAAGGCCTCAACAAGACAATGAACACAACTGCACGTTCACAGGAGATGGCATCAGGTGGCACAACTTTTGTGTGCTGGGGCCAGGACATACCTTGTAAGGCCATGCGGCCCCACCCCTCCTTTGTGTGCTGGGGCCAGGGCACATATATAAGGCCATACTCGCCCACCCCAGCCGATTGCAGACGCTGTCTCTGCTCCTGCATGGTCAAGGGAGGCAGCAGCTGCTGAGAGGGAGCGACGTGCGATGTTGGTGGCTGTTGGTGGCAGCGTTTGGTTGCCATCCGTGCACCCATGAGCCAGCACGGTCCAGGATGGGGGCCTGTGGCGTGCAGCTGCCCCTCACCCTGCCGGGGCCTGCTGGCTCCACCAATCACACCTGGTGGGGGAGCAGCACAGGGATGATTGATAAACTGTCTGACCCATCATTGGATGGGAGGAGCAAGGGGAAATCCCAGGCAGCCAATCAGAGGAAAGATCACCTCATGGAAGGGCACTGGGAGGGGCTGAGTGATTTCTCAGGCACTTCCACAGCTGGTGTCAGGAAACCAGCCAAGGAGCAGCTCCCAAAACCGGCCTCTTGCTGTTCTGGGCTTCTCCACAGGTTCTGGGAGACTCAGACAAACTCAGAGTCCCAGGGTGATCTGTTAGGGACCAAGAGTTGGAGGGAGAGCTCCCGTCTTGGTGGCACGTGTCCAAGGAGACAGCAACTGGTCTTGGACTTACCTGCCTGGCAGTGTCACACCTGCGGTGGGGATGACGGCAGCTGCCATCCTGGAGAGAAGTCAGGACCTGCCAGGAGATGTCAGGGAAACTTCAGGGACAGCATGTGAGCCTGGGCGGGCAGTGAGCATAAAATGTGTGATATCATAAGGTGGATTCTTCCAGAGGAGAAGGTGAACGTGAGGAGCCCGTGGGCTGACGAGGGCCCTGCAATGCCAGGAGAGGCTGTGAGGAGCCCGTGGGCTAACGAGGGCCCTGCAATGCCAGGAGAGGCTGTGAGGAGCCAGTAGGCAAAGGAACATAAGACTAGAGAGTGGTTCAGGACACTGTGACGGATGCCCCAACTCTGACCAAGTGAACAGTACTTTGGTTCAGGCGTTGACGACAAGTAGGCCTGGCTGAAATCAGCTCTGCTGTGCAAAGCGTGAGAGCTGGGCTGGGCCGTATCTTCTCAGGGACTAAGGAGTCTTGGCCTTGTCTTACCAGGAGCTGACAGGCCCAGGCTGAGCTGGGACTAGGCAAAGCTAAAACTGCTACAGCTGTACTCCTGCACATACACAAAAGGGGAGTTTTACTACGAGTCAATCAATTTCTGTTTTTGTAAAACCATAGAATAGTTTGGGTGGGAAGGGACCTTTCAAGGCCATCTAGTCCAAACCCCCTGCCATGAGCAGAGACATCCTCAACTAGATCAGGTTGCCCAGAGCCCCGTCCAGCCTGACCTGGAATGTTTCCAGGGACGGGGCATCTCCCACCTCTCTGGGCAACCTGTGCCAGTGCTTCACCACCCTCAGTGTGAAAAACAACTTTTTTTATGTCTAGCCTAAATCTCCCCTCTTTTAGTTTAAAACCATTACCCCTTGTCCCATCACAACAGGCCCTGCTAAAAAGTTTTTCCCCATCTTTCCTATAAGCCCCCTTTAGGTACTGAAAGGCCACAATAAGGTCTCCCCGGAGCCTTCTCTTCTCCAGGCTGAACAAGCCCAACTCTCTCAGCCTGTCTCCATAGCAGAGGTGCTCCAGCCCTCGGATCATCTCCGTGGCCTCCTCTGGCCCCGCTCCAGCAGGTCCATGTCCTTCCTATCCTGCGGGCTCCAGAGCTGGACACAGCACTGCAGGTGGGGTCTCACCAGAGCGGAGCAGAGGGGCAGAATCCCCTCCCTCCCCTGCTGGCAACAGTATATGGTTGGCCTTCTGGGCTGCGAGCGCACATTGCTGGCTCGTGTCCAGCTTTTCATCCACCAGCACCCCCAAGTCCTTCTCGGCAGGGCTACTCTCGATCCCTTCATCCCCCAGCCTGTATCGATACCGGGGGTTGCCTCGACCCAGGTGCAGGACCCTGCACTTGGCCTTGTTGAACCTCATGAGGTTTGCCCAGGCCCACCTCTCCAGCTTGTCCAGGTCGCAGGAATTCCCAGGGAGCAGCCCCAGACTCTTGGGATGTTGCTGCATCTCAGTAGTGCTCTCAGTATGGGACCCAGAGCTCACAGTACAGGCCACCGGAGCTCCCAGTATAGCCTACGTGGGCTCCCAGTATGGGGGTGATCATGCTCCCAGAATGGGGGTCATACTTCTCCCAGTATAAGCCACCAGTGTGCTCAGTGTGGGGGTGATCGTGCTCCCAGTATGGGCCACCAGTGCTCCCAGTATGGGGATCATACTTCTCCCAGTATAAGCCACCAGTGCGCTCAGTGTGGGGCCTCCAGTGCTCCCAGTATGGGGGCACCAGCGCTCCCAGTAGGGCACCACCAGGGCTCCCTGTATGGGCCACCAGTGCTCCCAGTACAGTCCACCAGTGCTCATAGTATGGCCACCAGTGCTCCCAGTACAGCCCACCAGGGCTTCCACTATGGGGGTCATCATGCTCCCAGTACAGCCCACCAGTGCTCCCAGTATGGGCCCACCAGTGCTCACAGTACAGCACACCAGTACTCCCTACACGAGCCACCAGGGCTCCCAGTATGGTGGCACCAGTGCTCCAGTATGGGGGCCACCAGTGCTCCCAGTATGGCCCACCAGGGCTCCCAGTATTGGCCACCAGGGCTACCTCTATGGGGCCACCAGTGCTCCAAGTATGGCCCACCAGTCTTCCCAGTACAGCCCACCAGTCCTCCCAGTTTGGGGTAACCAGGGCTCCCCATACGGGCCAGCAGGGCTCCCAGTCTGGGGTCACCACTGTACCCGGTCTGGGGCAACTAGTGCTCCCAGTGTTCCCAGTATGGAGGCCACCCGTGCTCCCAGTATGGGTGTCACCAGAGCATCCAATACTCCCAGACTTCCCAGTATAGGAGTCACCAGTCCTCCCAGTATGGGGCCACCAGTGCTCCCAGTATGGGACCACCAGGGCTGCCACTATAGGAGCCCCCAGTGCTCCCAGTCACTCATTAACCCCACGTGAACTGGCCCCTGGCCACCCCCCCAACTAATTGGGCCCCATTACCAGCCCCAGCCCAGGGCATTGTGGGTAATGATTAACTCCTCCCCCCTCCCCCGGGGTCACAGGGGTCAAAAAAACAACCTGGGGGGGAGGGGTGGGGGGAGCAGGGAATTGTGGGATACCCCGAGGTGGTTGGGGGGTGCTGGGAGGACCTGGGGGGCAGCAAGGGGGAGAGGTTCTAGGTCACTCAACGGGGGGGGAGGGAGTTGGGGGGGGGAATGGGGGGGCCTAGGGGGAGGGGACAGTTGTGGGGTGCGGGGAGGTCTTGGGGTGTCATGGGGGGTCTCAGGGGGGCAGTTAGGGGTCTGGGGGGCACTTAAGGGACTAGGGGAACAGTTAGAGGTCTGGGGGGGCAGTTAGGGGTTCGAGGGGGGCAGTTAGGGGTCCCACAGGGGTAGTTAGGGGTCCCAAAGGATAAATAGGGGTCTAGGGGATCAGTTAGGGGTTCAGGGGGACAGTTAGGGGTCTGGGGGGCACTTAGGGGTCTAGGGGATCAGTTAGGGGTCTGGGAGGTGCAGATAAGGGTCTGTGGGGGGCACTTAGGGGTCTGGGGGGGCAGTTAGGGGTCTGGGGGGGGACAGGGTGGGGGGCAGGCACGACCCTACCCAGAGCCCCGCGGCGAGGACGAGGAGGAAGTACCCCCCGATAACTCCCAAGTCCCAGGGGCCCACGGCCGCCGCCTGCTCCATCCCCCGCTGCGCCCCCCAACCTGCCCCACGGCTGCCCCCTAAGTACCTTCCCCCTGCCCCTCTCCCCGCCCCCCAAGCCCTGGGAAGGGGACCCAGGCATCCGGCCCAGCCCCCATGGGACACTTGGCTGCCCCACAAGTGTCCTTGGTGGACCCAGGGATGCGGGGCATCTACCCCTCCCCCACCCAGCTGTGGGTCCCTGCACCCCCCTCCCCTCCCCCATAGGGGACCCAGGCATCCAGGGCCCCGTTGGGTGTCCCCAAAGTCCCCAGGGGTCCCTTGGGTGTCCCCGTGGTCCCTTGAGTGTCCCTGTGGTCCCCTGGGGTCCCTTGGGTGCCCTCAGAGGTCCTTTAGGTGTCCTCAAGGTCTCCATGGGTCCCTTGGGTGCCCTCAGGGGTCCCTTGAGTGTCCTCAGGGGTTCTTTGGGTGTCCTCAAGGACTCTGTGGGTCACTTGGGCATTCCAGGGGTCGCTTGGGTGTCCCCGAGGTCTCTGCAGGTCCCTTGGGTGCCCTCAGGTGTCCCTTGGGTGTCCCTGAGGTCCCTTGAGTGGGCCCCTGGGTGTCTCAAGGGTCCCTCGGGTGTCCCCTAGGTCCCTCGGGTGGTCCCTTGGGCATCCCAGGTGTCCCTTGGGTGTCTGGACCTTGGACCCTGGTTTCTCCTGCACCCACCACCCTGCCTTTGATGGTGACTTGTTCATCGGTCATGACCTTCAACTCTTGCCCAGGGCCACCGGAGAGCGGCCAAGGAAAGCCTTGGTGGAACCAAGATGGATCTCAAGAGGGTCCACCCAGCCCAGCATCCCTACGGTGGCCACTTGGTGCCACCGAGGTGGGACCACCGTGAGGAATGTTCCAGAAACGAGGTGGTTGATCATTTGTAATTGAATAAAATAATGAGATTTAATTTTCTTCCGTTGGTAGGTTTTTGTTTCTTCTCCCTGAGTTCTGGAAGCTCTTCAAGATGATGTTCCTCACCACTGCTTGGGTGGACAAGCTCGGGAGATGGTTGTGGACCTCCAGAAGCTTCTTGAGGGCCTTTGGAAGCTTCTTGAGGGCCTCCAGAGCTTCTTGAGGGCCTTCAGAATCTTCTTGAGGACCACCAGAATCTTCTCAAGGACCTTCAGAAGTTTCTCGAGGATCTTCGGGTGCTTCTCAAGGACCTTCTGATGCTTCTTGAGGACCTCCAGAAGCTGCTCAAGGGCCTTCAGAACCTTCTCGAGGACCTTCAGATGCTTGTTGATGGCCTTCAGAATCTTCTTGGGGACCTTCAGACGCTTCTCATGGACCTTCAGATGCTTTGTGATGACCTTCAGAAGCTACTTGATGGCCTTCACATGCTTCTTGAGGACCTTCAGAAGCTTCTTGAGGACCTTCAGATGTTTCTCGGGGGCCTTCAGATGCTTCTCAAGGACCTTCAGAAACTCCTCGAGGACCTCCAGATGTTTCTTGAGGAACTCCAGAGCTTCTTGAGGGCCTCCATGGTTTTTTGAGGACCTTCCTAAGGTTTTCGAGCGCCTTCGCAAGCTGCTTGGCCTCCGGAGCTTCTTGAGGACCTTCAAAGCTTCTTGAGAGATAAATTGGGGGGCTTAAAGGGATTTGGGGACTCAAAGGGATTTGAAGGGGTGAAGGGGGCCCATAGGGATTTTGGGGGCAGAGGGACAAATTGGGGGGTTCAGAGGAATAAATTGGGGGGTGCCAAGGGATTTGGGGGGGGTCAGAGGGATAAATTGGGGAGGTCAAGGGGACGCAAAGGGATTTGGGGGGGTCAAGGGGGCCCATAGGGATTTTGCAGGGTCAGAGGGATAAATTGGGGGGGGTCAGAGGGATAAATTGGGGGGTGCAAAGGGATTTTGGGGGTGTCAAGGGATTCTGAAGGGATTTGGGGGGCAGAGGGGACCCCCAATTTTTGCCACGCCCCCCCCCCCCCCCAGTTTAGTCCCCCTCGGGGATGTCCTCACCTCCTGCCAGCTCCTCCATCAGGTGTGAGTGCAGGCAGCGGAGGGCCTCCAAGAAACAGGGGTCACCTTGCTGGCCCCAGGCCGGGGGGTGGCCAAGAGACAATGTATCTGGGCTTGCAGGATGTAGCGGGTGGCTAGTGCGGCCGCCTCCTCGCTGGGCAACACCCCATTGGCTTCCAAGTGATTCAACAAGGCCGCCGCCCTCCGTGCTCGTTGAATGCGGGCGAGGCGGCGGCGGTGGATGGTGGAGCGTAGGGCCAGTGACAGGGCGGTGACATCATCATCATCATGGGTGAGGTCATGGGCGTGGTTGTCAGGGCGGTGGAAGGAGTCTGGGTCTGTAAGGGGTGTGAAAGACTGAGGGGCTGAAAGAGTTACTGTCTCAAACACTCGGCAAAGGAGGACCTGGTGTGAAGGGTGCTACCACACTAACGAGGTAAGGGGCAGCTGGAAGGGAGGCTCTTGGGGAGGCAGGATAGCGCTTTGCTGGGCCTTATCTTGAGTAATTGCTTAAAAACCAAACAAGCCGGAGACAGCATCGCTCCTGCATCTCTGACGGGAGGGGGGGTGGCACCAAAATCACTAGCCTCAACCCCCCCCGACCCATTTTGAGAAGGTTCAAGAACAAAAGACTACGCATGCGAAGTAATTAGCATATGCAGTGGGACTAGTCAATAAATGGCGCAACTCAGAGGGGCTGGGTGCGCGCGCCCACCATCCGACGGAACCGGACCAGAGACATCGCTGGAACCCAGGGTGGGGATCTTTCCTTTACCTCTATTTTTTCTCTGTCTCTATCTTTTAATTCAGCCCAAGGGTATACATGATATACTCCTTTAGACATAAACCATTGACCAAGTCTGAGACTAGGACTGGACTCAGCCGCACCTAGACTCCTCTCTGAGAAGGAGTTTAGAAAGCAAGGGGGTCCTTTCTGAACCTTGTGACTCAACGGGAGGGCCTCCCTGACCACTGACCAGAGACCCCCGTTGGCTGGACCAATGCTGGACCCTGGACTGATGATCAATCTCTCTCTCTCTCTCTCCCCCCTTCTCTCTTCCTTTTTACTGCAAAGCGGGATTAGCAATTAGTGAACTTTCTGTTATTGAATGACAATTTGTGTGCTCAGATATTGAACGAATGAATTGTGTGCCTGAGTTGCGAACCTTAGCACCGTTTGTGCTTGATTCCAACGAAGTACATCAGCGAACCTGAGTCACTCCTCCGTCCTCTCTGCCACCGTGTGTTTAGGACCCAGAACTGGGATGCAGCATTGCTGTGGGCAGAAAGTTGGGATGCGACAAGGGGGGCAGCGGGGGGGGGGAGGTTGCTGCCTGCGCCGCTGCCTCCTCCTGGCGTGGGTGGGTGCAGCGGAGGTGTCAGCAATGCCCTTGGCACCATCAACTGCCAGCATGACCCGTTGCGCCCCAAACACTGGCACCCCAACCCTCAGTGCAACAAGTTGTACCCCAACCCTCGGCACCCCAACTCTTGGCACCCCAACCCTCAGCGCAACCCATTGCACCCCAACCCTCAGCACTCCAACCCTTGAAACCCCAACCATCGGCACCCAAACCCTTGACGCCCCAACCCTCGGCACAACCCATTGCACCCTGCAGGTTTATTACGCAGGCTCCTGAGGTCCTTGCTCACCCTTATGTGAGCTGCTTAGTACTACTTAGTAATATTGTTGGCATATTACAGGGTTTGTGGAATCTGGTCTCATCCTGGTGGAAGAGAAGACAACTTTTGGGTGAGGCGATATTGAAGCGTGACCTGAGGCAGCCGGTCCCAGGGTGGCAGGGTGTGTGGAAGGACTTGGGCAGGTTCCTAGGGTTATCACCTCCCATAGCCTGGGACTTTAGACTGGAACAGGTGAGCAACCCTAGCAAACTGACACGCCACCTGATGGAAGGGTGCCTTGCCTATCCCAATGAGAACCACCAGCTTCTAGCGTTGTACTGGGGCCTGGCTTGTGCCTATCGAGCCGCAGTTCAGCATTCTCAGAGGACTCTGGTTGAGGCAGGGACCCAAACTGCACCTGAGGACACCATGGTTGAGATAGGGACCCAAACAACACCACCAACTACAGTAATTGCCCCGGTAGTTAAAAAAAAACAATGGACAAGGAGGACAACGGGTCCATATCCTCGATTAGTAAGGGAAGAGGAAGAAGAGGAAAGGTTTGATCATGAAGCCGGTCCTTTGACAAGGACATTAGAGGAAGGAGTGAGAGAATTCCGACAGATGTGATCAACAAAATAGCAGCGATGTCTCCACCAGCTAACAAAAAAGAAACCCAAGCTTTCTTAGGCGTTGTGGGTTTTTGGAGAATGCATATTCCAAATTACAGTTTCATTGTAAGCCCTCTCTATCATGTGACCCGAAAGAAGAATGATTTTACATGGGGCCCTGAGCAACGACAAGCCTTCGAACAAATTAAACAGGAGATAGTTCATGCAGTAGCCCTTGGGCCAGTCCGGGCAGGGCAAGATGTTAAAAATGTGCTCTACACCGCAGCCGGGGAGAACGGCCCTACCTGGAGCCTCTGGCAGAAAGCACCAGGGGAGACTCGAGGTCGACCCCTGGGGTTTTGGAGCCGGGGATACAGAGGATCTGAGGCCCACTACACTCCAACTGAAAAAGAGATCTTGGCAGCATATGAAGGGGTTCGAGCTGCTTCGGAGGTGGTTGGTACTGAAGCACAGCTCCTCCTGGCACCCCGACTGCCGGTGCTGGGCTGGATGTTCAAAGGGAGAGTCCCCTCTACACATCATGCAACTCATGCCACATGGAGTAAGTGGGTCGCACTGATCACACAATGAGCTCGAATAGGAAACCCCAGTCGCCCAGGAATTCTGGAAGTGATCTCGGACTGGCCAGAAGGGAAAGATTTTGGAATGTCGACAGAGGAAGAGGTGACACGTGCTGAAGAGGCCCCACCATATAATGAACTACCAGAAAATCAGAAGAAATATGCCCTGTTCACTGATGGGTCCTGTCGTATTGTGGGAAAGCATCGAAGGTGGAAAGCTGCTGTGTGGAGTCCTACACGACGAGTTGCAGAAGCCACTGAAGGACAAGGTGAATCGAGTCAGTTTGCAGAGGTGAAAGCCATCCAGCTGGCTTTAGATATTGCTGAGCGAGAGAAGTGGCCAGTGCTCTATCTCTATACCGACTCCTGGATGGTGGCGAATGCTCTGTGGGGGTGGTTACAGCAATGGAAGCAGAGCAACTGGCAGCGCAGAGGCAAACCCATGTGGGCTGCCAAATTGTGGCAAGATATTGCTGCCCGGCTAGAGAAGGTGGTTCTAAAAGTATGTCATGTAGATGCCCACGTACCTAAGAGTCGGGCCACTGAGGAACATCAAAACAACCAGCAGGTGGATCAGGCTGCTGGGATTGAAGTGGCGCAGGTGGATCTGGACTGGCAACAGAAAGGTGAATTGTTCCTAGCTCGGTGGGCCCATGCCACCTCAGGCCATCAGGGAAGAGATGCAACGTACAGATGGGCTCGTGACCGAGGGGTGGACTTGACCATAGACACTATCGCACAGGTTATCCATGGGTGTGAAACATGCACTGCAATCAAGCAAGCCAAGCGGTCAAAGCCTCTTTGGTTTGGAGGACGATGGCTGAAATAGAAATATGGGGAGGCCTGGCAGATTGATTATATCCCACTCCCACAGACCCGCCAAGGCAAGCGCCATGTGCTCACAATGGTGGAAGCAACCACCGGGTGGCTGGAAACATATCCTGTGTCCCACGCCACTGCCCGGAACACCCTCCTGGGCCTTGAAAAGCAAGTCTTATGGCGACATGGCACCCCAGAAAGGATTGAGTCAGACAATGGGACTCATTTCCGAAACAACCTTATAGACACCTGGGCCAAAGAGCATGGCATTGAGTGGGTGTATCACATCCCCTATCATGCACCAGCCTCTGGGAAAATTGAACGATACAATGGACTACTGAAAACTACCCTGAGAGCAATGGGTGGTGGGACCTTCAAACACTGGGATACACATTTAGCAAAAGCCACCTGGTTAGTTAACACTAGAGGGTCTACCAATCGAGCTGGTCCTGCCCAATCAAAGCCTTTCCATACTGTAGAAGGGGATAAAGTTCCTGTAGCGCACACGAAGAATCTGTTAGGGAAGACAGTCTGGGTTACTCCTGCCACAGGCAAAGGCAAACCCATCCGTGGGATTGTTTTTGCTCAAGGACCTGGGTGCACTTGGCGGGTGATGCGAAAGGATGGGGAAGTCCGATGTGTCCCTCGAGGGGATTTGATTTTGGGTGAGAATAGCCAATGAATGAAACTGTTTGATGTTAATTGCTATATAACCTTGTCACTGTATGTCATCTCTGTCACAGTTGCTATATGGCAAATCAATGATACTATAGCAAGAATTGCCCAAATTAATAAGGAATGAAGTATTGATAAAATGGAGCAAAGTGCAGCAGTAATGGAAGCAGAACTGGCTTTAGCAACTGGCACCCATCAACTTCCTTAAGAGATCGACATCTTCAACCCACAGACTGTGGACATGATGCACCAGCCGAGCCAGATACCGTGACTGCAAGCTCCAGATGCAACAACAATCCAACACTACACACCATCCTCCCAGTGCATCCAGTGTCACCTGCAGCACCATACCAAGGCCCAGCCCTGTTTTGCCGACTGAGCAAACTCCACATCATCTCTCCTGCCCCAAGAGACTATTCTGACAGATGGAGCCGGAAGTCATGGACTAAATGAACTCAATAGACACTTCAAAGGGATGGTCCATAGACTAAGGGAATGATGTCTGTGTGTGTATCTATATACATATATAACAGGAGAAGTGGTGGTGATTAACTGGAAAGTGTAGGATCTGAGCGTGACGTCTATGGTATAGAATAAGGGGTGGATAATGTCCTGGTTGCGGCTGGGATAGGGTTAATTTTCGTTAGAAGCTGGCCGGGGTCTATTCTATACCATGTGACCGTCACGCTCACTATATAGAGGGGGTCAACCAGAGCGGGGGTCGCTGCTCGGGAGCAGGCTGGGCATAGGGCTCTGGGCGGGGAGCGACCTGTACGGGAAGCACTGCTAAGTACATGCTGTTGTTGTTATTGTTGGGGTTTCTTGTTTGTTTGTTTTCTTTCCCTTTGTTGTTTGGTTAAACTGTTGTTGTTGTTAAACCACAAGTTTTGCCTTTTTTTGTCCCAATTCTCTCCCCGTCCCACCGGGATGGGGGGGTGAGTGAGCGACCGTGTGGCTCAGCCTCCGGCTGGGGCTAAACCGCGACAAGGATGCTGTTCTTGAAGACCAGCTGGACTGAGCTCTGCTGCTCTTCAGTGCTGCTGACCATTGGATCCCCACCCAAACTCCTCAGCACAGGGCAAAGTCTGTTCTTCTGGGATCTGGCATCTGGAGTCTTTAATTCTCTTTCCGCGCTCTCCTCAGGAGCTGGGTCCCCACTATTTCAGGGTCACGACAGCCAGTCTTCATATCCCTGACCAGCTCTTCCTTGCTGGCACGTCTCAGATCCAGGTTTGCATGACCCTTGTTGCCCATGTGGCGGCTGTGCGAAGAAGTCATCCCAAGACACTCCAGAAAGTGCCTGGGTTGTTTGCATGCTGCTGTGTTCCCCTTCCAGAAAATGCCAGGGCCATTGCAGTCCCCAGAGAGATCCAGGCTTCTACATCCAGAGACTTCCTTGGGGTGCTTAGAAAGTGCTTAGAAAAGACTTTTTTTCATGCTGACTGAGGATTCCTTATCTCTCCTTATCACACCATGATGCCAACCTTACTGGCATCTCCTCTCACCCTTACCCACCAGGGCTCACCCAACTTGTCACCCGCAGGAGCTCCATACATCCAAGCACCTTCTTCATGTTGAGGGACAGCACTCCAGATTCTTCCAGCCTGTCTCTCCGGAAAAGCCTGGACCCATCCCTTGCAGCACCCCGACCTGTGTGACTTGCTGCACCATCCCATGACAGTTACTCCGTGGATGTCAAAAAGCACAGGCTGCAGCTCGTGCCGGCTGTGTCCCTGGCTGAGGGCATCGGTGCACATTGGGGCTGCAGCACCTCAGGTGTGCCGCCAGCCCAAGCTCTGACCTGGCTTAGGGAAACATGGTACTACGTGTCCAAGACTCCATGTGGGCCAAGACTTTGCTTCAGAGCAGAGCCCTGCCGGAGTGGACAGCAGGTGGAAACATAAAGCTGAAACTGGATGCCAAGAGAGCGAACAAACCCTGCTGTCCCCAAGGACAGAGAGAAACGGGGCTGGGAGGTGCAGCCCTGGAAAGAAAGAGGTTTACTTCTGCTGCCCCTTAGGGCCTTTGGTGGACGTGAAGGTGATCTCCGTGAATGACAAGGTGCTTCTGTCAGGCCCAGTGTGAAAACTGTTGGTCTGTTCCTGGTGTGTATCATCAAGGGGGTGAGTAAAGGTTGGTGGAGAGAAAAACCAGCAGCCTGAGAATGTAGGCACACAAGTGGAGACCCCACTGTGATGTGCCTCGTGTTCCTGGACTGCCCTGCATCTACTGGATGAAGAAGGGACAGACCTTGCCATGCTGCAGTGCTGGCAATCAGTTTCTTGCACAAAGGCACCGAACCTGTCTGCAAGGCTGTCCGGGGTGTCTGACACGCACTTGCTCTGAATGGGGATGGCTTTCCTGTATAGGGCCGTCGCTGTCCCTGCCAACCGCACGTAGCTCTGTGTGAGAGCCTTAGCACCTCACGTAACGTTACAGGCCTGTAATTGGCATTAAATGGAAGAACGGCCCTGAATTTGATTAGGCAACGTGAGAATGTTGATGACACCACCGTCATTAGAGTCAATGGAGATCTAGACAACCTGGCCGATAGAAAAGACAGAGAGAAACTGAGATCTCCCTATGGTACGTGACTCCATTTCGACAGATGAATCCCTGCGTAGGCTGCCCAGAACACAACAAATAGAGACAGGTTCTATCATCATGGACATCTGATGTCATTTCCATTGGCCAACGTAATTCCGCACCAGCCTCCGAGAAGATGTCCCCAGAGGCTGCCCTGTCTCTCAGTGTTGCTCCGTTACAGCTTGCAGCCAGCTCCATGTATCTTGGACCACCTCTGGCACTTCAAATGTCACCAGGTCTTTGCATCTGGGCACGTCAGGTCTGGCCTCCATCTCCAGTAATTAGCAGGGGAGCTGAGACAAGGAGCTCACATGCAGGTGTCTATTGTGTGCCCACCTGAACTGAGGCCAGAGGAATCCCACCTCCTGGGGGTTGTGCTGTGCGTGGGGGGCAGCTGAAGTCTACACACATGGAATGGGGGCTGAATCCCTTCCCTCAGCAGTGGCAAATGAGATCATGCCCTGTCCCTGTCTGAGTGTCCTGTCTGATGATGGGACAGCGGAAGGTGATTCTTGGACCTAACAGTTCTTCTAATGGGAGAAATGCCACTGCTGGAAAGAAGTGTCTCTCCCCAGCTGAGGGAGGGAACATCAGGGATTGCTTCAGGCTGTTTCCCAGCAGGTTCCCTTGGAGCCCCAGGGACACCTGGAGGGAGCCCCGAGGGGGCAGAGAAAGTGCTGCCTTGGGCTGGGCCTCTGCTGCTGAGCTGGGCTGGGCTCCTGGGATGGAGGGAGCCGATGGCAAATGGGCAGCGCTGCAGAGAGACAGCTCTGCCCAGGAGCAGGGCTGGGGGCACTGCCTGTAGGCACCAAGAGGAGACCTGCAAGGCTGAGAGAGCTTAAAGGCAGTTGGGAGTGGGAGGATGCTGTGAGCTCACTGAGGGAGAGATCTTCACAGCCCTTAACAGGGTCAGTCTCTGGGTGCAGGGCAGTACAGCTTCAGTTCCTGGAGACATCTCCTAAAACTGGTACCTCTGACAGTTTATGGGCTCCGTCAGGAGGACTCTCTTACTTTCTCTAATGCAGAAGAGGGGGACGTGCTGCAGAGCAGGGCTTCCCTGCTGCCCTGTCAGAGGGACAGGGCATGACGGCTGCCTTCTCCCAGGGGTGGTTGTGGAGGTGTGCGTCTGGGTGTGCAGGCAGGGGTGGCCAGGGCTGTCCTTCAGAGCAGGGTCCCTGCGCCCCTGGGGCTGTGTGCTGGGGCAGGGACTCTGCCGCCTGCCAGGGTCAGCACTCAGCCTGCCCGGGGAGCTCCCCACGGCGCTGGGGGGAGAAGCTGTGGGTGGAATAAATGACCCCTGGAAATGGCAAGGCAGGGTCCTGCTGCTGCTGAGAGGCTGCTGTGTGGGTCAGGTTTGCTCACAGCTCCAGTTTACCCCCATTTCCGAGACGACTTTCAAGAAGCACATCAAGGCACCATTTTCCTGAAAGGCAAGGAGACTTTGCTTTCAATTTTTATCTTTACAGTTCGCTGAGTGGGCAGACGGAGACTAGAATTTATTTCCCCGCTCTGGAGAAGGCACTGAGACCCCGGTTCTAGGAGGGACATTTCTGAGCTGCTCCTTAGCCCCTGCACACCCAGAGATGCCCCTGGGCAGTGCTGGGCTGCCAGGAGGGGTCTGCAGGGCAGAGCTGAGCACACAGCAGGTGGGATGGGCTCTGGGAGCACTGACAGGGAGGAGACATGGGCACAGAGCAACAGCTCCCAGCAGGAACAGCTCCAGGCAGCAGAGACATGGGCAGGGGGTGAGAGGGAGCTGCTCTCAGAAAGGCCATGGGAGGGGGGATTCGGGCACCTCCCTGCCATCCCCTGCAGTGCAGATGCCTTCCCCAGAGAAAACCCTCTGTCTTTTTTCCCACCCAGCACAGCCTCTGCCCTTATGGCCATGGGGACTCCGTCACCTTCTCAGTGGCCTCACCCCTGAAGAGGAGAAATTATCACATACTCTACACGCTGTCCCCGTCCTGCCTCCATCAGCAGCAGCACTGCGGCATTTGTCCATTTCCTCCCTCCTGTCTCTGCTGCTCTTGGTCTTATCACTGGACTGGGATGGGGGTGGGATTCAGATGCACTTCAGAGACGATGCCACAGGGCAGCTGAGAGCAGGGCTGATGGACAGACCGACTGTCCTCACTCTGCACTAAGGGACAGTCCCTTTGCCTTGCAGCACCCACAAGGTTTCGCTCGCAGTGCAGTGAAATGGCAGTGCCAAAAGCACTCCTCAGGTGTGGGGGGGAGACCACAACAGATGACACCAAACGAAATCCCCTCAGCACTGCTCTGCTGTCGAGTGAATTGGGAGCAGCAATGCTGCAAAGCTCTTTGATAGCACGAGTGGATTTAATCTGAGATCACCCCATGTTCCTATTAACCTATTGCTGTAGGGCAGGACTGACTCCTCCAGAGCCCACAGCAGAGCCCCTGCTCCCCGGGGCACCCGCAGCCAGCACCAACCACCTCTCAGGAAAGGGACATGCCAAAGGTCTTCCTGACAGAGGAGAGGCAGTTTCAGTGGGGTTTCTGTGGGAAATACATTAGGTTTTACTCAGGGAAGGCTCTTCTAACTTGTCACTGCCTTTTCCCTCTTGGACAGTCCTCCATGCCCAGAAGAAGCTGATGTCCAACAGCAGCTCCATCACTGAGTTCCTCCTCCTGGCATTTGCAGACACACGGGAGCTGCAGCTCTTGACCTTCTGGCTCTTCCTGGGCATCTACCTGGCTGCCCTCCTGGGCAATGGCCTCATCATCACCACCGTAGCCTGCGACCACCGCTTCCTCACCCCCATGTACTTCTTCCTCCTCAACCTCTCCCTCCTTGACATGAGCTGTATCTCCACCACTCTCCCTAAAGCCATGGCCAATTCCCTCTGGGACACCAGGGCCATCTCCTACTCAGGATGTGCTGCCCAAGTCTTTCTGTTTGTCTTCTTGCTTGGAGCAGAGTGTGCCCTTCTCACTGTCATGGCCTACGACCACTACGTTGCCATCTTCAAACCCCTGCACTACGGGACCCTCCTGGGCAGCAGAGCTTGTGTCCACATGGCAGCAGCTGCCTGGGTCAGTGGGCTTCTCAATGCTGTCCTACACAAAGCCGGTACATTTTCAATCCCCCTGTGCCAAGGCAATGCCCTGGACCAGTTCTTCTGTGAAATCCCCCAAATCCTCAAGCTCTCCTGCTCACACTCCTACCTCAGGGAAGTTGGGCTTCTTATATTAAGTTGTTTTTTAGCTTTTGGATGTTTTGTTTTCATTGTGGTGTCCTATGTGCGGATCTTCAGGGCCGTGCTGAGGATCCCCTCTGAGCAAGGACGCCACAAAGCCTTTTCCACATGCCTCCCTCACCTGGCCGTGGTCTCCCTGTTTATCAGCACTGCCACGTTTGCTCATCTGAAGCCCTCCTCCATTTCGTCCCCATCCCTGGACCTGGTGGTGGCAGTTCTGTACTCGGTGGTGCCTCCAGCACTGAACCCCCTCATCTACAGCCTGAGGAACAAGGAAGTCAAGGACGCAATGTGGAAACTATTTGGATACATGTTACTTCAGATTAATAAGGTGCCCATTATCCCACTAGGGCCCCCACTGTATCTCAGGAAAAGTCCAGACTAACTTTTATTTATATGTGTCTTGATTTTTTCTTTGTGACTTTTGGGGTTTGGTTTTGGTTTATACCTATGACAATATCATTCTATGCCTCCCTCCTGTTTTTTCTTTAACCACAGACCTCAGGTACATATGGATCCAGGCTCCCTGTTTACATCAACTCAATAAAGAAACCAGTAGAAAATTCTTTGTCTCCGCTCCCATCTCTTCACATCTGCTCTGGAGCTGGGGGAGCAGCCCCTGCATGCAGGAGGGGTTGGGGAGGCAAATGCCCAGCTGCCCCGTGGAGGAGCAGCCCTGGTGTTCCTTGGGGCTGCCCCTCGCTGCCTCGGCGGGCACCTCCCTCTTTGCTGCCTGCGAGTCGGGGCTGCTGCTTCCCTGGAGCCATGGCCAAGGACAGCAGCAGGCCCTGGTCTTTTCAGCGCCGGTCTCTTCATTTCCATACTGTGCGCTGTTTCCTTTCTAGTTGTGTTACCCCTAAGGTCTCGGGCAAGTCGTGACAGTCCTGTGGTCTCTCCAGTGGCATCCCTGTGGCTGTGGGCAGGAGCAGGCCATGTGAAGCCCTGTGTCAGAGCTGGTCTCCCTGCTGGCACCACTGTCCCCAAAGGGGCTCCTCAGGGCAGGGCCAGGAGGCTGGGTGGGTGCCTGTCACGGAGGCACACCAAAACAACTCCACACAGCTCAACTCAAACAAACCTTTAATTCACAACTGAAAGCAAACAACCAAAACTAACAAAACAACAAGGTAACCAAATGACACTCCAAGAACATTTAACAAGTTACAGGTTCGATATACCGGTCGGGGATGTTATTACTGCACGGCAAAACATGAGAATGATGGTCCAGGGTGTGCACACACTCACTCACAAAAGGGAAACTCTCACTCAAGGATATCCAGAAGAATAAGAGCACTCACCGAAGGCGGGGGGGGTTGTTCAGGTTCAGGTTCACTCAAGGATATATCCAGAAGAAATCACTCACCAGAAGATGGCAAGGGCACTCAATCCCGGGAAGTTTCCTTGGGTGATGTCTCAGCCCAAGGGGAGAGTTTCCCATCACAGGCCCGCTGCTCCGAGGAAAACCACTCAAAGGGGGCTTTCCGGCGGGGGCTCCTTTTATAGCCTGGTCGGATCTGAGCTGTGGTCATTTATGGTCAGTGTTCCAGAAGCCTCTCTCAACCAAGGCATGCCATAGGCTGAGGGCCCTGTCTCCCCACTGAGGGGTCCCAGTATGGTCAGAGGTCTGGAAGTTTCTCTCAGCTGAGGCTCGCCATTGGCTGGGAGTCCTACCGACCGGTCCAGGGGTCCCGCCTCTCCCACTCCCACCACAGGGAGGGGGGTGGTTAACACCTGAGCTGAGGTGCATGAGTGACAGCTGCCATGGCAGGGCACTGGAGGCACGAAAATGAGGCGCGAAAAGGTGCCATCGGCTGCTGCCCTGAAGGCCTCTGGCCCTGACCAGGGCGAGTGTATCTGCCACAGGGCCTCCTCCAAAGCTGGTGCCAGGGATGCCCCCAGCAGCTGCTTCCTGAGAAGGCCTCTTGCTGTTCTAGGGTTCTCCATGGACGCAGGGGACAATCTCAGAGTCCCAGGGTGATCTGTTGGTGACCGAGGGATGGACCGTGAGCTCCCTTCTTGGTGGCACATGTCCACACAGACAGCAACTGGTCTTTGACTGACCTGGCTGTTGCTGCCCCACCTGCGGTGGGGCTGATGGCAGATGCCCTCCTGGAGAGGAATCAGGAGCTGCCGGGGGATCTCCAGGGACAGTGGGTGTGTCTGGGTGGGCAGTGAGCGGCACGTTGTATGAGTGACCATCCAAGGTAGAGTCTCCCAGAGGAAAAAGGGAACCTGAAGAGCATAAGGGCTACGGAGACCCCTGCAATGCCAGAGGAGGCTGTGAGGAGAGAGCAGGCAAAGCGACATAAGACTGGAGAGTGTTTCAGGACACCCCCTTGGAAAGCCCAAGGGCTGGATCTAGTGCAGCCCTCCACTGCCCTTTGTGCCATTAGAGACACCCCATGGTCCTGCCCAGCCCCATCCTCGGCTACTGAGCCATGAGGGAAGATGGAAAAGCGCTCAGCAGAAGTGAACCCCGTCTGGCTGGGTCTGCTCCACACCCTGACCAGCACGGCCAGTGCAGGGTCACCCTGTGGCCAAAGGGGTGGCCTCTTGCTCTGCAGAGCGGCAGCACCTGCTCGGGGGCCTGCAGGGAGCACGAGGAGGGAACTAGGAGTGGCTGGACAGGCCAGCATGGACACACTCACCTGGGGAAAGGCTCTCTGGGGAGCAGGGACATCCCTGGAGAAGAGCAAGGCAGCATTTCTGTGCCTGCAGGGAGGAATCAATGTGAAAGAGAAACCTCTTTCTGCAGGCACTCGCTCAGGGCAGGCTGCTCTGTTGCTGGAGCAGGACTCTTGCGCTGGCCTGACGAGAGAGGCTGGCACTGAGGGGCCCAGGCTGTCTGTGGTGGGCATCTCCTGGAGTTGATGCCAGGAGTCGTGGCTTTTCCCTGATCTCAGTTGCCGAGGCGATCAGCTCCGGTGCCAGCGCGACCTGCAGCGGAGCGTCCTAGCGTGGCGTACAGGGGGGTTTCCCGAACCGGGGAGCCTCAGAGGGAGCCGAGGGACCCGCCAGGAGCCGGCAGCTCGCATGAGAGCGGCTGACGAGACCTGGGCGGGGCCAGGAGCCGCGGCGGGGTATAAAAAAGCCCCCGGGGAGCGCCAGCGACCCAGAGCGCGGCGAACAGGGCGGGCAAACAGGGCGCAGCGCGTCAGGAAGGGCGCGGCGCGGCAGTTTGCGCGGCAGTTCGCGCCGGCAGGGCGTGCAGGGAGGGCGCTGAAGCTCCGCCGGCTCGACGGGGGAAGCGATGGTGTCCACCCGGCAGAAAGCCATGGCCGCTCCAAGCCTTGCACCCGCCACGGCTGACGCAGCTTCCCAGACGGAGCTGCGGTGGGAACACCCTGCCACCCAGGTGTCAGGCTGCAGGGTGTGCCCTACTCTGACGCCAGCACCGGGTGACAGCGGCAGCGAGCCTGCCTGTGGGAGGTGTGCCCAGGTAGAGGACCTCCTCCGCCTGGTGACAGAGCTCCGGCAGGAGGTGAGCAGGTTGAGGAGCATCAGGGAGTGTGAGAGGGAGATCGACAACTGGACTCGCACCCTGCCCTCCCTGCGACAGGCGCAACAGGCAGCCGAGGTGCCTGTCACGGGGGACTCCCGATCCCAACCCTCTCCCTGCACGGCTGAATGCAGGAACGTAGGGGACAGGGGACAGTGGCAACTAGTGCCTCCCCGGCGAGGCAGGCGTGTTTCCTCAGCGCCTACCCCACCTCCGCAGGTGCCCTTGCACAATAGGTACGAGGCCCTGCCACTGGAACCAAACAACGACCAGGCTGATGGTTCAGCCAGCCTGGAGGTGCCTCCGAGGACTAGTCAGCCGAGGGCCTGCATCCAAACTGCCCCCACAAAGGAAAACAAGAGACGGGTCATTGTCATAGGAGACTCCCTTCTGAAAGGAACAGAAGGGCCCATATGCAGACCGGACCCACTGCTTAGGGAAGTCTGCTGTCTCCCAGGGGCCCGGGTCAAGGATGTGAGGAGGAAGCTTCCCACCCTAGTAAGGCCCTCGGAC
The DNA here is from genome assembly GCA_009819775.1 of Phoenicopterus ruber ruber. NCBI lineage: Eukaryota > Metazoa > Chordata > Aves > Phoenicopteriformes > Phoenicopteridae > Phoenicopterus > Phoenicopterus ruber. The sequence continues at coordinate 536,265 of WNMK01000047.1, read as the reverse complement.
TACTATCCCCTGTTGATCTTCCAGGTAGGCAGTGAGGAGGTGGCAAAAAGAAGTCCCGGGGCAATCAAGAGGGACTTCAGGGCCTTGGGGCGACTGGTTAAGGGATCAGGAGCACAGGTAGTGTTCTCCTCTATCCCTCCAGTTCTGGGGAAGGATGAGGGAAGAAACTGGAGGAGCCAGCAGATCAACAACTGGCTCCGAGCCTGGTGTCACCGGCAGGACTTCGGGTTCTTCGACCATGGGTTGGTTTACATGGCACCGGGCCTGCTGGCGGCAGACCTGTCCCAAAGGGGGAAAAGGATCCTAGCACAGGAGTTAGCAGGGCTCGTTGAGAGGGCTTTAAACTAGATTTGAAGGGGGAAGGGGATAAAACTAGGCTTGCTAGAGAGAAGCCTGGGGGTGGCACGCCAATGAATGAGGGATGGCGTGCCAGTGAGGCCCTTCGGTCAGCTGTCTCAGATGAGGTAGGACAGAGAGACCCGTGTGGCAGCAGGGACACAGGGGTCATTGACCAGCTAGGAACCATGGAAATACCTGAGATGGGACATGTAGGGAGTAGGGCTTCTCCCACCACAAAGGCAACAGGATCACTAGCCCAGCTGAAGTGCATCTACACGAATGCACGGAGCATGGGCAACAAACAGGAGGAGCTTGAGGCTGTTGTGAAAGGGGAAAACTACGATATAGTTGCCATCACGGAAACATGGTGGGATGACACACATAGCTGGAGTGCCATGATGGCTGGCTATAAACTCTTTAGAAGGGATAGGCAAGGAAGGAGAGGCGGTGGGGTAGCCCTCTATGTTAAGGAGAGTCTGGACTGCCTTGAGCTCGAGGATGGTGACGAGAGGGTTGAGTGCCTGTGGGTTAGAATCAGGGGGAAGGCCACCAAGGCAGACATTGTGGTGGGAGTCTGTTATAGACCACCCAATCAGGATGAGGAGGCAGATGAAGTATTCTACAGGCAGCTGGGAGAAGCCTCACGATCGCTGGCCCTTGTTCTCGTGGGGGACTTCAACTTGCCAGATGTCTGCTGGAAATACAATGCAGCAGAGAGGAAACAGTCCAGGAGGTTCCTGGAGTGTGTGGAAGAGAACTTCCTCACGCAGCTGGTGAGGGAGCCCACGAGGGAAGGCGCCCCGTTGGACCTGTTGTTTGTGAACAGAGAAGGTCTTGTGGGTGATGTGACGGTCGGAGGCCGTCTTGGGCACAGTGACCACGAAATGATACAGTTCTCGATTCTCAGAGAAGTAAAGAGGAGGGTCACCAGAACTGCCACCTTGGACTTCCGGAGGGCAGACTTTGGCCTGTTTAGGAGTCTGGTTGGCAGAGTCCCTTGGGAGGCAGTCCTGGAGGGCAAAGGCATCCAGGAAGGCTGGACATTCTTCAAGAGGGAAATCTTAAAGGCACAGGAGCAGGCCGTCCCCATGAGCCGAAAGATGAGCCGGCGGGGAAGAAGACCGGCCTGGCTGAGCAGAGAGCTCCGGCTGGAACTTAGGAAAAAAAAGAGAGTCTACCACCTTTGGAGGAAGGGGCAGGCAACTCAGGAGGACTACAAGGATGTTGTGAGGTCATGCAGGGAGAAAATTAGAAGGGCCAAAGCCCAACTAGAACTCAATCTGGCTACTGCCGTAAAAGACAACAAAAAGTCCTTCTACAAATACATTAACAATAAAAAGGGGGCTAAGGAGAATCTCCCTCCTCTATTGGATGCGGAGGGAAACTTAGTGTCAAGGGATGAGGAAAAGGCTGAGGTGCTAAATACCTTCTTTGCCTCAGTCTTCAACAGCAAGGGAAGTTGCTCTCTGGGCACCCAGCCCCCCGAGCAGGAAGACAGGGATGGGGAGCAGAATGTAAACCCCGAAGTCCAAGGGGAAATGGTCAGTGACCTGCTACGCCACCTAGACACGCACAAGTCTATGGGGCCGGATGGGATCCACCCAAGGGTGCTGAAAGAGCTGGCAGAAGTGCTCATCAAGCCACTCTCCATCATTTACCAGCAGTCCTGGCTAACTGGGGAGGTCCCAGTTGACTGGAGGCTGGCAAATGTGACGCCCATCTACAAGAAGGGCCGGAAGGAGGATCCGGGGAACTACAGGCCTGTCAGCCTGACCTCGGTGCCCGGGAAGGTTATGGAGCAGATCATCTTGAGTGCCATCACGCGGCACATACGGGACAACCAGCTGATCGGGCCCAGTCAGCACGGGTTTATGAAAGGCAGGTCCTGTCTGACCAACCTGATCTCCTTCTATGACATGGTGACCCGCTTAGTGGATCAGGGAAAGGCTGTGGACGTTGTGTACCTGGACTTTAGTAAAGCCTTTGACACCGTCTCCCACAGCATTCTCTTGGAGAAGCTGGCTACCCATGGCTTGGATGGGCGTACTCTGCGCTGGGTAGGAAACTGGCTGGATGGCCGGGCCCAAAGAGTTGTGGTGAATGGAGTTAAATCCGGTTGGCGGCCGGTCACAAGTGGTGTTCCCCAGGGCTCAGTACTGGAGCCAGTTCTGTTCAATATCTTTATCAATGATCTGGACGAGGGGATCGAGTGCACCCTCAGTAAGTTTGCAGATGACACCAAATTGGGAGGGAGTGTTGATCTGCTGGAGGGCAGGCAGGCGCTACAGCGGGACCTGGACAGGCTGGATCGATGGGCCGAGGCCAATTGTATGAGGTTCAACAAGGCCAAGTGCCGGGTCCTGCACTTGGGTCACAACAACCCCAGGCAACGCTACAGGCTTGGGGGGGAGTGGCTGGAAAGCTGCCTGGCGGAAAAGGACCTGGGGGTGTTGGTTGACGGCCGGCTGAAGATGAGCCAGCAGTGTGCCCAGGTGGCCAAGAAGGCCAACGGCATCCTGGCCTGTATCAGAAATAGTGTGGCCAGCAGGAGTAGGGAGGTGATTGTCCCCCTGTACTCGGCCCTGGTGAGGCCGCATCTTGAGTACTGTGTTCAGTTTTGGGCCCCTCACTACAAGAAAGACATTGAGGTGCTGGAGCGTGTCCAGAGATGGGCAACGAGGCTGGTGAAGGGTCTGGAACACAAGTCCTATGAGGAGCGGCTGAGGGACCTGGGGATGTTTAGTCTGGAGAAAAGGAGGCTGAGGGGAGACCTTCTTGCTCTCTACAACTACCTGAAAGGAGGTTGTAGAGAGTTGGGGGTCGGACTCTTCTCCCTAGTAACAAACAACAGAACAAAAGGAAATGGCCTCAAGTTGCGCCAGGGGAGGTTTAGATTGGACATTCATAAAAATTTCTTTACCGAAAGGGTTGTCGGGCATTGGAACAGGCTGCCCAGGGAGGTGGTGGAGTCCCCATCTCTGGGGGTATTCAAAAGACGTTTAGATGAGGCCCTAAGGGATATGATTTAGTGGGGGACTTGGTAGTGATAGGTTAATGGTTGGACCCGATGATCTTGGAGGTCTCTTCCAACCAGAACAATTCTATGATTCTATGATTCCATTTCCTTGTGCCATGTCCAGCCTGCAGCCCTGGGGCAGCGGAGGAGGCCGAGATCCCTCTCTGCTCCCCAGGACCTGCTGTGCCCTTCAGAGGGGCTGGGGCCATGGGGTGAGCGCCCAGAGCTCTGGGGCACCCTGCGTGGGCACTGCCATGGGGCCAGCCCAGACTGGGCTGCTCTGCAGGGCTGGGCTGGGGAGAGAGCAGGGGTTGTGGGGAGAGCTGGGGAGGGGCTGGGCTGAGCTGGAAAGTGCCCAGGAGAGGACAACACCAATGCTGGCTGAGCTGTGTGACCATGCAGGGGGAGGACACACTCCCGTGGGTGTGAGGTGCAGAGCCAAGACATGCCGGTGCAGGAGAGAGGAGGCCGGTCTGTGCCCGTGGTGGTATGGACAGATTGGGAAGGGGCCCAGGGCATTTGTCTCTCCCGTTGCCATTTCCAGCCCTGGCCACTCACCCCAGGCTATGGGTGAGGTTTGCTCTCTGGCCATCTTCTCCCTCGTGCTGCACTCGGTGCCTGTGTCAGGTGAACAGCCGGCCCTGCCCAGCCTCTCTTCTTGCCCAGACCTTGGCAGACCCCAGAGCAGGGCTGTCTGCAGACCCCTGCATGGGACACGGCTGGGGCTTGGCTGGGACCTCATCGCAGTCTGCAACTGCCTCGAGGGGAGCAGCGGAGGGGGAGGTGCTGATCTTCTCTCTCTGTTGGCCAGGGATAGGACACATGGAAATGGTATGAAGCTGCATCAGGGGAAGTTCAGATTGGACATTAGGAAAATGTTCTTCACCAAGAGGGTGGTCGGTCACTGGAACAGGCTCCTAGGGGAAGTGGTCCTGGCGCCAAGCCTGTCAGACTTCAAGGAGTGTCTGGACAATGCTCTTAGTCATATGGTTTCATTTTAGGTAGCCCTGTGAGGGGCAGGCAGTTGGACTCGATGATCTTTATGGGTCCCTTCCAACTCGAAATATTCTATGATCTTCAAGCTCAAGAATGGTCCATCCCAGACCCATCTGTGTGTGTTCGTCTGTTTCTGGGGTAACTGAGTGTTGGCGATTAAAATGAATTTACTTACAGACTATTAGAGATTAATTGTGAGATTGCTTAGGGTTAAGTTGAATTGTAACTTGCTTACAGCTTTGCAAGAGTGGATTCAGTTAATAGCTTTGCATGAGTGGGCCCTGCTCAAGACTTGGCATAGGTGAACTTTAAATGAACTCTGTGCGTTAGCATGAATGGCTAAGCAGGGGAGGAAATAGAGAAAGACTGAATCCACCTGGACCACTAGATAAGGGGAACCAAAGCTATAACTCAAGGCAAGAGATGGATAAGACGGAGGATGAGCTTAAGTTAAACTTGTTACTGAGTTACACATACAAAAGGGGGCCCCAAGGCCAGTCCAAGCCAGAAGATAAGGAAGCTACGACCAGCTGCAAATATTAAAGATAAGAAAGGAGACGGCCTGCCTGGAGCTGGGGAAGGAGCCCAGTGAGGGGCAAGAAGATCCCAGTGCCTGGAACACCATTAGACCAACTGTTGTGTGTACAGCGCGGAAAGAGTACATGGGGGTGGGATGTTACATTGCAAACACTATAATTGCCCAGAGGTTGCGTTGTTCTGGGTGTCTTTTCAGACGCACCCAGCTCAAGCTGAAATAAACCGACTTTGTCTCAGAACCCAGGGACCAAACTCTTCTCTACAGTCAGGGGCTAAGGCTGGATCCAGCCGCACCAAGGCTCCTTCCTGTGAGGGAGTTTAGAAAGCAAGGGGGTCCAGTCTGAACCTTGCGACTCGGCAAGAGGGTCTTCCCTCCCTCTTCCATAACACTGAGGAGGTGAGGGGATCCGAGGTCAACTTCTGGATAGACTGCAAATCTAAGACCTGCTCTGGGAGCGATCTAAACCCTATGTGTGTCATATGGACATATATTTTCCACTAACATAGCCAACCACACAGAGAGAAATGGCGGGGTTGGGGAGGTGAGGAGCAAGGTTGTCTATACAGTGCTGGACCTCAAGGGACTGCTTTTCCTACCTGTCCACACCTCCTTAAGAGACACTCTGCATCAATACCAACAGGAGAATTCTTCTATCACTTCTTCCAAGTGCTCTTTACGTACCTTCCTCTGTAACTACACTCTTCAAACTTACCTAATTAAGTGTACAAGCCTTGAAGACTAGATGTAAATGATGGAGGAGACATGGTGCCATCAGTCTTTGCTGATAACTGCCAGTCCCAGGCAAATACCTCAGATGCACTGGGGCCTTTAGAGGTTTGCACTGGGCACTTCTGGTCAGACCGTGGAGCTGTCCTGCCAAAGTATGAATTTTCAGAATGTGTATTAATTGTGGGAGAAGAAATACTGACCTTACTCTGCTTGCATTGCCAGTACCCTGTCTCTGATGCTGTGGAGTTAATCTCCCTAACCCTCCAGGTGTTTCTACATGTCCTTAAAACTCCCCATGTCTGAAGTCATCTCTTCAGAAGCCTATCTGGACATCTGCACTTTCCATTGTTCTCCAGAGGTCTTCCTCCTCTTACTCTTTGGTCATTCAGGTCCCTCTCACCTGTCACCCTGCTTTGAGCTTCAGGGAGGTAAAGCTTGATTGTCTTTCAGTGGTCTCTCGAATACTCCCTATAGGCAACTCCTCAGTTGTGGGGAGGGACCTCACTGGAAGCTGCTTGAGCTAACCACACAGCTGAGAAGTGTGCTTTGTTGTTGAGTAAGTTCTATTGTGGTTTAATTTTGTTTTCACTTTCCCCCGATTTAAAAAAAAGCAAACAAACCTCTGTGCCTGTTTCCATCCAGTGCTGTAAGGAAAGGAGGTAGGAATCCCTGCAAAGAAGCTGTAACAATCCGCTGCAGACTTCAGTGGAGAAGGCTGATGTCAAGAAAAGGGATGGAATTCCCAGGGGGCCAATGAGAGCAATAGCGGGGTTGGAGAGGTGAGGAGCAACATTGTCCATGCCGTGTCTAGCCTCAGGGGACTGCTTTTCCTACCCGCCCACACCTCCTTAGGAGACACTCTGCATCGATATCAAGTGGAGAATTCTTCTATCACTTCTTCAAAGTGCTCATTGAAAACGGTCCTCTTGACCTACTTTCCTGAAAACCTCTCTGATTAGCTGTACAAGCCTTCAATACTTGAAGAAAATGATGCAAGAGAGATGGCTTGTTAGGGCTTTTGGCATTTTCATGAGCCCACGGTGTATTTGGGCCCACTGAGGGCCACTACTGACAAAGTCTCCCCACGGAGTCGTTAGAGCTGATAATTGGAGGCTGTGATTGCAGGGAGGCAAAGGCACTGTGCTCTGATGCTGAGAAAACCCTGGGTTTGCTTTGTGAACCACTGTCGTGGTTTAGCCCCAGCCGGAGGCTGAGCCACGCGGTCGCTCGCTCACCCCCACCCCTCCCGGTGGGACGGGGAGAGAATTGGGAGGAAGAAAAGCAAAAACTCGTGGGTTAACAACAACAACAGTTTAACCAAACAACAAAGGGAAAGAGAACAAACAAGCGAGAAACCCCAACAATAACAACAACAGCGTGTACTTAGCGGTGCTTTCCGGACAGGTCACTCCCCACCCAGAGCCCTACGCCCAGCCTGCTCCCGAGCAGCGATCCCCGCCCCTCCAGTCAACCCCCTCTAAATAGTGAGCGTGACGGTCACATGGTATAGAATAGACCCCGGCCAGCTTCTGGTGAAAATTAACCCTATCCCAGCCGCAACCAGGACATTATCCACCCCTTATCTATACCATATATGTCACGCTCAGATCCTACACTTTCCAATTAATCACCACCACTTTTCCTGATATATATATATAGATATACACACAGACATCATTCCCTTAGTCTATGGACCATCCCTTTGAAGTGTCCATTGAGTTCATTTAGTCCATGACTTTAGGCTCCATCTGTCAGAATAGTCTCTTGGGGCAGGAGAGATGATGTGGAGTTTGCTCAGTCAGTGAAACAGGGCTGGGTCTTGGCGTGGTGTGGCAGGTGACACTGGACGCAGTGGGGGGATGGTCTGTAGTGTTGGATTGTTGCATCTGGAACTTGCAGTCATGGTATCTGGCTCGGCTGCTGCATCATATCCACGGTCTGTGGGTTGAAGATGTCGATCTCTTGAGGAAGTTGATGGGCGCCGGTTGCTAAAGCCAGTTCTGCTTCCACTACTGCTGCACTTAGCTCAGTTTTATCAATAGTTCATTCATTGACTATTCTCACCCAAAATCAAATCCCCTCGAGGTACACATCGGACTTCCCCATCCTTTCGCATCACCCACCAAGTGCACCCAGGTCCTTGAGCAAAAACAATCCCACGGATGGGTTTGCCTTTGCCTGTGGCAGGAGTAACCCAGACTGTCTTCCCTAACAGATTCTTCGTGTGCGCTACAGGAACTTTATCCCCTTCTACAGTATGGAAAGGCTTTGATTGGGCAGGACCAGCTCGATTGGTAGACCCTCTAGTGTTAACTAACCAGGTGGCTTTGGCTAAATGTGTATCCCAGTGTTTGAAGGTCCCACCACCCATTGCTCTCAGGGTAGTTTTCAGTAGTCCATTGTATCGTTCAATTTTCCCAGAGGCTGGTGCATGATAGGGGATGTGATACACCCACTCAATGCCATGCTCTTTGGCCCAGGTGTCTATGAGGTTGTTTCAGAAATGAGTCCCATTGTCTGACTCAATCCTTTCTGGGGTGCCATGTCGCCATAAGATTTGCTTTTCAAGGCCCAGGATAGTGTTCCGGGCAGTGGCGTGGGACACAGGATATGTTTCCAGCCACCCGGTGGTTGCTTCCACCATTGTGAGCACATGGCGCTTGCCTTGGCGGGTCTGTGGGAGTGGGATATAATCAATCTGCCAGGCCTCCCCATATTTCTATTTCAGCCATCGTCCTCCAAACCAAAGAGGCTTTGACCGCTTGGCTTGCTTGATTGCAGCACATGTTTCACACTCATGGATAACCTGTGCGATAGTGTCTATGGTCAAGTGCACCCCTCGGTCACGAGCCCATCTGTATGTTGCATCTCTTCCCTGATGGCCTGAGGTGTCATGGGCCCACCGAGCTAGGAACAATTCACCTTTCTGTTGCCAGTCCAGATCCACCTGCGCCACTTCAATCCCAGCAGCCTGATCCACCTGCTGGTTGTTTTGATGTTCCTCAGTGGCCCGACTCTTAGGTACGTGGGCATCTACATGACATACTTTTAGAACCACCTTCTCTAGCCGGGCAGCAATATCTTGCCACAATTTGGCAGCCCACATGGGTTTGCCTCTGCGCTGCCAGTTGCTCTGCTTCCATTGCTGTAACCACCCCCACAGAGCATTCGCCACCATCCAGGAGTCGGTATAGAGATAGAGCACTGGCCACTTCTCTCGCTCAGCAATATCTAAAGCCAGCTGGATGGCTTTCACCTCTGCAAACTGACTCGATTCACCTTGTCCTTCAGTGGCTTCTGCAACTTGTCGTGTAGGACTCCACACAGCAGCTTTCCACCTTCGATGCTTTCCCACAATACGACAGGACCCATCAGTGAACAGGGCATATTCCTTCTCATTTTCTGGTAGTTCATTATATGGTGGGGCCTCTTCAGCACGTGTCACCTCTTCCTCTGTCGACATTCCAAAATCTTTCCCTTCTGGCCAGTCCGTGATCACTTCCAGAATTCCTGGGCGACTGGGGTTTCCTATTCGAGCTCGTTGTGTGATCAGTGCGACCCACTTACTCCATGTGGCATCAGTTGCATGATGTGTAGAGGGGACTCTCCCTTTGAACATCCAGCCCAGCACCGGCAGTCGGGGTGCCAGGAGGAGCTGTGCTTCAGTACCAACCACCTCCGAAGCAGCTCGAACCCCTTCATATGCTGCCAAGATCTCTTTTTCAGTTGGAGTGTAGCGGGCCTCAGATCCTCTGTATCCCCAGCTCCAAAACCCCAGGGGTCGACCTCAAGTCTCCCCTGGTGCTTTCTGCCAGAGGCTCCAGGTAGGGCTGTTCTCCCCGGCTGCGGTGTAGAGCACATTTTTAACATCTTGCCCTGCCCGGACTGGCCCAAGGGCTACTGCATGAACTATCTCCTGTTTAATTTGTTCGAAGGCTTGTCGTTGCTCAGGGCCCCATGTAAAATCATTCTTCTTTCGGGTCACATGATAGAGAGGGCTTACAATGAAACTGTAATTTGGAATATGCATTCTCCAAAAACCCACAACGCCTAAGAAAGCTTGGGTCTCCTTTTTGTTAGCTGGTGGAGACATAGCTGCTATTTTGTTGATCACATCTGTTGGAATCTGATGACGTCCATCTTGCCATTTTATTCCTAGGAACTGGATCTCCTGTGCAGGTCCTTTGACCTTTCCTCGTTCTATGGCAAAGCCAGCTCTCAGAAGAATTTGAATTATTTTTTCCCCTTTCTCAAAAACCTCTTCTGCTGTGTTGCCCCACACAATGATGTCATCAATGTATTGTAGGTGTTCTGGAGCTCCACCCTTCTCCAGTGCAGTCTGGATCAGTCCATGGCAAATGGTAGGGCTGTGTTTCCACCCTTGGGGCAGTCGATTCCAGGTGTACTGGACACCCCTCCAAGTAAAAGCAAACTGTGGCCTGCATTCTGCTGCCAAAGGGATGGAGAAGAACGCATTGGCGATATCAGTGGTGGCATACCACTTGGCTGCCTTGGACTCCAGTTCATACTGAAGTTCTAGCATGTCCGGCACGGCAGCACTCAGTGGTGGCGTGACTTCATTCAGGCCACGGTAGTCCACTGTTAGTCTCCATTCCCCATTAGATTTCCGTACTGGCCGTATAGGACTATTAAAAGGTGAATGCGTCTTACTGATGACTCCTTGGCTCTCCAGTTGATGAATCAGCTCACGGATGGGAGCCAGGGAGTCTCTGTTAGTGCGATATTGCCGCCGGTGCACCGTCCTGGTAGCAATTGGTACCTTCTGTTCTTCAGCTTGCAGCAATCCCACAACGCAGGGATCTTCTGAGAGGCCAGGCAGGGTAGATAGCTGTTTGGTCTTCTCTGCATTCACCGTGGCTACACCAAAAGCCCATCGGTATCCCTTTGGGTCCTTGAAGTACCCTCTCCTGAGGTAGTCTATGCCAAGGATACAAGGGGCCTCTGGGCCAGTCACAATGGGGTGCTTTTCCCACTTGTCCCCTGTTAAGCTCACCTCAGCCTCCAATACCGACAATTCTTGGCATCCCCCTGTCACTCCCGAGATCCAGATGGGTTTCGTGCCCCTATGCTCTGATGGCATCAGACTACATTGTGCACCGGTGTCTACTAAAGCCCTATACTTCTGTGGGTTTGATGTGCCAGGCCATCGAACCCACACAGTCCAGTATACCCGGTCATCCCTTTCCTCCTCCTGGCCGAAGGCAGGGACCCTCTATTCCTGTTCCTCGTCAGAGTATTCCCTGTCTGAGCCTTGCAGCGCCAGACCAGAAGGCCCCTCCTCAGGATCAAGGGAGGTGATTTCAGTTCTTCTCTGTTTGGGAAATCGCTGATTGCCTTCGTGTGTCTCTACAGCAACTCTGCTGACAGACTTCCTGGGTGGCCCCTTCTTAACAGCTGTCTTCCCTCTCAGTTCGCGTACACGGGCTTCCAGCTTAAAGGTGGGTTCACCGTCCCACTTCCTCACGTCCTCCCCCTGGTCACGCAGGAAGAACCAGAGTGCTCCACGCGGCGTGCGTCTGGGGCTCCCTTTCCCTCCGACTGAGGCAGGAGAGGACTGATTTCTTGGGGCATTCCTGATAGTCAAGGCACTGGCCCGTAGGGATGAGGCGGTACAGAGATTTTCTTCAAAGTTTTGGAGCCAAGACGACACTCTCTCCACAGTTGGCGTATCAATATCTGGGAAATACATCGCTGCCAGGCTGTTAGAATATGACGCTGGGGCGCTCTGAATCACCTTCCTCCACATAGCCCGTGTGCACAGGACATCGTCTGGATCTTTGGAGACCTCATCATTGTCTAGATCCCTGTAGATGACCTCCAGTACCGCTAATTCTCTCAGGTACTGGATGCCTTCATCTGCAGTGGTCCACTTTCCTGGGGAGTTCACAAGATCTTCCTTGAATGGATGCCTTGCCCTCACACTTGACAGGAGCCGTCTCCAGAGACTGCAAATTGCTGCCTCTCTTCCAATTCCTCTCTCAATTCCCCGGTTCCTAGCAAGGGATCCCAGCTGTTGGGCTTCCTTGCCTTCCAAGTGCTGACTGTCGAAATTCTCTCACTCCTTCCTCTAATGTCCTTGTCAAAGGACCGGCTTCGTGATCCGACCCTTCCTCTTCTTCCTCTTCCCTTACTAATCGAGGATATGGACCCGTTGTCCTCCTTGTCCATTGTTTCTTTTTGACTACTGGGGCAATTACTGTAGTTGGTGGTGGTGTTTGGGTCCCTATCTCAACCATGATGTCCTCAGGTGCAGTTTGGGTCCCTGCCTCAACCAGAGTCCTCTGGGAATGCTAAACTGCAGCTCGATAGGCACAAGCCAGGCCCCAGTACAACGCTAGAAACTGGTGGTTCTCATTGGGATAGGCAAGGCACCCTTCCATCAGGTGGCGTGTCAGTTTGCCAGGGTTGCTCACTTGTTCAGGTGTAAAGTCCCAGGCTATGGGAGGTGTTAACCGCCCTAGGAACCTGCCCAAGTCCTTCCACACACCCTGCCACCCTGGGACCGGCTGCCTCAGGTCACGCTTCAATATCGCCTCACCCAAAAGTTGTCTTCTCTTCCACCAGGACGAGACCAGATTCCACAAACCCCATAATATGCCAACAATATTAGTAAGTAGTACCAAGCAGTTCACACAAGGGTGAGTAAGGACCTCAGGAGCCTGTGTAATAAGCCTGTCCACATTAATCCTGGGTAGGGAGACGGAGATGATGTATTCCCTCATTCTCTCCACCAGATAGCTCCCCTAGGACAGTGAGGCCGTCAGTGCCAGGACAAAGCACATTCGCATTAACATGTTGCCAAAAGTGAAGAGATAAACAGTGCAGCCAGCACACTTTTTTGACCCGTGCAGGAGCTTGTCACTTAGTAATTACTCCACTTAGAGCACACTTAATACAAAAGTGCTGTTGTCGTGCCCCACGTTGGGCGCCAAAAAGGACTGTCGTGGTTTAGCCCCAGCCGGAGGCTGAGCCACGCGGTCGCTCGCTCACCCCCCCTTCCCGGTGGGACGGGGAGAGAATTGGGAGGAAGAAAAGCAAAAACTCGTGGGTTAACAACAACAACAGTTTAACCAAACAACAAAGGGAAAGAGAACAAACAAGCGAGAAACCCCAACAATAACAACAACAGCGTGTACTTAGCGGTGCTTTCCGGACAGGTCGCTCCCGCCCGCAGCCCAACGCCCAGCCCGCTCCGAGGAGCGATCCCCGCCCCTCCAGTCACCCCCTCTAAATAGTGAGCGTGACGGTCACATGGTATAGAATAGACCCCAGCCAGCTTCTGGTGAAAATTAACCCTATCCCAGCTGCAACCAGGACACAGAGTCAGGCTGAAGAACCACCTGCCCTTTTCCCACCACCAGACAGAGCACCTGCACAGTTACAGAGAGGGATCTCCTTTACCCGTGCTGAGGGAAGGAATTCAGTTGAGGCAACGGAGGCGTCTCATCCTGGGTTTGTAGTCCTGGGTCTAGAGGGATTCTCACCTCCCTCCCATGCACACCATAGTTTCCTTAGAGCCACTCAATTCCATGGCCAAACACGGGCAGCAGGGACATGTCAGATGTCTGGGCTCTCCAGCACAAGCGCGTGTGGGTTTGCTGGGACAGCACAGGACCGACAGGAAAGCTGTCCTTCTTCAGTGTGGGAGCAAACAGACACCACAGAGCATCTCAGACAGATTCAGGTCATGGCTGCAAGCAAAGGAGTACGATCACTGCAGGTGGTCAAGGGACTGTCCCATCTCTCTCCAGTAGATGCAGGTGGTCCATGAATAGGACGCACATTATAGAGTCATAGAATCATAGAATGTTTGGGTTGGAAGGGACCTTAGAGATCATCTACTTCCAAGCCCCCTGCCATGGGCAGGGACACCTTCCACTAGACCAGGTTGCTCCAAGCCCCATCCAGCCCGGCCTTGAACACTTCCAGGCATGGGGCAGCCACAGCTTCTCTGGGCAACCTGTGCCAGTGCCGCACCACCCTCGGAGTGAAGAATTTCTTCCTTAGATCTCATCTAAATCTCCCCTCTCTCAGTTTAAAGCCATTCTCCCTTGTCCTATCACTCCATGTCCTTATGAAAAGTCCCTCTCCAGCTTTCTTGGAGGCCCCTTTAGGGACTGGAAGGCTGCTAGAAGGCCTCCCCAAAGCCTTCTCTTCTCCAGGCGGAACAAGACCAACTCTCTCAGCCTGTCTTCACAGTAGAGGTGCTCCAGCCCTCTGAACCCAGGGCTGATCATGCCTGATCGTCCTCATTGCTCCCCATGATGAAAGGGCTGCATCGGTGCCTGACGGGAGAGCAGCGTCATTTACCAGGACTGCGGCAAGACTTTGAACACCTTCCCCCCCAGGATTCTCTTTTCCAAGAACAAACAGGCTGGAGGGATGGGCCAGCAGGAACCACATGATAGCCAAGGACCCATCCAAATTCCTGCCCCTACTGTCACAAACTCCTTGCGGTGACAGTGGTTAGGGACAGGGTTGGAGCTCTGCAGAAAAGTCTCTGGTGGTCGCATCTACGGGGGCTTTGATAAACAGCCACAGAAATGGAAATCATTCAGTTTGGGCAACTTCGTCCAACCCTTAAAATTCGGCAGGATGAAAACCATCCCTAGGAAAGATTCCCCATCAACTGAAGGGAGTCCCCTGCAGCTGCCCAGCTGTGGCCTTGGCATGATGAGCACCCTCTGGGCTCGGCTGTAGAAGAACTGCAATGCCAGGGCTGTGCCCTGGAGCTTCTGTGTATCGGCTGGCCTCTGGCACTTGGAGGCCCATGGTGTTACGCCATTGTACATCCCATAGGGATCTGGCCATCTGAAAAAAAGAGATGACATGAGGGAAGTGCTACACGCTAGCTTTAATCCCAGCTCTCACCCAAGCCCTAAATCAAACTCTCACCCACAAAGCTAGTCCACACCCTGAACAGGAACCAGCCACTCTCAGCAGAACACCAAACCCTCTCCCAAGTCTCTGCCTAATCCCTAACCCTGACAGGCGAGCTCTAATCCCTAAACCCTATCCTTGAACACCTAAACCCCAAAGCCCTCACACCCACGCTCTTACCTCCTCACTTTTACCCCCACACACTTGGGGCAAGGCAAGGATGGCGAGGTCCCAGAGCAGTCACAAGGCACTGGAAGAGGAAGGTGAGGTGCCCTGTATCTGACCAGCTCACAGGCCCCAAGCAGGAGATGGGTGGGAAAGCTACGATGAGGTCAGCTGTGCCTCAGGATCTCATGGGCCAACAGGAGGCCCATGGCTGGGCAGGCGGCTGTGAGGTCCCATCTGCCAGAACCCTGACAGGCCAGCAGCAGACTTGGGTGTTGTTTGGCCCCAGGAGGTGCCTTTCGGCGTGGTGCAGCAAGCTGCGCAGATCCCACCCGTTGAAGTGCCATCCCACTTTACTCCTGTCAGCTCTTTCAATGTTTTCTTGCAAGGAAAACAATTCCAGTCATCTTTTCTACTCACCAAAAATGAAAATAGTCACATGGGAATTTTTTGCCATTTTTTTTGTTAAAGGTGAGGACATGCAGATGGCCTAATCACCAGGAGCAGGTTGGAGCTTCCTGCACTCTTCTCTTTTACAGTCAAGGTTAACTTGCAACCAAGGGATACGCTCAGCACAACAAATCTTGAAGGCCAAGCTGTACATGGAGCCCATAAAAGCACAGCACAGGCCCAGGTCTACTCAGGTTTACTGTTATGTGGATCACTCACTTTTTGATGTACAATGGACCCCCGAACCGCCTGGTGAAGGTTAGAGGGAGGATGAGGTCTCCTTTGGAGAGCTAGAGGAAGGGACACAATATTAGGCCCTGGTAAAAACAGAGGATTTGAAGACCACGAATCTCTGGTAGAAGGCCAGGATGGAGTCTGGAGACTGTGGAGAGAGGCTGAGGGTCCTGGGCTTCTTTGGCCGGGTGAAGTGGAGGCTCAGGGCACTGCAGTAGTAGCCTGCACCTGCTTGAAGGGTGATTTCAGAGATAATGGAGCTTTTCTTGGTAGTGGGAAGAGAAGGAAACCTCCACAAAGGGCAGCTTGGCAGGTTCAGACTGGATGGGAGAAAAAAGAAATGTCACTCAAAGGGTGGCCTTGTGGTGCAAGAGGTCCCCCAGAGGGAGTCTGGATCAGCCCATGGCTTTGTGTTTCAAGGAACAGCCAGGGAGGATGGAGACACATCAGTGAAGGTATAGAAATGCCAGAGTGAGGGCTGGTGGTAACGCAAGATGGGTGTCTGCAGCCTGAAGGGAAAGAGGCGCAGGCATGGGACAGTGTAGGACAGCCTGCAGTAGAGATGGCCAAGGGCTCTGGCAAGGCTCAAAGGCCCAGAGGAACCAAGGTCTTTGTCCCCTTGGCTATGACAGATGCCTCCACCACCAAGGCCTACCAGGAGAAACTTTATGTTAAGGCTCTGGACTTTATTTCTTCCTCATCCCTACTTGGGGAGGCTGGGAGGTGTTGCCCAGTTTTCCTCCACTTGGCATTGGTCCCCCTCACATCCCACTACCCCAGGAAGAGCCCTGAGCCACACGTGAGGGACAGGACCTGCCTTCCCAGGGCCTGGGGGTCAGGCCTTGGCCTTTCTGCTTGCTGAGAACATCAAGGGGTTTCTCAGCATTACACCCACCTGCCCAGTGCCTTTGCCTCCCTGCAAGCACAGCCTCCAATTATGGGCTCTAACGAGTCCCTGGGGGGCTTTGTCAGGAATGGCCCTCAGTGGGGCCCATTAATGCTTCAAGGAGCTGTGGGTTTTGCTTCTGACTTTGGCTTCTTGAGAGGTTTGTTCAGTCTCCTCCTCAGATCTGAGGTTCATGGACACAGCCCCACATACACCATGGGGCTCATTAAAACACAGCAAGCCCTAACGAGCCCTGTCTCTTCCTGTGATTTTCTTCAAGTCTTCAAGACTTGTACAACTAATTGGAAAGGTTTTACTGTGTAGTGAAAGAGGAAGATTTCAAAGTGCACCTAATAAAAATGATGTTTGATTTTAAAGGGTATGTTCTATGACTTTTCAGTGTAGAGAAGAGGTGATAGCAGCATTCTCCAAGCGATATGGATGCAGAGTGTCTCCTCAGGAGGTCTGGAGAGGTAGGAGAAGCAGTCCCTTGAGGTCTGACACTGTATGGACAACCTTGCTCTTCACCTCTGCAACCCCACCAGTTTTGTCATTGTCCTCCTAGGACTTGCATCCCTTTTCCTTACATCAGACTTCTCCCCTGAAGTCTGCAGCTGGATGCTACAGCTCCTTTGCCCCATCTCCCACCTGATTTCCTTAGAGAACTGGCTGCTCACGGGCACAGAAGGATCTTTCCTATTTACACCAAAGAAAAGTAAAGTGTGATCAAGTTTCTTAAACAGTAAAACAAACTCCACAAGGATGTGCTAAGCACAAGCTGCCCCGAATGTTGTTTCCTTTCTACAAGGGATAATCTTATGAGAAATAGTTTAGGTAGGTAGATTAAAATCCATAGATATAAACACAGTCAAAGAGTTGGCTAAGGAGACAATTAGGCAGTTGAAACACAGGCAGGCTTTTCCTCCCTGAAGCTCAAAGCTGCAGCATCAGTGAGAGGTACCTGAATGAACAAAGAATAAGGGAAGGAGAAAACTGGAGAATAATGGAAAGGGCCTTTGCCTGGACAGTCTGCTGAAAGGATGACTTCAGAAATGGTCATTGTATCAGGACAGGTGCAAATATATGAAAGATTAGAGAAATTAAGTATGTGGTATAGCTGGCAGAAGAGTGGTAATGAAGTTTACACTGGAAGATTGATATTTCTTTGGAATATCCCCTTTGAAAGGTCATGGGATTGGCATAGGTCAGGTCTCTTGTGAGTGAGGGCAAGCACATGTTGCTCCCATCTTTGAAAGAGGCCAAAAGGGCAACCCAGGGAACCAGAGGCTGCACAAGCTCACTTTGGGGAGGAGTGAGCCATCGAATGTGTCCTCTTGGGTGACATTTCTGGGCGCCTAAAAGAGAAGAATGTGTCCCAAAGCAGTCAGCAGGGCCTTCCCAAGGGTAAATCATGCCTCACCAACCTGATTGCCTTCACGAGGAAGTAACTGCATTTGTGCATGAGGGGAGAAGAGTTGTCAACGTTCACCTCAGCTTCAGCAAGACTCTTGGCATGGTCTCCCTCAATATTCTTGTACCCAAGTTAGGACATGACAGTCTGGATGCGTAGAGAAACAGATGGGTCAAACACCAGTTGGAGGATCAGGCTGAGAGCGCCATGGTGAAGGGGTCATGCCCTACCTGGAGGCCAGTGGGACATCCTGGGGCCTTGTGGGGCAGCACAGGGGACTCTGCTGGGCCCTGTGCAGTTTGACATCTGTACCCATGACCCGGAGGAGGCAACTCTCACCACCTGTGTCAATGGCACTAAATTGGGACAGCCATTCCCGTGCCTTCGGAATGCCATTCAGGGGAAATCTGACAGGCAGGAAGATTGTCCTGTCAGGAACTTCATGAGATAGAAGAAGGACAAAGATCCTGTGCCAGGGATAGACTGACACCCTGCAGTCACAGAGCCTGGGGAGTAGCTCTGCTAAAACAGCCCTGGTGGTGCTGGGGGACAGAAGGCAAAACACGATCCCACCACGCGACCTGGTAGCAAAGGCAGCCAGCAGTGTCCTGGAGTGCATACAGAGGAGCCTTGCCACAAGAGAGAGGGAAGTGATTGTCTCCCCATGCTCCTCGCTCCTTAGACCACCTGGACACTACTGTGTTAATTTTGGGGCCCCCCCTGGGGAAGGGGAGGAGGGAGGGAGTGGCTGGGTGGCTGCTGGGACATTGGCCAGAGACAACCCACCCCAGCAAGGAAGATGTGTATGACTGGGAGCGAGTTCAGTGGAGAGTCATTGAGATGCTCAGGGGCTGGAGCCCTTGCCTGGGAGGAGAAAGGGAAGGAAAGGGCCTTGTTCAACCTGCAGAAGGGACAGCCCTGGGAACCTCATAGTGACCTGCCAGTCCCTATGGGGAGGCTGTCAGGAAGATGAAGTCAGTATTGTAAGCGTGGTGCTGGGCAGGAGGATAATAGGCAATAGTCAGATGTTGAAATAAGGACGTTCTTGGCCAGAGAAAAGGAAATGACACATCTCCAGACCATGGGGTGCTTTAGGAGGTAAACAGAATATAAGCAAATCCTCTGACTTGGGTAGTCTCAACTGAATTGCTAAAAGAGAGGGAGATGGAGGGATCTCAGAGCTTCCAGGTTCCTGTGGAAGATTTAAGGCCTCCGAGAAAGGAGATGAAGAGAACAGTTTTGCTCCCCCCTTTCAATCATTGGCACCCAGAAACCTCACCTGCTTTTCCTTCCTCTCCTCCCAAAACCTGACTAAGTGATGGGAAGAAAGGAAGCAGAAAGGCCCTGGGACTTGCAGGGCCATGGTGTCATTTCATTGGAAAACTCATAAAGAATCAAGCTGGGAAGTGAGTCTGCAAGTCCGAATCAACAAGTCCATGGGCAGGCAAGGCTGTGTCCATGGCTGTGTCTGGAGACCAGTACACCTACAGCAGAGATCAAGCTGGGGCTGAAACTCAGGCCTGGCTTCAATGGTCTCCTGGGCCCATGGACAGAGGTGGGGGTGGAGGCCCCAGATGAGGCTGGTCAGGGACATGAAGGCCTATGGATGCTCTCAGGGCCCTGACACTGCCCCCATGGCATCCCACCTGCCAGTGCCCTCAGCAGGCCACGTTCTCAGTCCCTGGTGTCCAGGGTCTGTGCTCTGCTACTCTCCTTCCCCACGTCCCTGGGCATCAGCGAGACCACAATTTCAGAGTCACTACAGCCCAGGCTGGCACTGGTCTTCACATCCCTGACCAGCTCTTCCTCTTTTGGGAGTACCAGGTCCAGGTGAGCATCAGACTGGGTGGCCCGGTTGGCATCAGGAACTTGCCCACAAGCCCCTGGAGTGTTTGCATCCTTGCTTACCTGTCCAGTGAATACCAAGGAGACTGAGTCCCCCATAGAAGCCAGGGACTGTGATCCACAGATTTCCTCAGGTCATTTCAATAAGACTTTCCTCATTCCTCACCCTGACTGTGTGACCTGTGACTCTGTCCTGGCTCTGGCTGGGATGGAGTGGATTTTCTTCATAGTAGCCCTCACGGTGCTGTGCTTTGGATTTGTTCCTAAACCAGCCCTGACAACACACCAGTGTTTTGGCTGCTGCTGAAGTCACTGCAGAGCATGAAGGCTTTCTCTTTTGCACACTCTTCCCCCACAGTAAGTAGGCTGGGGGCACGCAAGGAGCTGGGACAGCTGACCCCAAATGACCAAAGGGATATTGCACAGCAGAGGACGTCGTGCTCGTCAATAAAAGCTCAAGGAAAGGAGGGTGACAAGAGGACATTCGTGGTCATGGTGTCTGTCTTCCCATGTCACTGATAGATGCGATGAAGCCCTGCTTTCCTGGCATAGTTTCTCACTACCCAATTCTATTTTAATTGGCAATAAACTAAATTGGTCTTCCCCAAGTCAACTCTTTTTTGCCCATGACAGTAATTAGCAAGTGATCTCACTGTCTTTATCTTGACCCATGAGCTACTCCA
Source organism: Phoenicopterus ruber ruber (assembly GCA_009819775.1). Taxonomy (NCBI): domain Eukaryota; kingdom Metazoa; phylum Chordata; class Aves; order Phoenicopteriformes; family Phoenicopteridae; genus Phoenicopterus; species Phoenicopterus ruber. The sequence goes on along the minus strand of WNMK01000047.1, from coordinate 516,072 downwards.
TCTTATTTTGTCATTTTGCCCTGTTGAGTTGGGGTCGTGACTGAGCAGCTGGCTTGGTGTCTGGCTGCTGGTCAAAGTTAACCCACCACAGGACCACACCAGGACTGCTGCATCCAATATGGGGCTCCCCAGCACAAGGAAGACCCTGACAGAGTGGAGCGAGTCCTGCAGAGGCCAGAAGGATGGTTGGGGGCTGCAGCACCTTATGGACAAGGAGAGGCTGAGAGAGCTGGGGGGTTGAGAAATCCCTCAGAGCCAAACAGTGGAGCAAGGACCAGGCCAGTTGGTGGGATCTCAATCCATGGACTTTTTCAAAATTAGTTGAGACAAGGCCATGAGCACCTGATCTAGCTGGAGGTGTCTGAGAATGGCCTTGGCTGAGAGTCCAGCTGCGGCAAGAGCTGTGGGACTTGGTGTGTAATGAGTGTCAGCAGGAACCTGGTTTCCTTTTTATTAATAATGGCGGTGGAGTTGGGTATCATGGAGTTCTGGAGGAGAACAGGGGTGACCATGCAGCAAAGGTCCCTCCTCAGGGCTGGGATGTACAGCCGGAGATGGAAATGGCTGTTGTGTGGGAAAATTGCGCTGGGACAGCTTCCCCGGGGTGTCCAGGGAACATGGCTCGGGCCAGGCCCCTCTCTTCTGCACCTTTGGTGCCTTGCTTCCCTCACCATGATGTCTGGCTCTGCCCTGTCAGCACTCTGGCCTTACCTTGCACACTCACACAGCTGAGCTCTACACAGGTGTTTCTCTCTCCCAGACACTTTCCAGCCCAGCCCAGCCCCTCCCCAGCTCTCCCCACAATCCCTGCCCCCTCCCCAGCCCGGCAGAGCAGCCCAGTCTGGGCTGGCCCCACAGCAGTGCCCACCACAGGGGGCTGAAGAGCTCTGGGCACTCACCCCACAGCCCCAGCCCCTCTGAAGGGCACAGCAGGTCCTGGGGAGCAGAGAGGGGTCTCAGCCTCCCCATCAGCTCCAGGGTATGAGGAGACCATGGGGGCATGAAGTGGCCAGCCATGGCATGAGGAGACGGAGGCCACTGTCTCCCTTTGTCCCTGTCTCCAAGAGACCCTTATTGCCCACTGCCGGCAGCCCCACTGTGCAGGTCCCTCTCCCCAGGACAAGGCTCCTGACCTCTGGGCTCATCAGGTTCCTCCTGCTGCTCCCGTTACAGAGCAGCCTGGCCCGAGGCTGCTGGTTCATGCAGAATTAGGTTTCTCTTTGACATTTAGTTCCCTCTGGAACTACAGAGTTGCTGCTTTGCTCTTCTCCAGGAATGTTCGTGACCCCAGACAGCCTTTCCCCAGGGGACTGTGTCCGTGCTGGCCTGGCCAGCCGCTACTGTCCCCTCCCCATGCTCCCCACAGGGCCCTGAGCTGGTGGTGCTGCTCTGCAGAGCAAGCGGGCTGTGGTGCCCAAAAGCCACCATCTCCAGGGGCACTGGTTACCCACAGCTGAAGGTTCAAACCAGGACTATTCCTAACACATCATCCCATGTCCTCCTCCCCTCAGCCCATGAAGAACCCAAGCACTTCAGCACGGCCTCATGGGGACAATTTCTTCATCCTGTTCCTGACCTCAGCTTTGGAAGAAGAGCCCAACCTCCAGACACCGGCACTGAGGAAATCCCCTTTTATTACAGAGATACAACACGGCACAGCAGCTGTACTGTCCTGCCAGACACACGTACAAAGGCCTCTGGGTCAGACAGGCTGGGTTCCTGCCGCTGAGGAAGTGGAGTGGACGCAGACATTCCTGGACAAACAGGCTTGTCACAGATAAAATGCTCGATGCACAGGAGGTTTCAGAGATGAATTGGAAATGCCTTGTGAAGAGACATGGGCAGCTGACTGAATCAGCTTCTTCAGGGCATCTTTGAGCTCCTGGTTCCTCAGGCTGTAGATGAGGGGGTTCACTGCTGGAGGCACCACCGAGTACAGCACTGCGACCACCAGGTCCAGGGATGGGGAGGAGATGGAGGGGGGCTTCAGGTAGGCAAACATGGCAGTGCTGACAAACAGGGAGACCACAGCCAGGTGAGAGAGGCACGTGGAAAAGGCTTTGTGGCGTCCCTGCTCAGAGGGGATCCTCAGCACGGCCCGGAAGATCTGCACATAGGACACCACAATGAAAACAAAACAGCCAAAAGCTAAACTGACACTCACCACAAGAAGCCCAACTTCCCTGAGGTAGGTGTCTGAGCAGGAGAGCCTGAGGATGTGGGGGATTTCACAGAAGAACTGGTCCAATGCATTGCCTTGGCAGAGGGGGATTGAAAATGTATTAACAGAATGCAGGAGAGAATTGAGGAAACAACTGCCCCAGGCAGCTGCTGCCATGTGGACACAAGCTCTGCTGCCCAGGAGGGTCCCGTAGTGCAGGGGTTTGCAGATGGCAACGTAGCGGTCATAGGCCATGATGGTGAGGAGAGAATACTCTGCTGCGATCCAGAAGAGAAAAAAAAAGAGCTGGGCAACACACCCTGTGTAGGAGATGGCCCTGGTGTCCCAGAGGGAATTGGCCACAGCTTTGGGGAGAGTGGTGGAGATGCAGCCTAGGTCAAGGAGAGAGAGGTTGAGGAGGAAGAAGTACATGGGGGTGTGGAGGCGGTGGTCGCAGGCTACGGCGGTGATGATGAGGCCATTTCCCAGGAGGGCAGACAGGTAGATGCCCAGGAAGAGCCAGAAGGTCAAGAGCTGCAGCTCCCGTGTATCTGTGAATGCCAGGAGGAGGAACTGGGTGATGGTGCTGCTGTTGGCCATGTACTACCACTCAGCATGGAGCACTGTGCAAAAAGAAAAAGACAGTGACATGTTAGGGTAGACTGGTCCAAGGAAATTCAAAGCCCTTTCTCCTAGACCTGCACCCACCACCACACCCCACTCCCTTTTCCTTTTCCAGGAGACCTTCCTGCAGCTCCGTGGCTGGACTCTGGTTGGTGCTGGCTGAGTGTGCCGTGAGGAGCAGGGCCTCTGCCCGCTGGCTGCCGAGGAGTCAGCCCTGCTCTGCAGCAGTGGGTTCATGGGCATGGTGGGGGCAGGGGACAGTGCTGGTGTTTGACTTTGTCCGATGTCCATTTCTGCTGGACTGAGGGAGAACAGAGCGACCCCTGCAAGGCAAGAGCATTGCCTGTGGCTTAGCGCAGAGTGAGGGGATCTACTATGTCCCTCCATCCTGTTCCCAGATGCCCTGGACTTGCACCTTTCTGAGATCGAGGGCAGTTACACTCCCGCGTTACCCTGAAAAGCCACCAGACACTGCTGAGAGCAGAGGGAGCCACTGCAGACAACGAAATGACTCACCCTTTCTCAAAGTCTCAGCACCCCACTTCCAGCCAAGGACACACGTGGCTCATAGTGTCCCCTGGAAGCAGCACACAGCTTGGATGGACACCCCGAGGAGATAGCCAAGGGTCCTAAGCATGGCAACATCTGAAGGGAGAGTCAGCTCATTCCCAGCCTCACAGAGTGCATTGCCCAGAGCTTCGCAGGTTAGAGGAAAGCGGGGACACCTCATTGCTATGGACACATCTGCATAGGAGGACCAACAAGGTCTGTGCCTGACTCTGCAGCTGAAACTCCCATTCCCAGGGAGCCTGTCAGCAACACCAAGAGCATGTGAGCAAGGCGAGGAGAGAGACAGATGGGCACTCAGGAAAGCCTTTCCCTTCCCCAGCTCTGCACACACCTCCCAGGCAGCAACGATGCAGGACAGTCGCCCTCAGGCCCTGGTCAGTGGGAAACGGGCACGGGGCAGCAGAGATGCACGTCATCTCTTCTGCTGGGCAGCTGGACGTGGAGGTGACTAACGGCCTAGAGCCCACGGGCTAAGGGCTGTGCTGGGTGGGAGAGGAGACAGGGGGTGTGCTGCTGAGGGAAGGAGTCTGCGCTGCAGGGCACGGCCGGGAGGGGCCCATATTTCCCCTGCAGCGGGGTTTCCCTTGGCACTGCCCTCCCTCCCTGCCCATGGCTCTACTGCCTGGAGCTGTCCCGGCTGGGAGCTGTTTCTCTGGCCCCATGTTTCTTCCCTGCCAGCGCTCACAGACCCCATCCCAGCCCCTGTGTGCACAGCTCTGCCCTGCAGCCGCTCCGGGTGTGCGGGGCTTAAAGAACAGGTCACACAAACCCTGAAGAAAATGGAAAGGTGACGCTGGTTTTCCCTGTAGGCTGGTGGGGGGTGAAGGCACTTGCTGAGGTTCCTAGTAAACCTCAGGGTGATGGTTTAAGAGTCTCAGCCGCTGCTCTAACCTGCACAGCCAAGTTTCCATTCCCATGAGGCTGAGCCAGAGACAAGTGGAAGCACAGATTCAGGAAAGCAGAGCCTCAAGCAGGAAAACGTTGCCCTGAACTTACTCATTAAAAGTCCTCTTGGAAATGACCTGGGCATGAGCTGGAGCTGTGAGCAGCCCTGACCCATGCAGCAGCCTCTCAGCAGCAGAAGTACCCAGCCCTGCCAGGGGTTGCTCCTTCCACCCACAGCTTCTCCCCACAGCGCCGTGGGGAGCTCCCCGGGCAGGCTGAGTGCTGACCCTGGCAGGCGGCAGAGTCCCTGCCCCAGCACACAGCCCCTGGGGCGCAGGGACCCTGCTCTGAAGGACAGCCCTGGCCACCCCTGCCTGCACACCCCTGCAGCCGTCCCTGGGAGAAGGCAGCCATCATGCCCTGTCCCTCTAACAGGGCAGCAGGGAATCCCTGCTCTGGAGCATGTTCTTCTCCTCTACAGCAGGGATAATGTGAGAGACATCCTGACAGATCCTGTAAACTGTGGGATGTACCAGCTTTAGGAGATCCCTGCAGCCAGAGACTTACCGTGTCAAGGGCTGTGAAGATTTCTCCCCCAGTGAGCTCTCCTCTGTCCTCCCACCCCAGGCTGCCTTTAAGCTCTCTCTGCCTCGCTCCTCTCCCCTCGGGGCCTGCAGGCAGTGCCCTCAGCCCTGCTGCCCTTTGCAGAGGAGCTGCTCCTGGGCAGAGCTGGCTCTCTGCAGCGCTGCCCGCTTGCCATCAGCTCCCTCCGTCCCAGGAGCCCGGCCCAGCTCAGCAGCAGAGGCCCAGCCCAAGGCAGCACTTTCTCTGCCCCCTCGGGGCTCCCTCCAGAGTCCCTGGGGCTCCAAGGACTGACAGCTCCAAAGAGGCAGCAGTGGCTCTCCTGGGGAACGTAGGTTGATGCAGACTGAAGTAATCACTGAGTGCCCCTCTCTGAAGGCTGGAGAGATGGATTTGAGAAGTGGGATTTTGCCTAACATGGCGTGGTGGTCTACAAGCGGTATCAACGTTCCCATCCCTGTACCCCTATCCCCATCGCTTTGCCAGGCAAGTCACCGCGGCAGTGACACACATGGATCATTTCCCCCTCCGCATAGGGCAGGGATTCAGCTGAGTCCATCAGGGAGCTCCTCTCTGGTGAGTAGCCCAGAGGCTGCAGTGGGGTTCAGCTCTCCCCCATACACCCCACAGACCCTCAGGAGCTGGGATTCCTCCTGTCTCCGCTCAGTGGGCACAAAATAGGTGCCTGCAGGCCAGCCCCTTCCCTGAGCACCAACGCGGATCCCTGGGGATGGAGGGGGGCAGTCAGCTGCTCACACACAAACACCTGGTGGCATTGGAGGTGCCAGGGGTGGTCCAAGACTTGCAGATGTGTCTCAAGTCTCACGGAACATGGCTAGGACACCCAGAGCTGCCTGAGCCTCAGCTGTGGGGCAGTGGGGAGGGGATCCCTTGGTCACCTCCGATTACACCCAATGTTTAGGGCATCTGAACATCTTGGACTCACATTTCCATGGCAGCTGCTGGACTTTCAGCTGAGCAAAAGGAGGAGTGCACCAGAGGGAGGGTCAGGTCTCTCTCTAGGCACCCTCCACTGCACTCACTAGACCTCAGCTCACCGCAAAGCTCAGGCACATGCACATCCCTGCACTGCAGGCACCTACGTTCTTTCAAGGCTCTCTTTTAAATGGCATAAGAAAGGCCTCGAGTGCCATGCCAGGTGCCTGGCGTGCCCAGCACAACTGCACGTGGCTGGCAAATACTGCACAGGACCTCCAGGAAAGCCATGTCCCACTGGAGTGGGGGCTGGGCAGACACAGCAGGGCCTCCCAAAGGGGTCCGGGGCCTGTGTGCCAGCACCTGAATGCCAGCATCATGGCAAGGTGGCAGGATCCATCCTGTCTACACTCAGGGGTGCTGCAGGATTGGGAGGCACAACACACCAGGGTCTCCACTCATGTCCCTGTACTCTCAACCTCTGACAGTTCTCCTCTCCCTTCTGCTCTACCCACCTGCCTGATGACATGAAGACAAGCCATGCCACTGATGTCCCCAGGCTGGCTGGAGTGCAGCCTTACCTCACCCAGGGACTTTCTCAGGGGTACCTTGTGCTGCTGGAGATGGGCACAAGGTGCTGCAGAGTCACCTCAGGCAGCAAACTCCTCTCTTGCAAGGCTGGCATGGCCCTGGCCTGGGGATCTCTGGTCTTGGGGACTGCAGCAGGTGTTGTCTTCATGAGCATTTCATCCTTACATCACCACCTGCCATCCTTTCCAGCATGTCTTTGCTCTCAAGCAAAGCCTCTGCATACGTTGGGTCCTTGGTGCTTGGGTCCAGTTTCCCCACGAGAAGTCTTTGCTGAGCGGCTGCAACCCAAATGTGCACGAACGCCCTCCGTCTGGGACACAGGCAGGAGGATCTGGAGCCCCTTATCCCATCACAGAGGTGCTGAGGGAACCACTGCAGTGACGTGGTGGGACATCTTGCACAGCTTTGGGGACTGTGATGGAGAGATACAGGCTCTCTAGGAGACACTGTGAGTGGTTGGGCAAGTTGGGAGAGTGAGGCTGGGGAACGTCCTCTTTAAAGGACAGGGCAGCTTGAAGGTATGGTGGGGCAGATGACAGGTTGTGCGAGCATTGGTAGGGGAGGAACAGATGAGACACGGGTGCAGGTGACATCAAGGTGGGAGTTAGGACCACTCAGTCAGGGTGAGGAAGTGGACTAAGTCTTCTGTAGGCAACCGAGGAAGTCTCCAGATCAGTGAACCTTGAATTCACCGCATGGGCAAAGTGCTTGGTTGCAAACAGTCCCATTGGGTCCTGGAGAGTCTCGGGGTCAACTTCTTATCACAGCTGCCAGGTGGGCCAAGAAGGGGAGTCAGGGGCTGGTCAGGGACATTGAAGTGTCAGCCTTGGCTGCACTGACCTCGAAATCATTGGGACCCAGTTCCCAAGGGCAGTAAGGCAGGAGACTAGCAGAGCTCAGCTTGGGGACCTCCAAGAAGCAGACATTGTCCTGCTCAGGGCTCTGGTAGGAGGAGGTCCCATGGAGAGGAAGTTCTGGAAGGTAAAAATCCACAAAAGCTGAGAGGCCTTTAAGGACAGCTTCCTCCAAGCACAAGAAGGATCTGTCCTGAGACTCAGGAAAACAACCCTTCATCTCAGGAACCCGGCTGGGCTAAACAGGAACCTCCTGGCTCAGCTCCGGTGCCAAAAGGCAGCACACAGAAGGGGGGAGCAGGGACAGGCTACAAAGGAGGAGTTTAGGAATGTTGTCTGGAGAAATAGGGATGGCACGAGGACACTCAATCTCCCCAAAAGTTCGAACATGTAAGGGATGTCCAAGGGCAACAAGATGAGCTCCTACTGCTTCCTTAACAGTTAAAAACCAAAGAAAGGTAGAGTGGGCAGCTACTGAATGTAGAAAGAGTAAGTGCAGGTAGGTCTGAAGTACACAATGACTTCTTTTCTGCTGTCTTCACCAGCAAGGCCTCCCAGGCCTTTGTGCCTTGAGGCAGGACTCAAGGAGGAAGAGAACAACCAGCAGTGGACGAGGATCAAGTTAACCAGACTCACCCCTTTAGATGGGCTGCATGCAAGGGTGCTGAGAGAGGGAGCCAATGTCATAGCAAGGACACTCTGCATCCTCTTGGAAGGGTCATGGAGATTGGGGAAGGTCCCTGATGACTTGCAAAGAACAAATGTTACAGGCATCTTCCGACAAGGCCCAAAGGATGAGCTGGGGAACTAAAGGCTGTTTAACCTCACTTTGGTGAGGAGTGTGTCACAGAGCTTGTCCTTCTGAATCCCATTTCTGGGAACCTGAAAGGGAGAGTGACTTGATTTACCAAGGGGAGGTCATGCCTGACCATCCTTCCATCTTTCTGCGATGAAAAGCACTGCTTTTCTGGAGGAGAGGAGAGCAGTGGGTACATTTACCTGGACTTCAGCAAGGCTCGCAACACCATCCCCCCGCTGTATTCCTGCCTATTCTTGTACCCAAGTAAAGACATGACAGTCTGGATGGCTGGTTTGATGGTGGGGTTCAGAAGGTCGTGGTGAAGGAGTGGTTCTCTGCCTGCAGACCGGTAACACGTGGAGTACTGCAAGTGTTCATCCTGGGATCTGTCCTGGTTAACCTCTTTACCAAAGGCCTGGAGGAGCTGATGGAGTGCACTCTCATCAAGTTTGCAGAGGACACTAAACAGTGGAAGAGCCAGTCAATCTGCTGGAGGGCAGAGCTGCCATCCAGGGAGATCTAGAGAGGCTGGAGTGTCGTGGGTTAATCGCAGTAGGCAGCTCAGCCCCACACAGCCGCTCGCTCACTCCTCCCCAGTGGGATGGGGGAGAGAATCGGAAGGGTAAAATGAGAAAACTCGTGGGTTGAGAGCTTTCAGCTCTGCAAGCACTGCTCAGCAGTAACGAAAACATTAGCGTGTTAGCAACACTGTTTTGGTCACAAATCCAAAACATACAGCACCATACGATGTGCTATGATGAAAATTACTTCCAGCCCAGCCAAAACCTGGACAATCTCCACCCCTCATTCCATACCGGTTACGGCACGCTCAGGTCTCACACTATCCAACACATCCTCATTAACCATCATCCTCTTCCCATCCTTTGATTTATACACAGATTTCTTGCCCTTAGTCTATAGACCACCCCTGTAAAATGTCCACAAGACGTCCATTGAGTTCATTTAGTCCGTGACTTGGGTTCTACCTGTTATGGTGGTCACTCGGGACAGTGTTGGTCTGCCTGCTAACCCTGACCCATGAGCTCGCAGAGGGCCCATCTCCTGTCCCAAGGCAGAGATCCATGCATTCCTGCTGCTTGCTCGATCGTAAAGGCCGACTCCCTCTCCTTGCCTTACAAGCCCGTCCATCCCTGGCCGCACTCCTGCTGTGTGCTATCTCACACCGTCGCTGCTGTCCACATCAGACTGGAGCTCACTGTAACCACACACAGACGTCTCATTGCTCCTGTTTGTTCTGCTCTCTGCACACATCGGTGCCCTGGCACTGCAGAGAGGTGCCCAGCAGCGCTGATTTCCCAGAAAGGATCCCACAGGATCACAGAATCCCAAAAGTATAGCTGAGATTTGAAGGGACAGGACTGGCACCAGTATGGGTCCCTGCAGTGCACCGCTGGTGACTGGCCTCCAGCGAGGCCTCGTGCCACTGATCACCATTGTCTGGGCCCGGCCATTCAGCCAGTTTGCAATCCACCTCCCTGTCTGCTCCTCCAGCCTGTGCTTCACCAGCTTCCCCATGAGGATTCTATGGGAGACAGTGTCGAAAGCCTTACTGAAGTCCAGGCAGCCAATCTCTACTCAATCCGCCAAGCCAGTCATTTCACGGGAGAAGTTTATCAGGTTATCAGATAGGAATGACATTTCCTTTCATCGGCCGTGCTCTGGGCCTCTGCGTATCTCAGCCACAGGTGAGAGCTGAGTCCCCTTCCAGCCCCAGGACTACAAACAAAAGATGAGATGCCTGGATTGACTCAGCCGACTCCCTTCCCTCAGCAGGGGTGAAGGAGATCTGTCACTATCCAGGTTTTCTGTCTCATACCAGAAGGCAGAAAAGGTGATTCTCATGCCCAACTTTCTCTGATAGGAGAAATGACACTGCTGGAAAGAAGTGTCTCTCCCCAGTTGTAGGAGGGAACATCAGGGATTCCATCAGGCTGTTTCCCAGCAGGTTCCCTTGGAGACCCAGGGACAGCTGGAGGGAGCCCCGAGGGGGCAGAGAAAGTGCTGCCTTGGGCTGGTCCTCTGCTGCTGAGCTGGGCTGGGCTCCTGGGACAGGGGGAGCTGATGGCAAGCAGGCAGCGCTGCAGAGAGACAGCTCTGCCCAGGAGCAGGGCTGGGGGCACTGCCTGTAGGCACCAAGAGGAGACCTGCAAGGCTGAGAGAGCTTAAAGGCAGTTGGGAGTGGGAGATGCTGAGAGCTCACTGAGGGAGAGATCTTCACAGCCCTTAACAGGGTCAGTCTCTGGGTGCAGGGCAGTACAGCTTCAGTTCCTGGAGACATCTCCTAAAGCTGGTACCTCTGACAGATTAAGGGGTCCGTCAGGAGGACTCTCTTACTTTCTGCAATGTAGAGGAGGGGGACGTGCTGCAGAGCAGGGCTTCCCTGCTGCCCTGTCAGAGGGACAGGGCATGACGGCTGCCTTCTCCCAGGGGTGGTTGTGGAGGTGTGCGTCTGGGTGTGCAGGCAGGGGTGCCCAGGGCTGTCCTTCAGAGCAGGGTCCCTGCGCCCCTGGGGCTGTGTGCTGGGGCAGGGACTCTGCCGCCTGCCAGGGTCAGCACTCAGCCTGCCCGGGGAGCTCCCCATGGCACTGCGGGGAGAAGCTGTGGGTGGAAGGAGTGACCCCTGGAAATGGCAAGGCAGGGTCCTGCTGCTGCTGAGAGGCTGCTGTGTGGGTCAGGTTTGCTCACAGCTCCAGTTTACCCCCATTTCTGAGCGGACTTTCAAGAAGCACATCAAAGCACCATTTTCCTGAAAGGCAAGGAGACTTTGCTTTCAATTTTTATCATTACAGTTCGCTGAGTGGGCAGAGGGAGACTAGAATTTATTTCCCCGCTCTGGAGAAGGCACTGAGACCCCACTTCTAGGAGGGACATTTCTGAGCTGCTCCTTAGCCCCTGCACACCCAGAGATGCCCCTGGGCAGTGCCGGGCTGCCAGGAGGGGTCTGCAGGGCAGAGCTGAGCACACAGCGGGTGGGATGGGCTCTGGGAGCACTGACAGGGAGGAGACGTGGGCACAGAGCAACAGCTCCCAGCAGGAACAGCTCCAGGCAGCAGAGACATGGGCAGGGGGGGAGAGGGAGCTGCTCTCAGAAAGGCCATGGGAGGGGGGATTCGGGCACCTCCCTGCCATCCCCTGCAGTGCAGACGCCTTCCCCAGAGAAAACCCTCTGTCTTTTTTCCCACCCAGCACAGCCTCTGCCCTTATGGCCATGGGGACTCCGTCACCTTCTCAGTGGCCTCACCCCTGAAGAGGAGAAATTATCACACACTCTACACGCTGTCCCCGTCCTGCCTCCACCGGCAGCAGCACTGCAGCATTTGTCCATTTTGCCCCTCCTGTCTCTGCTGCTGTTGTTCTTGGCCGGGCTCTTCCTCCAAAGCTGATTCCAAGAAAATGTGCAAGGAATTGGTCTTTTAAAGAGTCTGTTCTCATTGAGTTCTCAATGGTTTTGGGGTTAAGCTCATGGTACCATCGAGTTCAACTGGACCAAGTCTTCTGGATTTAAAAGCTCTCTTCTTGGTGTCCAATGGCAGGGGAGATGGTCCATGAACTCCCCGTTATCTCCTCAGGTTTTTTTCATGTATGACAGGACTGATGGCATATACCAGACTCTCTGGAAATGAGTTTGGGGGGGTGAGGAGAGGAGAGGATGGGGACTCACCACGTGCCCTGGGGTTGGAATGAATGGAGACTCAGAAGGTGAAACACCCTCAAAGGTGAAGTCCACCCACACTAAAGCACTAAATCAAGGTATCCACGAAGAAGGGCTCTGCAGCGCCATGGGAGCCAGTGGGGACTCAGCAGGCACAGGGAGGGGAGACTGGAGAGACGGGGGAGCTGCCTGAGGAGCCCAGGGCCAGGACTGTCGTGCTGTCCTGGGGAGTGGGGCTGGTGGGGCAGAGGAGGGGGCAAATGCAGTCAGGGCTGGGGATCACCTACACTATGAATGTAGGAGAGCCAGAGAGTTACTAGCCTCTGTTTCCTCCTGCCCTTGGGGCCAGCACCATCCCTGGGGCTGTCGGGAAGGCTGGACCCCCCGCTCTGCCCCCCAGCAGCTGCTGTGACCTTCCGAGGGGCCGAGGGCATGGGGTGGCTGCCCAGAGCTCGGCAGCACCCTGTGGTGGGCACTTCTATGGGGCCAGCCCAGACTGGGCTGCTCTGCTGGGCTGGACTGGGCTGGAGAGAGGGCAGGGGAGGTGGGGAGAGCTGGGGAGGGGCTGGGCTGGGCTGGAGAGAGCCCGGGAGAGGCAAACGCCCGTGTAGAGCTAAGCTGTGTGAGTGTGCAGGGTAGGGGCAGCCAGCACTCACAGCGCGGAGGCAGGCATCATGGTGAAGGAAGCAAGGCACCAGAGGTGCAGAAGAGAGCGCCCTGGTCTGTGCCGTGTTCCCTGGGCACCCGGGGAAGCTGCCCCAGGAAAATTGTCCCATATCAGTCCCACACACTGGCCCTTTCCATCTCTGGCCATACACCCCAGCCCTGAGGAGGGACCTTTGCTGCATGGTCACCCCTGTCCTCCTCTGGGGCTCAGTGATGCCCAACTCCACTGCCATAATTAATAAAAAGGGAGCCAGTTTCCTACGGACAGTCATTACACACCAAGTCCCACAGCTCCTACCACAGTTGGTCTCTCAGCCAAGCCCGTTCTCAGACAGCTCCAACTACATCAGCTGCTCATGGGCTTGTCAGGACAAATATTAAAAATTACCATAGATTGAGATCCCAAGTCAGAGGGTTCGTTTACATTCTGTTTTCAGCCTAAAACACCCCATGGTCTGGAGATATGTCATTTCCTCATCTCCACCCAGAAACGTCCTTATTTCAACATCTCACTATTACCTATTATTCTCCTGCCCAGCACCACGCTTACAAGACTGGCTTCATCTTCCTGAAAGCCTCCCCATAGGGACTGGCAGGTCACTATGAGGTTCCCAAGGCCGTCCCTTCTGCAGGTTGAACAAGGTCCTTTCCTTCCCTTTCTCCTCCCAGGCAAGTGCTCCAGCCCCTGAGCATCTCAATGACTCTCCACTGAACTCGCTCCCAGTCCTTCTTCTGTCTCATGAAGTTCCTGACAAGACAGTCCTCCCACCTGTCAGGTTTCCCCTGAATGGCATTCCGAAGGCACGGGAATGGTCCTCCCAATTTAGTGCCATCGACACACGTGGTGAGAGTTGCCTCCTCTGGGTCATGGATACAGGTGTGAAACTGCACAGGGCCCAGCAGTCTCCTGCGCTGCCCCACAATGCCGCAGGATGTCCCACTGGCCTCCAGGTAGGGTATGACCCCTTCACCACGGCGCTCTCAGCCTCATTCTCCAACTGGTGTTTCACCCATCTGTTTCTCTACGCATCCAGGCTGTCATGGCCTAACTTGGGTACAAGAATATTGAGGTGAGACCACGCCAAGTGTTTTGCTGAAGCTGAGCAAAATGACATCTACTTTCTGTCTCCTCATGCTCAACTGCAGGTTGGCGATTTACCCTTCGTAAGCCCATGGTGACAGCTCCTCTCTTTTAGGTGCCCAGAAATGTCACCCAAGAGGACACATTCGATGGCTCACTCCTCCCCAAAGTGAGCTTGTGCAGCCTCTGCTTCCCTGGGTTGCGCTTTTGGCCTCTTTCAAGGACGGGTGCAACATTTCCTTGCCCTCACTCACAAGAGACCTCTCCCAATCCCATGACCTTTCAAAAGGGATATTCCAAAGAAATATCGATCTTCCAGTGTAACTTCATTACCACTCTTCTGCTTGCTATACCACATACTTAATTTCTCTAATCTTTCATATATTTGCACCTGTCCTGATACAATGACCCTTTCTAAAGTCATCTTTTCAGCGGACTGTCCAGGCAAAGGCCCTTTCCATTATTCTCCAGTTTTCTCCTTCCCTTATTCTTTGTTCATTCAGGTACCTCTCACTGATGCTGCAGCTTTGAGCTTCAGGGAGGAAAAGCCTGCCTGTGTTTCAACTGTCTAATTGTCTCCTTAGCCAACTCTTTGACTGTGTTTATATCTATGGATTTGTATCTACCTACCTAAACTATTTCTCATAAGATTATCCCTTGTAGAAAGGAAACAACATTCGGGGCAGCTTGTACTTGATCATGCTTTACTTTTCTTTGCTTGTAAATAGGAAAGATCCTTCTGTGCCCGTGTGCAGCCAGTTCTCTAAGGAAATCAGGTGGGAGATGGGGCAAAGGGGCTGTAGCATCCAGCTGCAGACTTCAGGGGAGAAGTCTGATGTAAGGAAAAGGGATGCAAGTCCTAGGAGGACAATGACAAAACTGGTGGGGTTGCAGAGGTGAAGAGCAAGGTTGTCCATACAGTGTCAGACCTCAAGGGACTGCTTCTCCTACCTCTCCAGACCTCCTGAGGAGACACTCTGCATCCATATCGCTTGGAGAATGCTGCTATCACCTCTTCTCTACACTGAAAAGTCATAGAACATACCCTTTAAAATCAAACATCATTTTTATTAGGTGCACTTTGAAATCTTCCTCTTTCACTACACAGTGAAACCTTTCCAATTAGTTGTACAAGTCTTGAAGACTTGAAGAAAATCACAGGAAGAGACAGGGCTCGTTAGGGCTTGCTGTGTTTTAATGAGCCCCATGGTGTATGTGGGGCTGTGTCCATGAACCTCAGATCTGAGGAGGAGACTGAACAAACCTCTCAAGAAGCCAAAGTCAGAAGCAAAACCCACAGCTCCTTGAAGCATTAATGGGCCCCACTGAGGGCCATTCCTGACAAAGCCCCCCAGGGACTCGTTAGAGCCCATAATTGGAGGCTGTGCTTGCAGGGAGGCAAAGGCACTGGGCAGGTGGGTGTAATGCTGAGAAACCCCTTGATGTTCTCAGCAAGCAGAAAGGCCAAGGCCTGACCCCCAGGCCCTGGGAAGGCAGGTCCTGTCCCTCACGTGTGGCTCAGGGCTCTTCCTGGGGTAGTGGGATGTGAGGGGGACCAATGCCAAGTGGAGGAAAACTGGGCAACACCTCCCAGCCTCCCCAAGTAGGGATGAGGAAGAAATAAAGTCCAGAGCCTTAACATAAAGTTTCTCCTGGTAGGCCTTGGTGGTGGAGGCATCTGTCATAGCCAAGGGGACAAAGACCTTGGTTCCTCTGGGCCTTTGAGCCTTGCCAGAGCCCTTGGCCATCTCTACTGCAGGCTGTCCTACACTGTCCCATGCCTGCGCCTCTTTCCCTTCAGGCTGCAGACACCCATCTTGCTTTACCACCAGCCCTCACTCTGGCATTTCTATACCTTCACTGATGTGTCTCCATCCTCCCTGGCTGTTCCTTGAAACACAAAGCCATGGGCTGATCCAGACTCCCTCTGGGGGACCTCTTGCACCACAAGGCCACCCTTTGAGTGACATTTCTTTTTTCTCCCATCCAGTCTGAACCTGCCAAGCTGCCCTTTGTGGAGGTTTCCTTCTCTTCCCACTACCAAGAAAAGCTCCATTATCTCTGAAATCACCCTTCAAGCAGGTGCAGGCTACTACTGCAGTGCCCTGAGCCTCCACTTCACCCGGCCAAAGAAGCCCAGGACCCTCAGCCTCTCTCCACAGTCTCCAGACTCCATCCTGGCCTTCTACCAGAGATTCGTGGTCTTCAAATCCTCTGTTTTTACCAGGGCCTAATATTGTGTCCCTTCCTCTAGCTCTCCAAAGGAGACCTCATCCTCCCTCTAACCTTCACCAGGCGGTTCGGGGGTCCATTGTACATCAAAAAGTGAGTGATCCACATAACAGTAAACCTGAGTAGACCTGGGCCTGTGCTGTGCTTTTATGGGCTCCATGTACAGCTTGGCCTTCAAGATTTGTTGTGCTGAGCGTATCCCTTGGTTGCAAGTTAACCTTGACTGTAAAAGAGAAGAGTGCAGGAAGCTCCAACCTGCTCCTGGTGATTAGGCCATCTGCATGTCCTCACCTTTAACAAAAAAAATGGCAAAAAATTCCCATGTGACTATTTTCATTTTTGGTGAGTAGAAAAGATGACTGGAATTGTTTTCCTTGCAAGAAAACATTGAAAGAGCTGACAGGAGTAAAGTGGGATGGCACTTCAACGGGTGGGATCTGCGCAGCTTGCTGCACCACGCCGAAAGGCACCTCCTGGGGCCAAACAACACCCAAGTCTGCTGCTGGCCTGTCAGGGTTCTGGCAGATGGGACCTCACAGCCGCCTGCCCAGCCATGGGCCTCCTGTTGGCCCATGAGATCCTGAGGCACAGCTGACCTCATCGTAGCTTTCCCACCCATCTCCTGCTTGGGGCCTGTGAGCTGGTCAGATACAGGGCACCTCACCTTCCTCTTCCAGTGCCTTGTGACTGCTCTGGGACCTCGCCATCCTTGCCTTGCCCCAAGTGTGTGGGGGTAAAAGTGAGGAGGTAAGAGCGTGGGTGTGAGGGCTTTGGGGTTTAGGTGTTCAAGGATAGGGTTTAGGGATTAGAGCTCGCCTGTCAGGGTTAGGGACTAGGCAGGGACTTGGGAGAGGGTTTGGTGTTCTGCTGAGAGTGGCTGGTTCCTGTTCAGGGTGTGGACTAGCTTTGTGGGTGAGAGTTTGATTTAGGGCTTGGGTGAGAGTTGGGATTAAAGCTAGCGTGTAGCACTTCCCTCATGTCATCTCTTTTTTTCAGATGGCCAGATCCCTATGGGATGTACAATGGCGTAACACCATGGGCCTCCAAGTGCCAGAGGCCAGCCGATACACAGAAGCTCCAGGGCACAGCCCTGGCATTGCAGTTCTTCTACAGCCGAGCCCAGAGGGTGCTCATCATGCCAAGGCCACAGCTGGGCAGCTGCAGGGGACTCCCTTCAGTTGATGGGGAATCTTTCCTAGGGATGGTTTTCATCCTGCCGAATTTTAAGGGTTGGACGAAGTTGCCCAAACTGAATGATTTCCATTTCTGTGGCTGTTTATCAAAGCCCCCGTAGGTGGGACCACCAGAGACTTTTCTGCAGAGCTCCAACCCTGTCCCTAACCACTGTCACCGCAAGGAGTTTGTGACAGTAGGGGCAGGAATTTGGATGGGTCCTTCTTGGCTATCATGTGGTTCCTGCTGGCCCATCCCTCCAGCCTGTTTGTTCTTGGAAAAGAGAATCCTGGGGGGGAAGGTGTTCAAAGTCTTGCCGCAGTCCTGGTAAATGACGCTGCTCTCCCGTCAGGCACCGATGCAGCCCTTTCATCATGGGGAGCAATGAGGACGATCAGGCATGATCAGCCCTGGGTTCAGAGGGCTGGAGCACCTCTACTGTGAAGACAGGCTGAGAGAGTTGGTCTTGTTCCGCCTGGAGAAGAGAAGGCTTTGGGGAGGCCTTCTAGCAGCCTTCCAGTCCCTAAAGGGGCCTCCAAGAAAGCTGGAGAGGGACTTTTCATAAGGACATGGAGTGATAGGACAAGGGAGAATGGCTTTAAACTGAGAGAGGGGAGATTTAGATGAGATCTAAGGAAGAAATTCTTCACTCCGAGGGTGGTGCGGCACTGGCACAGGTTGCCCAGAGAAGCTGTGGCTGCGCCATGCCTGGAAGTGTTCAAGGCCGGGCTGGATGGGGCTTGGAGCAACCTGGTCTAGTGGAAGGTGTCCCTGCCCATGGCAGGGGGCTTGGAAGTAGATGATCTCTATGGTCCCTTCCAACCCAAACATTCTATGATTCTATGACTCTATAATGTGCGTCCTATTCATGGACCACCTGCATCTACTGGAGAGAGATGGGACAGTCCCTTGACCACCTGCAGTGATCGTACTCCTTTGCTTGCAGCCATGACCTGAATCTGTCTGAGATGCTCTGTGGTGTCTGTTTGCTCCCACACTGAAGAAGGACAGCTTTCCTGTCGGTCCTGTGCTGTCCCAGCAAACCCACACGCGCTTGTGCTGGAGAGCCCAGACATCTGACATGTCCCTGCTGCCCGTGTTTGGCCATGGAATTGAGTGGCTCTAAGGAAACTATGGTGTGCATGGGAGGGAGGTGAGAATCCCTCTAGACCCAGGACTACAAACCCAGGATGAGATGCCTCCGTTGCCTCAACTGAATTCCTTCCCTCAGCACAGGTAAAGGAGATCCCTCTCTGTAACTGTGCAGGTGCTCTGTCTGGTGGTGGGAAAAGGGCAGGTGGTTCTTCAGCCTGACTCTGTGTCCTGGTTGCAGCTGGGATAGGGTTAATTTTCACCAGAAGCTGGCTGGGGTCTATTCTATACCCTGTGACCGTCACGCTCACTATTTAGAGGGGGTGACTGGAGGGGCGGGGATCGCTCCTCGGAGCGGGCTGGGCGTTGGGCTGCGGGCGGGAGCGACCTGTCCGGAAAGCACCGCTAAGTACACGCTGTTATTGTTATTGTTGGGGTTTCTCGCTTGTTTGTTCTCTTTCCCTTTGTTGTTTGGTTAAACTGTTGTTGTTGTTAACCCACGAGTTTTTGCTTTTCTTCCTCCCAATTCTCTCCCCGTCCCACCGGGAAGGGGGGTTGAGCGAGCGACCGCATGGCTCAGCCTCCGGCTGGGGCTAAACCACGACAGTCCTTTTTGGCGCCCAACGTGGGACACGACAACAGCACTTTTGTATTAAGTGTGCTCTAAGTGGAGTAATTACTAAGTGGCAAGCTCCTGCACGGGTCAAAAAAGTGTGCTGGCTGCACTTTTTATCTCTTCACTTTTGGCAACATGTTAATGCGAATGTGCTTTGTCCTGGCACTGACGGCCTCACTGTCCTGGGGGAGCTATCTGGTGGAGAGAATGAGGGAATACATCATCTCCGTCTCCCTACCCAGGATTAATGTGGACAGGCTTATTACACAGGCTCCTGAGGTCCTTACTCACCCTTGTGTGAACTGCTTGGTACTACTTACTAATATTGTTGGCATATTATGGGGTTTGTGGAATCTGGTCTCGTCCTGGTGGAAGAGAAGACAACTTTTGGGTGAGGCTATATTGAAGCGTGACCTGAGGCAGCCGGTCCCAGGGTGGCAGGGTGTGTGGAAGGACTTGGGCAGGTTCCTAGGGCGGTTAACACCTCCCATAGCCTGGGACTTTACACCTGAACAAGTGAGCAACCCTAGCAAACTGACACGCCACCTGATGGAAGGGTGCCTTGCCTATCCCAATGAGAACCACCAGTTTCTAGCGTTGTATTGGGGCCTGGCTTGTGCCTATCGAGCTGCAGTTTAGCATTCCCAGAGGACTCTGGTTGAGGCAGGGACCCAAACTGCACCTGAGGACACCATGGTTGAGATAGGGAACCAAACAACACCACCAACTACAGTAATTGCCCCAGTAGTCAAAAAGAAACAATGGACAAGGAGGACAACGGGTCCATATCCTCGGTTAGTAAGGGAAAAGGAAGAAGAGGAAGGGTCGGATCACGAAGCCGGTCCTTTGACAAGGACATTAGAGGAAGGAGTGAGAGAATTTCGACAGTCAGCACTTGGAAGGCAAGGAAGCCCAACAGCTGGGATCCCTTGCTAGGAACCGGGGAATTGAGAGAGGAATTGGAAGAGAGGCAGCAATTTGCAGTCTCTGGAGATGGCTCCTGTCAAGTGTGAGGGCAAGGCATCCATTCAAGGAAGATCTTGTGAACTCCCCAGGAAAGTGGACCACTGCAGATGAAGGCATCCAGTACCTGAGAGAATTAGCGGTACTGGAGGTCATCTACAGGGATCTAGACAATGATGAGGTCTCCAAAGATCCAGACGATGTCCTGTGCACACGGGCTATGTGGAGGAAGGTGATTCAGAGCGCCCCACCGTCATATTCTAACAGCCTGGCAGCGATGTATTTCCCAGATATTGATACGCCAACTGTGGAGAGAGTGTCGTCTTGGCTCCAAAACTTTGAAGAAAATCTCTATACCGCCTCATCCCTACGGGCCAGTGCCTTGACTATCAGGAATGCCCCAAGAAATCAGTCCTCTCCTGCCTCAGTCGGAGGGAAAGGGAGCCCCAGACGCACGCCACGTGGAGCACTCTGGTTCTTCCTGCGTGACCAGGGGGAGGACGTGAGGAAGTGGGACGGTGAACCCACCTTTAAGCTGGAAGCCCGTGTACGCGAACTGAGAGGGAAGACAGCTGTTAAGAAGGGGCCACCCAGGAAGTCTGTCAGCAGAGTTGCTGTAGAGACACACGAAGGCAATCAGCGATTTCCCAAACAGAGAAGAACTGAAATCACCTCCCTTGATCCTGAGGAGGGGCCTTCTGGTCTGGCGCTGCAAGGCTCAGACAGGGAATACTCTGACGAGGAACAGGAATAGAGGGTCCCTGCCTTCGGCCAGGAGGAGGAAAGGGATGACCGGGTATACTGGACTGTGTGGGTTCGATGGCCTGGCACATCAAACCCACAGAAGTATAGGGCTTTAGTAGACACCGGTGCACAATGTAGTCTGATGCCATCAGAGCATAGGGGCACGAAACCCATCTGGATCTCGGGAGTGACAGGGGGATGCCAAGAATTGTCGGTATTGGAGGCTGAGGTGAGCTTAACAGGGGACAAGTGGGAAAAGCACCCCATTGTGACTGGCCCAGAGGCCCCTTGTATCCTTGGCATAGACTACCTCAGGAGAGGGTACTTCAAGGACCCAAAGGGATACCGATGGGCTTTTGGTGTAGCCACGGTGAATGCAGAGAAGACCAAACAGCTATCTACCCTGCCTGGCCTCTCAGAAGATCCCTGCATTGTGGGATTGCTGCAAGCTGAAGAACAGAAGGTACCAATTGCTACCAGGACGGTGCACCGGCGGCAATATCGCACTAACAGAGACTCCCTGGCTCCCATCCGTGAGCTGATTCATCAACTGGAGAGCCAAGGAGTCATCAGTAAGACGCATTCACCTTTTAATAGTCCTATACGGCCAGTACGGAAATCTAATGGGGAATGGAGACTAACAGTGGACTACCGTGGCCTGAATGAAGTCACGCCACCACTGAGTGCTGCCGTGCCGGACATGCTAGAACTTCAGTATGAACTGGAGTCCAAGGCAGCCAAGTGGTATGCCACCACTGATATCGCCAATGCGTTCTTCTCCATCCCTTTGGCAGCAGAATGCAGGCCACAGTTTGCTTTTACTTGGAGGGGTGTCCAGTACCCCTGGAATCGACTGCCCCAAGGGTGGAAACACAGCCCTGCCATTTGCCATGGACTGATCCAGACTGCACTGGAGAAGGGTGGAGCTCCAGAACACCTGCAATACATTGATGACATCATTGTGTGGGGCAACACAGCAGAAGAGGTTTTTGAGAAAGGGGAAAAAATAATTCAAATTCTTCTGAGAGCTGGCTTTGCCATAGAACGAGGAAAGGTCAAAGGACCTGCACAGGAGATCCAGTTCCTAGGAATAAAATGGCAAGATGGACGTCATCAGATTCCAACAGATGTGATCAACAAAATAGCAGCTATGTCTCCACCAGCTAACAAAAAGGAGACCCAAGCTTTCTTAGGCGTTGTGGGTTTTTGGAGAATGCATATTCCAAATTACAGTTTCATTGTAAGCCCTCTCTATCATGTGACCCGAAAGAAGAATGATTTTACATGGGGCCCTGAGCAACGACAAGCCTTCGAACAAATTAAACAGGAGATAGTTCATGCAGTAGCCCTTGGGCCAGTCCGGGCAGGGCAAGATGTTAAAAATGTGCTCTACACCGCAGCCGGGGAGAACGGCCCTACCTGGAGCCTCTGGCAGAGGGCACCAGGGGAGACTTGAGGTCGACCCCTGGGGTTTTGGAGCCGGGGATACAGAGGATCTGAGGCCCGCTACACTCCAACTGAAAAAGAGATCTTGGCAGCATATGAAGGGGTTCGAGCTGCTTCGGAGGTGGTTGGTACTGAAGCACAGCTCCTCCTGGCACCCCGACTGCCGGTGCTGGGCTGGATGTTCAAAGGGAGAGTCCCCTCTACACATCATGCAACTGATGCCACATGGAGTAAGTGGGTCGCACTGATCACACAATGAGCTCGAATAGGAAACCCCAGTCACCCAGGAATTCTGGAAGTGATCTCGGACTGGCCAGAAGGGAAAGATTTTGGAATGTCGACAGAGGAAGAGGTGACACGTGCTGAAGAGGCCCCACCGTATAATGAACTACCAGAAAATGAGAAGGAATATGCCCTGTTCACTGATGGGTCCTGTCGTATTGTAGGAAAACATCGAAGGTGGAAAGCTGCTGTGCGGAGTCCTACACGACGAGTTGCAGAAGCCACTGAAGGACAAGGTGAATCGAGTCAGTTTGCAGAGGTGAAAGCCATCCAGCTGGCTTTAGATATTGCTGAGCGAGAGAAGTGGCCAGTGCTCTATCTCTATACCGACTCCTGGATGGTGGCGAATGCCCTGTGGGGGTGGTTACAGCAATGGAAGCAGAGCAACTGGCAGCGCAGAGGCAAACCCATGTGGGCTGCCAAATTGTGGCAAGATATTGCTGCCCGGCTAGAGAAGGTGGTTCTAAAAGTATGTCATGTAGATGCCCACGTACCTAAGAGTCGGGCCACTGAGGAACATCAAAACAACCAGCAGGTGGATCAGGCTGCTGGGATTGAAGTGGCGCAGGTGTATATCTGGACTGGCAACAGAAAGGTGAATTGTTCCTAGCTCGGTGGGCCCATGACACCTCAGGCCATCAGGGAAGAGATGCAACATACAGATGGGCTCGTGACCGAGGGGTGGACTTGACCATAGACACTATCGCACAGGTTATCCATGAGTGTGAAACATGTGCTGCAATCAAGCAAGCCAAGCGGTCAAAGCCTCTTTGGTTTGGAGGACGATGGCTGAAATAGAAATATGGGGAGGCCTGGCAGATTGATTATATCCCACTCCCACAGACCCGCCAAGGCAAGCACCATGTGCTCACAATGGTGGAAGCAACCACCGGGTGGCTGGAAACATATCCTGTGTCCCACGCCACTGCCCGGAACACTATCCTGGGCCTTGAAAAGCAAATCTTATGGCGACATGGCACCCCAGAAAGGATTGAGTCAGACAATGGGACTCATTTCCGAAACAACCTCATAGACACCTGGGCCAAAGAGCATGGCATTGAGTGGGTGTATCACATCCCCTATCATGCACCAGCCTCTGGGAAAATTGAACGATACAATGGACTACTGAAAACTACCCTGAGAGCAATGGGTGGTGGGACCTTCAAACACTGGGATACACATTTAGCCAAAGCCACCTGGTTAGTTAACACTAGAGGGTCTACCAATCGAGCTGGTCCTGCCCAATCAAAGCCTTTCCATACTGTAGAAGGGGATAAAGTTCCTGTAGCGCACACGAAGAATCTGTTAGGGAAGACAGTCTGGGTTACTCCTGCCACAGGCAAAGGCAAACCCATCCGTGGGATTGTTTTTGCTCAAGGACCTGGGTGCACTTGGTGGGTGATGCGAAAGGATGGGGAAGTCCGATGTGTACCTCGAGGGGATTTGATTTTGGGTGAGAATAGTCAATGAATGAACTATTGATAAAACTGAGCAAAGTGCAGCAGTAGTGGAAGCAGAACTGGCTTTAGCAACCGGCGCCCATCAACTTCCTCAAGAGATCGACATCTTCAACCCACAGACCGTGGATATGATGCAGCAGCCGAGCCAGATACCATGACTGCAAGTTCCAGATGCAACAATCCAACACTACAGACCATCCCCCCACTGCGTCCAGTGTCACCTGCCACACCACGCCAAGACCCAGCCCTGTTTCACTGACTGAGCAAACTCCACATCATCTCTCCTGCCCCAAGAGACTATTCTGACAGATGGAGCCTAAAGTCATGGACTAAATGAACTCAATGGACACTTCAAAGGGATGGTCCATAGACTAAGGGAATGATGTCTGTGTGTATATCTATATATATATATCAGGAAAAGTGGTGGTGATTAATTGGAAAGTGTAGGATCTGAGCGTGACATATATGGTATAGATAAGGGGTGGATAATGTCCTGGTTGCGGCTGGGATAGGGTTAATTTTCACCAGAAGCTGGCCGGGGTCTATTCTATACCATGTGACCGTCACGCTCACTATTTAGAGGGGGTTGACTGGAGGGGCGGGGATCGCTGCTCGGGAGCAGGCTGGGCGTAGGGCTCTGGGTGGGGAGTGACCTGTCCGGAAAGCACCGCTAAGTACACGCTGTTGTTGTTATTGTTGGGGTTTCTCGCTTGTTTGTTCTCTTTCCCTTTGTTGTTTGGTTAAACTGTTGTTGTTGTTAACCCACGAGTTTTTGCTTTTCTTCCTCCCAATTCTCTCCCCGTCCCACCGGGAGGGGTGGGGGTGAGCGAGCGACCGCGTGGCTCAGCCTCCGGCTGGGGCTAAACCACGACAGTGGTTCACAAAGCAAACCCAGGGTTTTCTCAGCATCAGAGCACAGTGCCTTTGCCTCCCTGCAATCACAGCCTCCAATTATCAGCTCTAACGACTCCGTGGGGAGACTTTGTCAGTAGTGGCCCTCAGTGGGCCCAAATACACCGTGGGCTCATGAAAATGCCAAAAGCCCTAACAAGCCATCTCTCTTGCATCATTTTCTTCAAGTATTGAAGGCTTGTACAGCTAATCAGAGAGGTTTTCAGGAAAGTAGGTCAAGAGGACCGTTTCAATGAGCACTTTGAAGAAGTGATAGAAGAATTCTCCACTTGATATCGATGCAGAGTGTCTCCTAAGGAGGTGTGGGCGGGTAGGAAAAGCAGTCCCCTGAGGCTAGACACGGCATGGACAATGTTGCTCCTCACCTCTCCAACCCCGCTATTGCTCTCATTGGCCCCCTGGGAATTCCATCCCTTTTCTTGACATCAGCCTTCTCCACTGAAGTCTGCAGCGGATTGTTACAGCTTCTTTGCAGGGATTCCTACCTCCTTTCCTTACAGCACTGGATGGAAACAGGCACAGAGGTTTGTTTGCTTTTTTTAAATCGGGGGAAAGTGAAAACAAAATTAAACCACAATAGAACTTACTCAACAACAAAGCACACTTCTCAGCTGTGTGGTTAGCTCAAGCAGCTTCCAGTGAGGTCCCTCCCACAACTGAGGAGTTGCCTATAGGGAGTATTCGAGAGACCACTGAAAGACAATCAAGCTTTACCCTCCCTGAAGCTCAAAGCAGGGTGACAGGTGAGAGGGACCTGAATGACCAAAGAGTAAGAGGAGGAAGACCTCTGGAGAACAATGGAAAGTGCAGATGTCCAGATAGGCTTCTGAAGAGATGACTTCAGACATGGGGAGTTTTAAGGACATGTAGAAACACCTGGAGGGTTAGGGAGATTAACTCCACAGCATCAGAGACAGGGTACTGGCAATGCAAGCAGAGTAAGGTCAGTATTTCTTCTCCCACAATTAATACACATTCTGAAAATTCATACTTTGGCAGGACAGCTCCACGGTCTGACCAGAAGTGCCCAGTGCAAACCTCTAAAGGCCCCAGTGCATCTGAGGTATTTGCCTGGGACTGGCAGTTATCAGCAAAGACTGATGGCACCATGTCTCCTCCATCATTTACATCTAGTCTTCAAGGCTTGTACACTTATTAGGTAAGTTTGAAGAGTGTAGTTACAGAGGAAGGTACGTAAAGAGCACTTGGAAGAAGTGATAGAAGAATTCTCCTGTTGGTATTGATGCAGAGTGTCTCTTAAGGAGGTGTGGACAGGTAGGAAAAGCAGTCCCTTGAGGTCCAGCACTGTATAGACAACCTTGCTCCTCACCTCCCAACCCCGCCATTTCTCTCTGTGTGGTTGGCTATGTTAGTGGAAAATATATGTCCATATGACACACATAGGGTTTAGATCGCTCCCAGAGCAGGTCTTAGATTTGCAGTCTATCCAGAAGTTGACCTCGGATCCCCTCACCTCCTCAGTGTTATGGAAGAGGGAGGGAAGACCCTCTTGCCGAGTCGCAAGGTT